>SJYO01026388.1:58214031-58677131 GCA_006410555.1 Capra ibex | reverse complement strand
TCCTTTGGTCTTAACTTTCTCTGTGTACATGGGGTTACAAGTAGCGTCGTGACAAATATTATCGGTCCTGTACCTTTGTTGGATCTACAGGTAGTCGTCTACTTACCTATTCTTTCGACACCATGTATATGTGTTACCTCATAATGAGTCGGCAATTTTTCTTAAGTAAACTTAGTCAAGACTACTCTACCTACTTTGACCTCGGCTAATATGTCTCACTTCATTCGGTCTTTCTTTTTGTGGTTATGTCATATGATTGTGTATATATACCTTAAATCTTTCTACCGTTACTGCTGGGACATACGTTCTGTCGTTTTTTCTGTGTCGACACATATTACCTGAAAACCTGAGTCTCCCTCTCCCTCTCCTACCCTACTAAACCCTCTTACCGTAAGATTGCACATATTATAGTACATTCTTAACTTAGCGGTCAGATACAGACTACGTCCTATGTCGTACGAACCTCGACCACGTACCCCTACTGGGTCTCTCTACAATACCCCTCCCTCCACCCTCCCCCCAAGTACAAACCCTTACGTACATTCTTAATTTCTAAAATTTTAAATTTTTTTATTATTATTATTTTTAATTTTTTTATTTATTTGTAATTTTTTATTTATTTATTTATTTTAGCGTTTTTTTTTTCTCTTACCGTTTCATAGTAACTGTGTCACTGACTATTTCTTCCGTAGAATATCTGAGTTTATACGTAAATAAACTTCTCTTTGAACCTAAATTATGAAACTTATTAGTATACGAAAATATAGAAACATTCATAAGAACATATTAATGTATGTTTGGTTCGTTCAGATTTATACATTAAATCTGTATAAATACGTGTATGTATTGTTTTCAATTTCCGTATTATTTATTGTGTCGTAAGTCCTCTCGCCAATGGAGATCGGTTCGTCCTTTGTCATACCACATCTACGTCAATAAGTATAAAATTCAGTACTCAACCCATTATCAAAGAATTTTTAAGTAACAACACAATATATGAAACATATATACTAAATAATATTATTTTCCGGTAATTCCGTTTTTTAATGTAATAGTAAAACTTGTAAATACAAGTGAAATATACTTGTATATACTTATCCTCTCTTCCTTGTTAACTTTAATAAATTATTACACTTACACCTTGGGTGGAGGACCGGAAACACCTCGAGACCTACCCGGTGTTTGACACAAAGACACACATAAGGGGGGTTTTGGTGATGGGGACCAAAAACAACAACCCAGGTCTCGGGTCCCCTCCCCTTTCCCTTTATTCTTCTCTTCTCTTACTTCAGTCCTAGCGAACACAGACTCATATAATTTCCACCTTATTCGTATATCGGTTTTTTCTGACGTTTGTAAAACCGTGGAATATTTGATAGATCTTAGAAATTTTTCTTTGCAGGTGGGTTCTATCCAAATTAAGACTTCTGTTTTTGTGTTATCTGATTCATTCACAGGACATTTTTCCTGACCTTACATACACCGAAAGGAGAATTTACCACGAGATATATCAAAGTAGACAAGATACAGATAAAAATACATTATTAACGATTTAC
Organism: Capra ibex; assembly: GCA_006410555.1. NCBI lineage: Eukaryota > Metazoa > Chordata > Mammalia > Artiodactyla > Bovidae > Capra > Capra ibex. The sequence continues at coordinate 58,675,575 of SJYO01026388.1, read as the reverse complement.
TTACGATTCAAATTGAGACCGATATTAATCCAAAAGATTAAAAATTTTCATATCGTCTAATTTTTTTTTTTTTTTTTCGGACCCGTTTACACAAAAAATCAATTCGGGTGAAAAACTTTTGAACCGTCAGACGGTTTCTCTGGTACAAAGTCCGGAGTGGTAGGTAGACCACCCTTGAACAGACTAAAGGTCTGTCCTGGAGTTTCAAGACTTTACGTCCTGAATTGTCACAGGTTTTAAGTGTTTTGTTGAGGACCATACCGTCCACTAGAGGGAAACATTTAATACGTTTAACTGTGTTCTTTAGTACCAAAGAGTGCAGAGTAAACACTGACAGGTAAGGAAGGTCTAATTCCTGTACTCTATAATTACTTGTAATAACTAGCTAATTTGACGTAAATTTTTGGTTCGACGTAAATTCAAGACTTTCGTTCAGGTGAAATTTGAGTTATAATTTTTTCTTATTTTATTTTAAGTGGGACATGATTCCCTAGGGAATTGTACTTCGTACCGCTACGACAAATTCAATAAGACAAGAATTGTGTCCCTCGAACTCAACGAGTTTTGTATGTCTACCATTTACTGTCTCGGTCACACGACTATGAATGTCACAAGGCAAGTAATATGATGTGACGACTGAAATGATATCTAAGAAAAGAAAAAATTCTAGAAAAAGAATAAGTCTCTATATTTACCTATAAAAATAAAAATCTAATCTTTTGTATCATTAAATAACGTTTATAATAGTTCAACAATAAAATGTGACAAATCGTCGTCTCGAAACTCCGGTCGACATCCAAGATTAGACAACGGGTGAACAGTTGAAAGGTGTTCATTACAACGAAATGAGGTAAAGGTATAAATGTTTTGCTCCGATTACGATACTTCTATTTTACTCCATGGTTAAGGATATTTCGGACATTGGGTCCTGTTCCACAACTCTGTAGTCAGCGATTTACCACTGAGGAAAAATCGATTTTGACACTTTAACGTGAGATACATTAAGACTAAATTCCGGAGGACTTTGAATGTAAAAGTTTCCTCTCTGTTCTATTTATCGATTTTATATAAATAGGACCACTATACATGATTTCCTTTTTTTCTTCTCTTCCCTCTATATTTTATAACCCCTCCTCAACGGTAAAATCCGTCCAATCGTCCATTCTGGAGTTGTTTTTCCCCTGAGAACTGATTCGGGGACTTCTTATTCTTCCACGATAGGTACCCCTACAGATTTCCTTCTTGTAAAGTCTACCACCCTTGTAGTACACGTTTCTGGGACTCCGTCCTCAGACGAACCAAACATGTTCCTTGACCTACCTTCTACCACATCGATCTCATCCTATTTCTTCCCTATCACAACATCCTCAACTCCAGTCTCTATCGTTACCCGGTCAAGTATCCAGTACATCCCAGAACATCCAAGATCATTCTAACGTGTCCTCGTCGTACTAGACTGTACAAAACTTTCCTAGGGAGTCCGAAGACACAACTCCTAATCTGACAATTTCGTCCCTACCCCTCTTCCCCTCCCACCGGTTGTTCCAGTTTCAATTCTTCGATTCCATTATTAGGTACCGTAAGGTCATAGGTAGAGTTACCTCATGAACACTACACAAGACGGTCACTCTACCTACTCCAAAAAGGACACGGGGAGACACAAATATTTATGACTCTCGTTACCCTCAGTCTAGTAAGACTTTCCACACGGTAGGACCAAAGAATAAAAAGAAATCATCAAACACCGTGACACATTGTCAGTGTAAACGTATATTGAAATAGACACGGGACGAACAGACCCTTTAAAAGAGTGTTTCCTTCCCTCATGAAATATTTGATCTGATAGAAACAGTCAACAATATGACCTCGTTAGGGATCACTAGCAGGGGACCGTTGCTCCGACTTGACTTCTAGACAAAGTAACACTCTCAATAGCTTAGACTGTCAGAGTCAGTTGACTTTCTTTTCATCCAATGGTCCCGACTACTCAGGGTGACTCGTCTTATGTCTGGTATTTTGCCACGAAGTGGTAGAGGGATCCGTCTGTAGTGTACCTTCTCTCTTGGAAGAGACATCCCACAACGGTACGACAAATAAAAGGTAGTTCGACTTCGAACGGATAATTCTAAACGAAGAGCACCGGAAATTTTAGACACGATATAAAGTTCCAACGGGCTTTTTAATAAAGATACATACATATATAGTCTTTCTCATTGTATTAAATGATTTAATTCTAAGTTGAAGTCTGTACACTTCGACTTATACTTGAAATGTGTTTGACAGTACTTTAAGAGTTTAATTAAAATTAAACACACACAGAACACATGGACGTCACACTCCCGCCTATTATTCATAACATATAGTTTGGATAAAACTCACAGTGTTGACGTATTTCCCATCTGTATTAACTAAATGTAACCATACTGAAACAACAAGTCAACGAGTCAACACAGACTGGGAAACTCTGGGGTACCTGACGTCGTACGGTCCGAAAGGACAGGAAGTGATAGAGGAATTCCAACGAACTTGAGTACAGGTAACGCAGTCACTACGGCAGGTTAGTAGAGTAAGAGACAACAGGGAAAGAGGAGGACGGAAGTTAGAAAGGGTCATAGTCCCAGAAAAGGTCACTCAACCGCGAAACGTGGTCCACCGGTTTCGTAACCTCAAAGTCGAAGTCGTGGTCAGGAAGGTTACTTATAAGTCCTAACTAAAGGAAATCCTAACTGACTAAACTAGAGGTACTGAATTAAATTAAGAAAGTTTGTGAGGAAACCAACTTCCAACGGTAAAGGAGGAGGTCCCCTAGAAGGGTTGGGTCCTTAGCTTGGGTACACAGGAGACAGAAGACATAATCGTCCGCTTAAGAAATGGTGACTTGGTACACCTTTCGGATTTAACGGAAAGTTCCTAGACATCATCTACACTAGTAAAATTGGTCATAACCTAGTTTGTACTTAACTATTCTACGTTAAATCACAGTATTATTCTACAGTCATTGTACGAGTTATTTAACTCATATAAATAAACAGTCAAAATTAATGTTTGTAAAGTGTAAAAGGAATCCACCGTTTCTTTGATCCAAAAGTAAAATATACATAATACATGATTATTACATTTTAGAGTATATAACCCTACAGATAAGTATATATATGTATATAAATAAAGGTGTTGCGGAAAAAGTATTCGATAGTACAGTAATCCAAGTGTTCATGGGAATCCCCCTACACCATCTCTCATGTCGGGGTAAAATATCGTTTCCTTTGAAGTCACAAATCCTTGTTGAAGTCATAGGGAACTGACTTTTTATATTTCGCTTATCTGAGTCCAGAAACCTAAGAATCGAATCCTGAGATAGGGGCATGGTGTGATAAAAGTATCGAGATCTCATCAGAAAAAGTCTATACACCTCACGATAATCAACATCTTATTTATGTTTAAAAAAAGTCCTTCCGATTAAGTTATCGTCATTTGTCTCTATCGTCACAAGAAGATAAGTCCTATAGATTGATTACATAAAGACATCCACAGAATGATTACAGGAGAATCTTTGAAAGTAATCTAGGCCTTTCCATAGTTCTGTACGAAAACTTTCTGTCTATTAGAAGTGTTTATGACACAATTTTCTTTCTTCATTCAGTGTTTTCTCTTGTATGTTATACTAAAGGGAATCTCTTTTAGGTTTTGTCCGTTTACTTCGACTTACAATCTTCAGTCCTATCGTTAATGGGGAAATCCCCACACACCACCTCTCACGACTTAACTGAACCGACGATCAAAATGTCCATAAGGGAACCCTTACAAATAAATAAATAAATAAGTAAGTAAAATTTCGTTTTAAACAGAATTGCGGAGTTCACCATCAAATTTACGAAAGTTGAACTTCTCGCCAAGAATCCGCAAATAATACTAATATTTGACGGTAAAGAGTTGTTTTCAGTTAATGGGAAAAGACAACAACAAGGACTCAGACACCGTCCGAAGGGTCCATCGGGATCACCATTTCTTGGGTGGAAGGTTACGTCCTCTGTATTCTCTTCGTCCAAACCAGGGACCCAACCCTTCTAGGGGACCTCCTCCCCTACTGTTGGGTAAGGTCATAAGAACGGACTTTTTCAGGGGTTACCTGTCTACTCGGACAGTCCGTCCGATGTCAGGGATCCCAGTGTCTCAGTCTGTGTTGACTTCGTTGAATCGTACGTGTTCGGACACCGTCAAAAAAGGTCAAGAACCGTAAACAGTATCTTGATCGACGACCTCGGTGCCATGTCAAGCAGTACTTTACGAACGGTTTTGTTGAAAGAACGAATGTGACAAATTCTACACTCCTTTCTTTCTATGACTTTTCCCGAGGGGTCAATCCTACAATTACACATAGTTTTGTGTGTGACGATCTTTAAAGAAGTACCCCGAGACTATCCGAGGTTCGTCTCGAAATCAGTCGAAGACTATTAAATTGTTAAAGCGTCAACTAAAAAGAAAAAGATACATTTACTAAAGGTTTCTCGTGTCTATCGACTTTTTGTTATCGAGACAGTAAAAGTTTGAACTCCAGTCTCGGATTTCCTTTACTCTAACTCCGATCTTTAATGAACCTCGTTTTTCTTTAAAATTATTTTTATCTCTGACTACCGGTTTGGGTACTACAAAGAGACCCGAAGATTACAATTTGATTTAGGTATTCGAAAGACTAGTGTCATTCATATCTTTCTTTGTCCTTCTTGAATTTTCTAAAGTAGTCGTTTTGGAAAAGGTCAGAAGTACCGAATCTCTGATTCCGGAATCGTTTAGTACATATAATACCCGATGTACGTTCTACTCACCAAGGGAACACTTGGTAACGAAGAACAAGGATTTACACTGGTTAAAAAAAGAAAACCGAACGAAGTTTAGTCAAATTTAAAAAAATTACATAAAAATTTACAAAGACGGTCGTTAATGTGTGATACCGAAGGAGAGTGAAAAAAGGGGACGTCACAAGATAGAGAAGTAGTCTTCTCCTTTCTGAATGAAGGTGGTCCTCTGGATTCTGTGGTTGCAGTTCACTGACGAGACTGAAAGTATGAGTTTGGTTGACCTGGTTCAGTGAAGGGAACGGTTGTGGCCTCCTCTTCTACGCCGTCGTTCGGGTTTGTCAGGTCCGACTGTACCAAGGATAATTGTATTGACCATACGGAATGAGACACCTGTCCAAGGTGCACAAGACCCTCTTACTGATACCGAGAAACAAACCATATACGAGAATCGCACAGTAAGTATGTTGTCTCCATCTCTCGACACCAGACTGAAGGACGAGAAACGACTTACTTCCCTTATGATTTTACATACACACACACGTACAGTTTACAGACAACGAAAATCCAAATGTCTGACATAGTGGTTTCCAACTACAGTCTCTTAAGTCACCAGGTTGGTAAGTCGATTTCACACAGAAAATTAACTTAACGGAAGAAGTTTATAAAACCGATATACCTTTATAGAAGATTTACACTAGAACCCACTCTTTTTTTAATCCAAAAAATCGAGTAAATATTTTCACTTTTTCTTGTGTAAATTATAAAGACTTACTAAAAGAATGGAAGAATAAAAGAGTTCATCTTTTTCCCCCTTTAATGAACTTTATTTTTATACTTTATAAAAATTTTAGATTATCCTATCACTTTAATATAGAACTAGAGGTATTAAACTTAAGATATTAGTAGTTTATTTTTAGGTAAGGAAGATTTATATTTTTTAAATCTTGTACAATCCGACCGTATACTTATAATTAACGGTTTACACTTTAAGTTCAAGAATGTCTGATAATATAAGTCCAAAATTAGTAGACACTATTAATTCCATTGTTCCATACATTTCGAGTTTCTGTCATAAAGTGTTTGTATCTCTTGAACGGGACAGTGAAGGTATAGGACGTCTCTTCTATCCAGTAGCCAGACCCTCACATGTTTTCCGTTTTATCTGTACAATTCTCAACCATCGAAGTCTGTAATCTGACACAAGTTCTCTTTTGTAATGACCATCACTATGACTATTAGTCGAGTATGTTTTAGACCGAGTATTCCGGTCTTGGATTTTTTTAGTCCACTAGTTATTCCTATTCAAAAGTATTTTTTAATCCTACTTTTGAGTAGTATGGAAACGACAAAGACTCCGATGACGAGAACTGACGACAATCTTTCAAAAAATGATACCGTAACCACTCGAACATTCCCTGATTTTTATAAAACTATCAATACTTAAAAAACTTTGGAATGTCCTACAAATTTTTAATGTAAATTTTGACACAAAACTTAAGGTCTCTTTGAATTATTCATGTACTTAATAAAATTTAAGGTACCTGTAAAAGGGTGTAAATTACATGAATTCGGAACGTCCTTATCGTCCGTAAAATCAGGTAAGAGAAACGTTTATCGTAACTAAAAAGACTCATACTAAGAGTAAGTGGTTTAGTATGAAAATTTTCATAAAAATATATATCAACATAAAGTCTTGTTTCACATTACAAATTTGCCGACACATCAAAGACGTTCTTTTACGTAATGTAATAAACGAACTAATTTTCGGAGTCTTAATTATAACATCCTAACACGATACTTTACATTGTTAGGAATTACCTTAAGTCTATTTTACGTAATAGCACTTTAATCCTTTAAATTTCGTCTTATCTAAAAGTCCTTATTTTTTATTAAATGTCATTTTATGTAACCGTGTTGTCCTCTGTCACAGTCGGAGACTTGAAATAAGAGAGGACAGACTACTCATTCACCTATACTTAATGTATCTCAAATTTTCCTCCGGAACTTTTACGGTATGTCCTCTCCACTTACTGTTATTTCTTTACTCGTTATGTTCAATCCTGTTTTACTTCAAATGAAAACTCACTTATTGTAAAAACCTTTACATCTTCCGTTTACGGATTACTGTATAAATAACTAGGTAAAAGACCTAGAACACAAATGATATGTGTGTATGTAAAGTATCTCTTTATCAAAAAGACTATAAGACCATATTTCTTCGTAATTTAAACAAATGAAAATCACCAACTTAACTGTATCTAATATGTTGAGGACCGAGAAATTTACTATGTAAAGGTTTCGTGATCTTCTATTTTACATCGAAGGACATCCCGCAACAGTGACGAGTAAATAAACCCACTTGTAACTGGAAGACAAACCAAAAGTCATGTCACGTCGTCTCCTTTCTTACGGTTATTTATATAATAAAGTTTACGTCTTTCTACGAACGGTCCGTTTCTCCTTCTTTTGTAATCATGTTACTCGACGACCGAACTTTTAGCTAAAAGAGGGAAATCAGTGTCCGGACACAGGACACCCTTGAGTAGGACAAGATTCTCAACTTCTCTTTTTTTACAACTTTTATTTTACACGTATACTCATACAACAAATTAGACGGTGCACCCTATCGACGAGAATGTGGATCTTCTATTTATCTCACTCATTTGTACGACTTCGTCAAGAATGTTTGACGGAAACCCGACTACAAACTCGATCGATTTAACTAAAGATTCATCATTGGGACTGCCTGATCACGGTAAAAAGTTACTTTTCTTTATTAATTTAGGGAGAGTTAAGTCATCTGTAAATGACTTATTGATGAAACACAGTCCGTAACCCGACTTACGGTGTCCGCTACGGTCCAACGCACTAGTACCAGGAACGGGAAGTCTTTACAAATTGGGTCATCTCCTCTGTTAGGAAAATCCAGTGTTACTTCCCACCTCTCAAATCGTGGTCGTCACCATATACAGAATCTACAAGTAGGAACGTCAAACAAAAAATTAAAGGAACGTCGAACCCACCAAATAGAAACCAACAAAACACATCCTTCGTTTGGACCGCTGATTTACGTTGACAGACAATTATCAAACAGGTAAGAATTACTAAACTCGGTTCTTGTACAAAAAGGAGACGGTGTCTTTTGTTTACTTGGTCAGTTCAGGGCTGACCGGAGAATATCCGGCATAAACGATAACATGTATCACTACGTAAATAGTGTCACTACCATGGAAGACCACAAAGTCCCAAAAGAGATTTAGTAAAGACAAAAAAGAGGTAATCCTTGTTTCAACTCTCGTAAAAGTTTAAATGTTCGGGAGTAGATTCAAACAACGAAAAATCCACTTTACACAAAACTGGTAAGGCTAGAAAATAGGAGATAAAACTGATCTTGGAATAACCAAGACAAGTGTTACATAAGGATAATTTTATCTTCTATGTAACAAGTGTCGTATGGGTGAAAACTTACACGTAGTTACAACGATTTTTCTCACTTACTAAAAATTTGAAAAGAATATTATACCTTCATATATAAAACATACACATGTGTACATAAAAAATTTAAGAAAAACTCCTCTTCTTGGTAAATTACTCCAGTTACGATATTTTGAAGAGAAGTTTACAGTTCATTAAATTTCGTCTGGTTTGTCATTAATTATACAATGATAAAATCCCATAGGGTACCACACTATTAGTGTTTTGAATGTGTGATCTTTCTTTTTTGAAGCTACACCGTAAGACCCAAACTAAAGTTATATGGACATTACTTAAATCTAGTTGAAAACTTTTCACTAATTCTTTGTCGCTCTTCGTCAAATCGAAATTGTTTGACGTCACGATGACCCAGAGTAACACTATTTTCATGAAATAGTAATATTCCGAAAAAGTAATAGTAACACAGAGTGTGGTATCATTAATGGTGTCAGATAAGTTTAATACTCGGAGGAACTGACTTCTTTTCAGAAGTGGATCCTTAAGAACTAATTCAATAAACAAAGTAGTGTAGCCTGTTCTGTTATGAAACCAGAGACCACTCCTGGTCTACTTCGTTTATTTAAGTAGAGGTCGACTACCTTGGTTTTATGTACGACTACATTTCACACTAATACCACTGGTTTCTGAAAACACTTTGTGAAGGTTTTATTGGGTAAAAATTTTATTGTGTTTTAGTGAGCAGGTTACAGAATAAGTGGTCAAACGTAAACGTTTACTCGAGTTCCACGAAAGAAACTTACCTGTATGTGGGTCTTTAAACCTTTTGTCGGAATACTACGATTACACGAAAGGAGGGAAAAAACGGGAAGTCGTAGGTAAGTAGTAACATACTGACCGATTGTAGTAATAATTATGGAAGAATAGTAAAATGTTGTTCGAAGACCTTCTTTCACGTACCACAGCCGAACGAACTTTTATTGTAACGAAACGAACAAGATGATGAGACGTAATCCCCTCTTAAAGCTAGCGGTCCGGTCGGAAGCCGCCAGAGATTAAATGTGTCTGTGAGACCATTCTGCTGGCTTCTTTCAGTTTTCCTCTTTCTGATAATGTCCTCAGGGACTGTCGTATGTCTTCCTCGATCCATACCGAGTAGTCTTGACATAAGACAACGGGTAGTAACGATGAGTGGTAATGATGGGATTGGAATAGCCACCAGAAACACTTTAGTTATGTAAGACTATCGGACAACCATGGGGTTTCCCAGTTGAAGAAAGGACTTGCTCCGTGACCCATGTTTAGAAATTGTAGGGTACGTCCACTAAACAACTTAAAACTACTGTTCCATTCTCCTTCTCGTACATACTTTTGATAACTGACCCTACTATCTTTAATTTGTCAATACAGTAGTAGAGACACATGGAAGTTGTCACCCGTACGGGTGTCATTTTAAGTGAAAGTTAAATCTCGAATTCAAAAGTACTTTGGTTTTTGAATAAGATCCTGAAGTCTAACACTCATACCTGAAGTAATCAATATGACTGTGATAACCACCGTAAAAAAGTAGGTTGTAGTAATCATTTATGGTCATTTTAACTTTTACCAGTAAACACAACCTATTACGGAATGACCATGAAGACCACTTTGTTTACGCATCGAAAAACTAAACCATAAAGAGTTGTACACCAACTTTTTGTCTTTGGTTCTCAAAGAAAACTGACCACGTCTTCTGCCAAATGAAGTAATAAGTGAGTGGGTAGAAGAAAGACGAATAGAAATATATATGAAACCTATTGTAAAAGAAAAGAAAGACATATGTAACGGAGTGGACAAAAAAGTACCAGGTTGTCCTTACAGACGACTCCGTCGTCCCTGAAGTCATGGTCCGACGAAGTCGACCTTAGGACAAAGACGGTGAATGAACGACCCGTCGGAGTTCGACCAATAAAGTGGAGAGACTCAGATGAAAAAAGTGAGTTTTTTTCATACCAATGACTACAATTATCTTGGATTAAGTATCCCGACAAACTCCTAAATTACTTAAATATGTCCGTCTCGTACACCATGGACCATAGACGAACGGTTACGTCCTCTACTCCCAAGTTGGGGACTCAGTCCTTATAGGGGACCTCGTCCTTTACCGTTGGGTGAGGACATAAGAACGGACCTTTTGAGGTACCTGTCTCCTCGGACCAGCCGATGCTACATTACCCCAACGTTTCTCAACCTGTGTTGACTCACATGCACGTGTGTGTGTGATGATAATTATATATGTATAATAGACGATAACATTAATAACATGGTTGAATTATGATGGATAGAACTTAGAACGGAAAAAGAGAAACCAGTTGGACACCTGAAGAAACGAATATTAATGAGTTATACGTCTTTTGATTCTAGTACCGTAGACCAGGGTAGTGAAGTACCGTTTATCTACCCCTTTGTCACCTTTGTCACTGTCTGAAATAAAAACCCCCGAGGTTTTAGTGATGTCTACCACCGACGTCGGTACTTTAATTTTCCGCGAATAAGGAACCTTCTTTTCAATACTGGTTGGATCTGTCGTATAATTTTTCGTCTCTGTAATGAAACGGCTGTTTCCAGACAGATCAGTTTCGATACCAAAAAGGTACATCAGTACATACCTACACTGTCAACCTAGTATTTCTTTCGACTCGTGGGTTCTCAACTACGAAAATTTGACATGACAACCTCTTCTGAGAACTTTCAGAGAACCTGACGTTCCTCTAGGTTGGTCAGGTATGATTCTTCTAGTCAGGACTTATAAGTAACTTTCCTGACTACGACTTCAACTTTGAGGTTATGAAACAGTAGACTACGTTTCTTGACTGAGTAACCTTTTCTGGGACTACGACCCTTTCTAACTTCTGTCCTCCTCTTCCCCTGCTGTCTCCTACTCTACCAATCTTACCGTAGTGGTTGAGTTACCTGTACTCAAACTCACTTGAGGCCCTCAACCACTACCTGTCCCTACGGACTGCACGATGTAAGGTACCCCAGTGTTTCTCAGTCTGTGTTGACTCACTGACTTGACTTGACTATAAAAATGTAAATAAACGACAACTCCCGATATGAGATTTTTGAGATCTAGTAATGAAGACTTGAAAGGACAGTTACAAAATCCGTTTTACTCAAATAGAACGTTACCATCATATACAACGTCGTGTAGCTCCATCAAAGTCGAAGGTCCACAGTGTCTGTAGTAAGGACACGCGAAAAAAGGACTACGAGAACGGATGTATGTACGGAACATAGTCCCTCCCTTCCGAATAAGAACAAATGGACCGCAAAAGGGAGAAATGACGGTAGGTCAAGATGTCATACCCAAGAGACGGAAGGCCTGACGTTGATGTTTCCCTACTTATCACTACGAAGAGTAGACGTTATCCATCGAAGTCACTGGGTCTACTGTCACCTACGAGTAGAATGGAGTATTGTGGCCCTAAAATAGTACTTGTTTCCGGTCTAACGTAGGTGTCCTAAATGTTTCCGACGGAGACCAAGTACGGGCGTGTAGCGGAGGAAATCACCGGGTCCGGAGGACATAGGGTGAGAAAATATGACAAAAAGAAAGAGAAAATCCACTGTCCGTCGATTAAACTCTTTTTTATTACACATGACCATACAGATCGTCTACAATTCCCCGATTAAAGAATATCATGAGTCCGTTGCAAATATAAACTGACGAGAAAATCCTCTACAGAATTGGATTTTTTCATTGAAATATCTGTCGAGAAACATTCTATTGTTCCAACTACAAAGACCCATCCGATGTAAAATTCACTGAAAGGTCAGTTTTACTCATCCAAAACCTACCGAAACACGGGTCTCATATTCTTATCAAACCGGGTCTATTTTATCTGTATGTACATTTATAAGTTATACTTAACAGATAGACAGATAGACTAAAGATCTCGGAGTTTCAATACTTGAAAATTGTGAAAAAAAAAAAAAAAATTGACTCGGTTAGTCGTACCTCGGTCATTGAGTCAACGGAGAAACTGGAATGACCTTCATAGACTAGTCGATCCATTTAGTATAGAAGACATTAAAATTATAAAAAATTTTGACCTCTATCTCAGAGACTCCGGGAGTAAGTAAAGAGAAAACGGGCATTGTCCTTGTGGTGATTATGACTCCGTTTTTTTTTTTTTTTTTCGAGGGGCGCGTAGTACACACAACACTCACCACGGTGTATTCTTCGAAAACCACAGTAACGTGTCAACTACTGTACTGGACCTAGCACCGATCTCCGGTCGACTCTGTCGACATAGATTCAATCTCGACAAAAAAAAAAAAAAAAAATTTCTGTTAATTCTGTTGGGGAGATCAAAATATCTATCCGGTCAACCTTCCTGATCACCCATCTCATTCCCTTTCCCTGTAAACTTATGTCACTTCACTTTACTTTCAACGAGTCAACACAGGCTGAGGGAAACTGGGGTACCTGATACGTCAGATACCTTAAGAGATCCGATCTTATGACCTCACCCATCGGAAAGGGAAGAGGTCCCCTAGAAGGGTGTAAATCGTTTTTTTCCACCTAACATGGAAAGGAAACGAAGTAAGTAAACCCGTTCCCAACTGAAACGGGAAAGAGGATTACAAAACATGAATATTCCGGAGACTAAACTCTCGAAACACGATAGAATGATTAATAATAGTTTTCATCTGTGAAGAATTCTTAATCAGTAGGAATCTATATTTCACACCCCTTCTTACTGACTCAGTTTAATCTGAAATTTTCCTATACTAATAGACCTTTTTTTCTGTAAGTGACCTTTTCTATGTCGGACAGGTGTTTTGTGACGGATTTAACGACCCTGAAAGTGAAAATTTTAGATTGGTCTCTACGAGGATCATAATCTCAATTAACACGAATTGCTATACGTCGAAGATGAATTTTTAGACATCACCTGAGATCTCTAACCAGTCGTATATTTCAAAATTTTAGTCCATACTGTAAAAGAGAAATTTCGTATAAATACCATACACTAAACAACGGAAGGTAAATTTATTTTCCTGTTTCACAGAAAAAGAAATGAGAGTAGAATTTGTATGTACCTTAACATAAACTCGTTGGACAATACTCTAAGGTAGAAAATCTTTGTCTATTCTTTATAGTTATTGGAGTTTATACGTCTATTGTGGTGGGAATACCGTCTTTCACTTCTCCTTGATTTTTCGGAGAACTTCTTTCACTTTCTCCTCTCACTTTTTCAACCGAATTTCGAGTTGTAAGTCTTTTGATTCTAGTACCGTGGACCAGGGTAGTGAAGTACCCTTTATCTACCCCTTTGTCATCTTTGTCACAGTCTGAAATAAAACCCCCCGAGGTTTTAGTGACGTCTACCACTAACGTCGGTACTTTAATTTTCTGTGAATGAGGAACCTTCCTTCCAATACTGGTTGGATCTACCGTATAAGTTTTCGTCTCTGTAATGAAACGGTTGTTTCCAGGCAGATCAGTTCCGATACCAAAGAGGGCATCAGTACATACCTACACTCTCAACCTGACACTTCTCACGACTCGTGGCTTCTTAACTACGAAAACTTGACACTACAACCTCTTCTGAGAACTCTCAGGGAACCTGACGTTCCTCAAAGTTGGTCAGGTAAGATTTCCTCTAGTCAGGACTCACAAGAAACCTTCCTTACTACGATTTCGACTTTGAGGTTATGAAACCGGTGGAGTACGCTTCTCAACTGAGTGACTTTTCTGAGACTACCACCCTCCCTAACCCCCGTCCTCCTCTTCCCCTGCTGTCTCCTACTCTACCGACCTACCGTAGTGGTTGAGCTACCTGTACTCAAACTCACTTGAGGCCCTCAACCACTACCTGTCCCTCCGGACCGCACGACGCTAAGTACCCCAACGTTTCTCAACCTGTACTGACTCGCTGACTCGACTTGACTTCTAATAAAACAAGTATATATTGATACAAACCGATGACTTATCAGACACAAAAGGACCTTGAATAGGGTCATACAATGAGAGGTTCGTCTTTTCCTGAATAAATTTCCTTAGAGGAAGACTTATTAAAAACAACCAACTATGACTCTCGTAATGAAATCCGGACAGTTCCGAAAAAATTTTTAAGTATGTAATTCGGAATTTATTTTGATTGAACATCTAAAGATAGTAATAAAAATAATGTACACAGAAAAATTTTCAACCTATCTGGAACATCATAATATTCAATTTCTTTTTTTACACATTAATAAAATTTATTAAATTCGAAAGCATAAATAAATTTAATTTTAGTCCATTTAGGGTAGTTCTAAAAATCGTCGTCGACTCACCTGATATAAACACCAAGATAAAAACATTAAAAACGATGAATTCTACTGTAAGTAGACACAGGACATTATTACAGTGTGAAAAACATGACACTTTTATAACTTCCTAGATAAAGTGCTCATCTTAAAACCACCAGGGATACTATTTATTATATACTCAACAAAACATATATATAAAATCTCCAGAAATCTTTTTGTAACAATAAAATTAAATTTTTAACAAAACTTGACATTCACCACTACTTTACCGATGTCAGGGTAAAAGTCTTCGGATCTAAAGTGTACGTTGTAACAATGGACTTTCTTAGTTCTAAAACAAATACTGGACATTTCTGTAAATTTTTAGATGGTGACTGGAGTACATTTTCGATCATGTTTCCTTTCCTTTTTTATCCTTTCCTTTAAACTTTCCTTTTTTTATATTTTAGGTATAGTCTTGCTTTATTCCACACGACTTACAAACCTAACTTGACCACGGTTGACTAGGTCAGGAGGTTCAGTTGGGAGGTGGAAGATTTTCCTGAACGGTCCACCACGATAACCATTTCTTCGGGGAACGGTGACGTTCTCCACATTCTCTTGGCCCAAGCTAGGGACCCAACCCTTCTAGGGGACCTTCTCCCGTATCGTTGGGGGAGGTCATAAGAACGGACCTCTTAGGGTACCTCTCTCCTCGGACCGTCCGATGTCAGGTATCCCAGGGCTTCTCAGCCTGTACTGACTTGAATCGTAACGTGTGTAAGATTTTATGATCTGACGTTTATAAACGTGGAAAACAAAAAGAAACGAATTTCACCTAAAAAGAAGACAAGGATGGGGAAACGGGTGAAGGGGAAAAAGACTCCCTCTCGTAGCGTACGTGTGCACCTCACCCTCACACGTCACTCACATGAACCGTCCCCCATCCCCCCCTTATCTAAAAGAAACGGTTTCCATGCTCGTGTTTTTACTAAGAGGTAGTAGTGTCACTTCCCTTATCGAAATACGAACCCTTGGAAGTAACGTCCCACCGAAGAGGACACGTCAACTAAGTTCTGATATAACACGAAACGACAAACCTACTCGATACGACAGGTTAGTCCCTGTCCACAGTATACTTCCGATCATATTCACCCCACCCCTTCCTCTAGAACCCTTAGGATAGTGGTGGTCACAGGAATGGGTCCAC
The DNA here is from genome assembly GCA_006410555.1 of Capra ibex. NCBI lineage: Eukaryota > Metazoa > Chordata > Mammalia > Artiodactyla > Bovidae > Capra > Capra ibex. The sequence goes on along the minus strand of SJYO01026388.1, from coordinate 58,659,855 downwards.
TTGTCACTACGGACACCCGGGAACAACCTATTATTGTTGGATCTTTCTTAATACCAAAGTGATGATAAAAAGTTCTAAATTAACCAGGATTACTAACGATACGTACCTAAAAAAAAAAAGAGATATGTGAAACTCATTCAAGAACCGAAGTACTAAAATAAAATTCGAAGAGAAGAAAGGATCCATCAAACTTTAGAAACGGATGCACATTCCTAAAAAAAGTAGGTAGCGGGACGGAGAGAAATGACATTCGGGACGGAGTACGACGACAGCGACGACGAAGAAGGAGAAGAAGAGAAAAATTTGTATGATAAGAAAGACAAACCAACATTTCGAGGTTCTTTACTTATTAGGATTAACCTCCTTTACAAATGACCTAGCCAAGGACGACGAAAAAGGGAGAGGTCTTGTGTTGTCTAACGATGACTTAAAACTTACAGTGATTGTCTGTCTACTATTACCGAATTCTACCTATTACTTTACAAACTTTGTGTCTACCCGGACATTTAGTAAAAAAAGAAAAAGAATCCTGAAGAAGACTGTATTTTTAATTACATTAAGTACGACAAAATATGGTTATAGGAAAGATTTACTATGGAGACATCGGGAAAACAACTCGACGATGTAAGTAGACAGAAACGCTTTCTGACAGTAACGATCTACCTACAAGACATGTCAGCGACCTACCCACTCTCAGAATGGAAATGGTTTTTCTCTAATACATTTTTCCTTTGGAAGGTTCCTCGGGAGTCGAAACAAGAGTTTCCCTCATGGACTCTTAACGTATACGTCGTGAATTAGACATCCTCCGATACTCCATATATACTTTTCTTCATGTACTTTAAATAGTATGTCCAGAAGTAGACCCCCGGTAGTCAGTGCTGAATTTGACAGTGGATCCACGAATATCCCTTTTTGTTTGATCCGGTTTATCTTTTCTATAAAAAAAAGAAAATTCATGTTATGGTGTCTTAGTCTTCTCCCACTCTCTAGTTCCTACGTGAGTCCATGACTAAAAATAAAAATCCACTACTCGAAGAAATACGAAAGAGAGGTCGAAGCCCTCCGTGACCGGTTCTACTACCACCACCAGTGAGCCGCATGTGGGGTCTGGTGATGAGATGCGAGCCTTCCGAGCTGTCGACAGCTAGATGCCCTGTCGCGAGTCTTTGGTCCCTAAGGTCGACAGTCTGACTCCTTCACTTTCAGCATGGTGGAAGTTACTCTTCTTAGTCTCGGGTCTTCCCCGTTCCGTAACGACGAGTCTACTCAGTGAAGAGTCCGAGGAGACCCTTGTACAGTCACGACTCGCTGAGACGGCCCCAGCACAAGGGAAGGGCGGAGTTGTCGCTGCGGCCAAAGGTGTCAGAAGGGGCCAGACCTCGTTCCCGTTTACAAGTCAGGGACCTCGGTGCCGACCCACGGGACCCGGGACGCCTTCTGGACCCGTCACGAAAGGGGATGGTTGCCCCAGTGGGTGTTCATCTACTTCTGAAACCCGTAGATCCTTGACGGGGCTCCTACCCTTGTGACAACTCCGGGTTTAGAGTCCTCGACTCCGTGAAACTCCCACTTTTACATTGGTCGGGACGCACACACCACAGAGGAGTGTGCTCGATGAGATGGTCGTAGTAGGGTTTACGGTGCGAGAGGAGGAGAAGTCTCTAGTAACACTAAGTGTGACGAGTCTCGAGTCCCGTCGACCTGTCATTTTAATGGTCGAGTAGAAGTATGAGTTTCCAGTCTAGGTCTCTGGTGGAGGAGAGGTCCGTCTTCCTACCAGTAGTAAGCAGGTCACGTTGGTGTGACGACAGGGAGACACTGAGGCTTCAGAGAGATCTACGTGGTCGTTTAGCTCTCTTACCCAGGGTCCGGTACCGGATATTGACATCTTTATTGGACTCGTAGGGTCGGGTGGGGGTCCTACACCTGTTGTTCTCACTCAGGTCAATAAGTCCTTCGGCCCCGGTCCCACCATCGCACCTCGGGACCCTTATGCCACGGAGTCCATCACCCGCCCGTAGGGGTGACTTCGGTGTGAACCGTCGAGGGCCAATGAGGTGAGGACATTCGTTGTGCTCGTCGACGTCAAACCTGGTCTGGAGATTGTTCCTACTATGGTCCAGACACATAAGTCTCCTGGTGCTACCGATGAGGGGATGAGTCGTGGGCCTGAGACCTGTGTCTGGACCCCTAGACACGTTATCATTACTACCGAAACCCTTGGGGTCCGTGTCGCACCAGTTACAAAAACTACCTTCTCGAGTCTCTGTGGTTCCTCTGGCCAGGTTAACGGTTCTGTTTAGGGAACGTGCTTCGTAAAGAAACTTCTTTCGGTTCTTCGGAGGGGACGGTGGGAGAGCCTGTCTGAGAGACGCGTCTCAAGGGTTCTTCTTGCAGGTCAGCTTGCCCGTCCACGACTTGCTCTCGGACTAACGGAGCGAGGTCGTGAGCGACGTCGACTTGGAGGGCCCGTTCCCGCCGTCGAGCGGAAGGGTCTCGGGGACGTCACTGAAGCTTCTTGGCACCGACGGAGCGAGGGCGTCGGTCTCGTGACACTCGCGGCCGTCGTCGGACTGGAGGCGGTGCCGGGGGTTGCAGATGAGGGACACGCCCGAATGCGGCCGTGTCTCGCTGTGCTCGTCGCAGTTCAGGCTCATGTGTCTGGGCACCCCGATGATGTAACTGATGTGCCCTCACGTCCTTCTCGTCCCCTTGCGTCCGTCCCGGCCAGGTCGTCCGTCGCGTCGTAGTGGACCTTCACCCGGCCCGGCGGTGGAGGACCTTCCCAGGGCCCGGCGCCATGGGGGCCACGAGCCACCGTGGCAGTTTGGTTTCTAGTGCAGCGGCCTCTTCAGCGTGTCTCAGTGAAGAGGTAGGTCACCCATGAGGTCGGTCAGCTTGTGCGGGTGGCGAGAGTGGGGACACGGACAGAAGAATTTTAGTCACAGTGGTCGGTGACCCTTCCCCTTCGGGTTTGGGTTCCACGGTCTTTCCTTCAGCAGAGAACATAGAAGTCATAGGCAGAGGAGGAGGAGGTGGAGAGAAAGGAGCTTATGAAGGTGGCTTCCTTCGCCCTGCCACTTCTTCGACCTGAGTTGCGACCACAGAGGCGAGCGCCGACGAGGAGTGCGGAGAGGAGGTCGGGGAACAGGGCGACTGTTCAGAGGAAAGGAGGGAGGGGGCGGCGGAGACCGGCTAAAGAGGCTCCCGAGTGGAGACGGAGCTAGAGGGGAGAAGGGGGGAGGCGGTGGTCTTCACGAGTGAGGGAAGACGCGGGGGTGGCTGCGGACGAAAGGAGGCGGGGGGTGTCGCGACTCGGGGGGAAAAGACCGAAGTAGACTGAGGGACGGTGGAGGCGGTGGACGGAATGGGGGGAGTCACGGGGGCGGACGGGGTGGCGAACTGGAGTTTAACTACTTTCTACGGTCCGGAAGAAAGTTCTTTGGACCGGTCGGTCTCAGGAGGGCCCTCCGGACGTCTGTCGGAAGGTAGTTCCTCCTCCCGTCGTCTGAGGGGTACGGGGACTAGTGGTGGCTCCGCAACGTCTACCACGTCAACTCCGGCCACTTCTTCTTGAGTCCTTGGCTTCATCGGGGGAATGTGCTTGTGGGTAGAGTCCTTTTTGCTTGAGGCCAACAAGGGGTCATAGTAAATTTCGGTAGACGAAAGGACTTTAGGGCTTTATCGTATGTACTTTACCTCTCACTTTCGGTCGGTCGGAGGCGCTGTTCGAGCGAAGGCTGAGGACGGTTCTCGAACTGAGTCCCAGTGGTTCTGTCACGTCGGCTCGTACCGGAGGCCTCGGTGTCGGGCCGGCCCCTCCGCCTCAGGCCTCGCCCACGGTGGGGCGGCGAGCCGGGCAGCGGGTCGTCCTTCGGCGGGGGGTAAAGGTTCTTCGGGTTTGACAAGGAGCACCACGGTGGAGGCGTCTCCCTAAAGTGCCGCCTCGGGAGTCTCTTGCACTCGCACCGTAGAGGATCGGGGTGCTCGCGTCTCCGTGCTCTCTCCCCACGTCGTCCCCGACCAAGACTACTGTGGCTAAGACCGTCGAGGCACCAAGAACACCCTCCTCGACGTCCTAGGCTCAGGGGCCCGTCTCACCTTCGGTTACAGGGGTACCACGGTCGGGGACGCCTCCTTGGTCCACGGTCCTTGCCACACCTCGCGACGGACGGAGGCGTCCTGGGTCCCGCACTCAGGCCAAAAGAGAACAAGGGGATCTGGCAAGCGTCGACTCCGCTCATCCCGACGACGTGCGAGTCCAAGTTCGGCCGACGCACACCCGAGGGACACGGTGGAGCGCGAATCCAATGGTTGAACCGTAAAGATACCGAAAAAAAAAAAAAAAAAATTTATAGGTCTAGATTCCCATCTCGAGTATCTTCCCGTCTTTTATCTTCCCCACCCCACCACCCGTCGTCTAACTCATAATTTATTGACTCATTAGGGGGGGTCTCTCGCCGTTTATTTACAATGTCGTTTTAAATTCTCTCTAAGGCAAAGTAGATCTGAAAATTGTCTTTTCGGACTCGAAACTGCCAGTACGAACACAGCAAAGGGGTAGAAACACTATATAGTCTGTTGTCTGGGACGACGGAGAGGGACCCTAAGAGTGCAACAGTCCTTACCGTCTCTGCGTATAAACCCTCGAACCGATTTCTGACTTTAAGTTCAGTAAGTACGTAGAACACAGACGGACGAACGAAGAGGTATCGACCCCACGGCCTCCGACTCTGTAGGTCAAGAAGGAGTCTCTGGACACTGAAGGAATTCCTGCTGTCCCCACTACTCCACTACTGGGGGTCCTCTGGGGCCTGGTGTCTTCTGGAAAAACGTCGATAAGTGTCCATAGGTTTTGAGGAAGGAGAAACAACTTAGATGAAGTACTCAGGGGAGAAAGGTTTAGCCAAGAGTCACATAAAAAGAAACAACTACAAGAATGAGAGTGGATTGACTTGAAGTAATTGAACGAACAACTAAAAAAATCAAACAAAGATATAAAAATAAAGGGAATAGAGGTCAAAGAAAAAATGAGACATGGTGACTAAAAATACTACTACACCCCCTGTCTCCCAGTCACACTACTACAAACCAACCGGAAGGAGAACGATCGCTCTTTACGTCACAGTGATATAAACTGACTTACAAATGTTCTCAACCCAATTTCATCGGTCACTAGGTCAGAGCCTACTCCCTACGACACAAGACACCTGAATTGTACGTGTCTGATCGAGATGTCCTGAAGAAAGGATTCACAAAACAAAATAACGAAAATAATAAAAGTAAAATGTCTTTTTTGATCCAAAAATATCACATTGAAGAAACCGATAACTTTACAAAGTTATTTTCTTATGTAGAAAAAATTCGTCCTCGTTTTCTTTAAATTTAAATAATAACATATGACGACCACGGTAGACGACCGTAGTCTTTAATAACCCAAAAATTTTTTACACCTCATTTAAAAAGTCTCATTGACGGACTTGACAACATGAAAAATGTACGCTAGTGGAATTTCTCACTAAATTGTGATATCAAAATGAACAACGGATTAAAAAGACCGACATTCGTCAACTTAAGAGAGTGTTATCACAGTAACATTTTTACTTATTCTAACATAAACACGTTCATGAAATTTGACATACGACATATTTTGGAAACGAAAGAGGATCTTAAGAAATGGTGTCATAAAAGTCTATTGAGAATACTTACGGGGACACGACGGTTCCGGAATATAAAGGGACTTGGTTCCAGGAGAAAGAAGGAGGACTTTGATTTGTAGACATTTTAGTAAACTAAGAGACACACTCATTGGACACAGTCCTCACAAAAGGACCAAGAACCTTAGATTGACTTCACCGACACTAGGGTACTCCACCTTTCGTATCCTACACGGCAGGGATGGACTCGAAGGAGCACGTTCCACATTTGTAGATTGAACCGGACATCGTCCCCCCAACCCCCCGGTTTGTCGGTTCGACTCCTTAGTTTCACAAACAGTTCTTAACATAAGAAATGAAAACCAAGGTCATAACCTTATTACAGGACTATCTACGATTTGTGACGGAGACAGTGTAACAGACTGACCAGAGAACAGTAATCTTTAAATTTTTCATCGACCAATAGTTTAATAAGGACGTTTGTCCCCTTTACTTTTTACGGTGTAGGAAACTTTGGTTGAAATTATTGTGAACATCTCTAAATGTATCTACAAAGATTGGTCTTCGTACGACCTGTAGATTATTGGAGGGGTACTAACAAAAGACTTAATTTACCTTGGTTAACCTTAAATTGACAATCCTTTAAGAAGGTTCCGGACTGTAGCAGGTAAACCATACTCCACGTGACCCAACGGTTTATATGTCTGTATATATATATAAATTTTATCGTAGGTGACTCTTCTACACAACGACCAACGAGACACATGATTTATGAATCAGAGTCCCTGTTTGGGTTGACAACACCCTGGTTTAATGATGTATGAAAAGGATTTTTATACACTTTTTAGAGAAGATGTAAAATAAAACCGTCGGGACAATTCCGTGATTTTTTTTAACACCAAAGAGGATGATCCCTCAATATAGATGACGTCTACGTCTTTAACCGGTCAGACATAACAAGGTACATGTATACTATCTTCATTTCTGACTTATCCCACACCAAACGTCTATCTTTCGTTCCTATGTCCGATTAAAAATCATCTATCTATCAATTATATAATCGTGTGTATTATCCTTCGGTAGATTTCAGAAACTCAAAATCCCGAAATAAAATATGGGAAGTCATCGATTCGATTATTAAATTCTATTTCTTATAGATTTAACTTTGTGTCGAAAGTTTAAAACATTACGTTTAATTAAGTGAAGTCTAAATTTCGGTCTACCTTTTACATCTTGTGGTGGTGAACTTCACACTTCAAAAATATAAATAACTTAATCAAAAATTCGGTCACAATTGACAAATTCGTACAAAATTTATCGGTAGAAGGAATCTTTATGTGTGTGTCACACACACACACACACACACACACACACACACACATATATGTGTATGTATGCATCGTATGTATTATACGGTTCTTAAGGATATAAATCTAAATTAACAGTAGAAGTCCCCGTCAACGAGAATTCTTTGTTGTTATGAAAATATTTAAGGGTAGAAAAGAAGTAAGACTTAGATGTTAATTTTCCGGAAATTAACATCTAAATTAGTTTGTATCGATACCGAATAATATACCTAGAGTCTAGTGGGAGAGGTAAATTTTCGGGTTGTTTTTTTAATAGGATTTTGGTTATGGACGTTCTTAGTCTACTCGTCTCTACAGAAACCCTTCTTTGGTCTTATTTAACACTCCAGTACACGAGATACACCTTTCTATCAGGTAGTTTAAGATGAAGAACATAATTCGACACACTGAAGTGGGAGACCTGCACCTAATGAAAAAGACCGACCTGGTTAGGTAGATTAACAAAAGGTCAAGACTTTAAGACCCTACAATAACAAAGGTACCCAAAACACTCACCCAGTCATTGAATGAGATTTCGTGACGAGAACAACTGTCACCTCTCCTGGTACCTTGGATTCAAAGTATCCGGTCAATCACGGTAGGGTTTCCTCCACCGCACTACAGTCGAGACCAGTGGGTAAGTCGGAGAATTGACCTAAAAATGGTGAAGACTAGAAAGTAAAACCACAGAAGAACAACCGGTCTTCGTGCCTCTCCTAGGACCTTCGTGGATCGGGTCCCGTCGGTAGTCTCCGGATAGGAGGGGACACGGACCGACACGTCCTGTACATTTTTGTAGTGACTTCGGACTCGACTATCTTCCTTCCCTCTTAATGTAAAGGGATTTACTGTGACTTTCCAAACAATCCGTGGATGAGATACGGACTGTGAAATTCCGACATTGACGTAAATAACACTGACTATTCGATACTCGATAGATTACAATTAGGAGGAAAAGGTCTATCCTTTGTCCCAGTCTTTGAACGGGGTCCAGTGTCTTGTTCCTTCGAAAGGCGTCACCCATTTCGGTCCAGATATACTGAGGTCTCTAGGAAATAGAGTGACTTAGGAGTGTTTGGACACTCCGACCATAGTAGTGGGCGTAAAATGTTCATACTTTTTGAACATTTATCTACTTAATGACCAGGTCCTAATGTATCAATTTTCAACGAGTCTAAGTTGAGAATTAGAGATATAAAGTCTATCATAAGAAAGTTGGAAAAAGGCAACGTACAAGATCCTAAAATACCGTCTTCTTCTACATATTGGTGTATAAAAATAAAAATAAATAAATAAAAAAAGTGTATAAAATTTTTATGTAACAAAAGAATTTCGTTCGAGTTGGACGTGAATCGACTCACTAAGTAGGGTGTGACTCACCACTAATACTTCTGTGGTCGTTCCCGGNTTAGAGATATAAAGTCTATCATAAGAAAGTTGGAAACAGGCAACGTACAAGATCCTAAAATACCGTCTTCTTCTACATATTGGTGTATAAAAATAAATAAATAAAAAAAGTGTATAAAATTTTTATGTAACAAAAGAATTTCGTTCGAGTTGGACGTGAATCGACTCACTAAGTAGGGTGTGACTCACCACTAATACTTCTGTGGTCGTTCCCGGTGAACCTAGTAGACGAAATAAAAGACATTAAGTGAGGGTTTTTTGTCAGAATCTCTGACTCCTGTTCTTGATGGGGGTCCTGTTAAAATGAGAGGGACTTCCGGAGAGGAGAAAGTGAGAGATGGGGTAAAAAGTGTAAGAGACCTAGTCAGTCTCCTACAGTCAGTCCTTTGTCCTAGATCACACCTTCCAAGTAAGAACAAAAGGCCTTTCAACCTAAAGATCCTCAACTGTATACCAGGTCATTCTCGATTTCTTTTGACCAAAATACAGTTTGACATCTTACTGACTCTTACATTTCAATCGCAACAGGATCTTAGACTCCGTCCCCCGGACAGAGTCACATACCCTATAAGATCCTCAACCGAACAGATGATCCGGTAAGTCCACGGTCGTAGTTTGTTCTTTACCTTCTCATCTTTCTTTGCTTCCAGCGGGGTTATAGTCAGCGTACATCTTCTCAATTTATTCTTTACCGTTAATACTTTTCGAAACCTTTACTAGGATAGGTTTCATTCTATTATACTACAAACTCTAAATAAACTTTTATTAGGTCACTCACACCTCTACTTTAGTGTCACTGGTATTCAATTATTAATAGTATTGACCCAGTACCTGTGTGTATCATTATGTTACTTGATAAGAAAAACGGACCCACAAACCTTGAAAGGTATCACTTTTATTATCTACCACCGGACTTATAGTCATTCTCTTCGTCCCACCACACACCGGGTGTAGGTCACCAGGTGGTTCTCAATTGGAAGTAGAATTACAATAATTTAGAGTCCAGATTCTCCTTTCAGGAACCGGCATTTCTAAGTCTACTACTAGTGAGGGCTTTGGTAAGAGGGAGGGGTGGTCACTGTGGGTGACCACGGCGGGGGTCGGACCGGAGGGTCTTCGTTCACCCCAGGTAAGTCTCTTCGCAGGCCTTCTCGTCGTGGTCGTCACTGTTGAAGTTTCGAGACGACGACTTTTTCCCCTCAGCGAGTCTATGGTCGCGGGCGTACAGTCGTCGTCTCTACGAGTTCTTGTGTCTGGGATCTAAGGTCTCCAGTTCCAGCCTCGGTAGTGGTCTGTGCGGGCTCTCGGGTAGTTTGACGAGGGGCTCGTTCTTGTCCTCCCGCGTCCTCCTCACCCGGTTCTGGCTTCCGAACTACGGAGCCTCAGACAGGAAGAGGCCGGGGTCTATGCCGGCGTCAGCTTGCGGCGGAAGACGGCGGTCGTCGTCCATGTCGCACGCCTTGTCCTAGGTCTCGTCGGGGTACTGGCAGTAGAGCCTCCCGCTTCCCCTTCGGTGCCTCGAGCGTCTGTCGTGCCGAGAAGCCCGGGGCCCACGACACTCCCCTACAAGCTACCTACCTGACCGCTGCCCACCACACCTACTCCCGTCGGACGAGACACGGCCCCGTGGGCGACGGGGCGACCCCCGGGTCCGAGGACCAGGCCGTCACCCCGACGGACCGCGTCTCCCGTCCCCGGGAAGTCTTGTCGTTCCGCCAGAGCGGCCCCTATTCTCAATCCCCGTTCTTCGAGGGTCCACTACCCCCCTCTACACGTCGTGCACCGAGATCCTTCGGACTGTCCAGGGGACGGGACGGAACAGGGAACTAGGGCGAGTCGTAGACACGACGCCCGGGCCCGTGGCGGTCGGAGCGACGCCTCCCCTTCCCGATACTCCTCACCGTGAACGGGACACCGAATTTACGTTCATCTTCGAATTGAAGACTTTCACGAAGGACCCCTTCAAAAAAAAAACAAAAAAACACAAAAAAAAAACGATTTACGACCCTTACATACCTCCCTACACGTACACACACACGTAAGTCTTGTGAAAAATGTAATTTGTGTGTGTGGTGGTGGTGGTGGTCGTACATGTCTTTATCCTCTCTCGACAATTCGATCCATCTCATTACCTCGGAAGACCCGATCCACCATTAACGAAATTTTCATAGTACAAATACCTTTAATCAAGGTCCCTCTCTTGGTAATGAAGATCGTTTCTCCCCATCCAAACGACCAAGACTCGTGTACCCCCATACCCGAAAGGTCCGTTCCCCCAACACCAATGGGGGCTTTCAACCTTTTCCCGATTCCCTGCTTAACCAAGTCCATGAAGGAAAAAACATTTTTGTGTCTGTACACCTGTACCGTTACGACATTGAGTCCCAGACGACGACACGTCGCCTCTGTGGTGAGGATCGGACCAACCTTCTTTACACCCAGTAAAAAATTACGGAACGGAGGGACTCATCGTCGACTCTGGAGGAACCTCTTGTCTTTACTGTCACCGGGTACGTCTCTCCCATTTCCTCTACTCTCATCCCCTCGCCTCATTCACTATGTGACGACCTTAAACCAAGGACGAATAAGTTATTTTAATAAAAAGTCTTAATTTGAAATTTTGAACGTGATGCCTTGACACCCACCTCGGAAAGGAAAATGTTGACAAAAAGAAAAAAAAGTGTGGTCTCAAATTTGAAGGTAAACCATTAAAGAATAGTGAACTTTACAGTTGTAAACGATTGAAAACCAATTTGGTTTCTTTTTCAATTACGATAAAAAAAGGAACTTGACGGACGTCATAGTACAGGAGTGAATCTTTCCAAATAGTTTTAGATAATATATGATAGAATGAACCTTCTTTTACGACTGATCGAGAAAAACCAGTTTATTTGACTATTTGTAACCGTCCCGAACCGAGAATTAATCGGGACTCGTTACTCAAAATCTAATTTTTCTAAAAAACGTAGTAAACCAAACACACAAAAATATAAAAAATATTTATTAACTTAAACCGATTAATGGAAGATTAGAAGAGACCAATCTTAAAATTGTGAAAATCTGCACCTTCTTTTCACACATTTCATAAATAAAAATACACTATAAGAACACTGGTGAAGTAGGGTCGACAGCACATGTATCTGAATAAACAACCAAGTTATTTTAGTCTAGAACACAAGAAGTAGTCTTCCTGGAGTCTACTCTCATGACTCTAATAACCGGATTTATGTTACGCCAACGGTTAATAGTAGAAAAAACCCCCACTGTTATAGTAGATTTTCGAACTGACGTGTCCGGGTCAGTAACATTCCAAATGGGAGATTTCATACTGTTTGGATAAAATCTACGTAGAACTTTGTTTTTATTTAGATGTCTTAATTCTGAGGATAAGAGACTTCTTTCGTTTTGTGCAGAAAAGTGTGTTGGTCTATAGTTTTGGACTGTGAACCGGTTCTCGTTTTCCTGACAGATGGTGAACCTCGTTCACATAAGATGTAACCCGTGTTCTTAGAAAATAGGAGTTAAAGTCTTATTACTGTAACCGAAAGCCTATACTTCAGCAGAGTATCGATGGATTTTTTCTAATTTTACATGAACCGATAGTCTTTTGTTTAAATTATATATTTAGTAAATACAACTTCCATTCTATTCATGGGAGTTTTGATTACTATTTTGAAAAGAATTTAGGGGTAAACATTTCCTTTTTATATGATCAAAAAAAGTAAGCGAAACTTATTTTGTTAACATTTCATTTATAAACTTGGAAAAAACAAGAACAACAAACATGTACGTAAAAACTTACTACTCAATTCAGAAGAACATGGTTTGACGACTCACGAAACGACCTATGTCTGTCTTGTCGTCATTTCTGGTCTTCCACGGGCACCCTCCACGCCTGGGTTGTCTCTTCTCTATCTTGTAGTGTCTGTGACACCTACCACAGCAGATTTTCCTGTCACCCTTTTCGTTGAGAATTCACTACAGAACACCTGAAAACTTATTTTAGGGTTATTACACAACTGACTCTCAGATCCAGTACACTGTACACTACTTTATATCCCTCTATTCTTAGATTTGAGTAGGGTCTTGTCCGTAGAAGTCCAAACGAGGAACTGAAGGAGACACCCTGACCGATGACAATTACTTGTGTAACATAAATTTTTGAGTTACTTCCGTCGGAATAACTACGAAGGAATGTGGGGTCTGAACTTTCGGGGGTGGTGGTAGGACTGATTCGATAAAGGTGGAACAAAAAGACTCTCAACCCTCTCTTTGTTTACTCGTAAACCAGACAGTCAACCTTCGTCGGAATCGAAAGTAGACTAAAGACGGGAGGACAAAGATTTCTTACAACTAACATTGGTAACGAAGAGGACACCACTACTCTCATACAAACAAACTCCTTAGTGTAGCAACTCCTTTCTTTTCCTCCGTAAAGAAATAGAACTAGAATAAAAGGTAGGTGGTTGTGGTGTAGGTCGAGACCCCACTCGTAGGACCCTCCTGTCCTCTTTGTGTTCTAACCGGAACAACCAAGACGTAATTACACGAATTAACTTAAACATATTAACAAATATAACGACCCTAAAGCAGTACTTTACTCGTGTCATCCTATTAAATGAAAGTGTTTATAATCTTATAACAACTCCACCCCTTCTTCCCAGAAAACTTATTTTGTACCTGGACTAAGAACTCCAGGCTAAAGGAAAATATTTGATAAGTCAATGATATTGTATCAACAACCAAACACAAAAAAAAAAAAACGTCACTCGCCGGGATTTGGTTGAACGTGTCTCCGGTCGGAAATAAGTGTCTTGGTCTTGATCACTGGATCTCAGTAAACAAATCGTTACTTTGTTTCCTTGGGAAATAGTTTAAGAATTAGCACGCGATCCATTTCTACTCCCTCAAGATTCTTTTTACACCTAATCTCTATTAATTCCATGTAGTTTGAACCACTTTTTCTGTATGTTACTTGATAGGATATTTTGTAATCACAGTCTCATCTGTCTTTTCCTTCTTGTGACCCTTTTGGGACGACCCTGGGGGAGGGGGTGGTGTACTCAAGAGGAAATGGTTGTCTTGTGGACTTCAACCAAGTCTGGTTGGTTTTGTGAAGGTGGGGAGAGGGGGTAACAGTCTTTCCGGTGTACCGTGTCAAAACCGGTTACTCTGTATCCATTATCAGACACTCAAAGGTCCTTTCGACGAAAAGAACGCATCCATGGTAGGGGAAGGAAGAAAATAGGGAGCTTACCTACCCTCCGACCTCCTCTTTGATGATAACGTTGTAAACTCCGTCGTTGTTCCTACTTTCTGCGGTTTACCATACCTTTCGTCTCCCCTTTCCTCGGACCAGGTAACTATTGTAGGTCTCAGTGGTATGGTCGGAACCCGACAAATGGAGGTTCTGGGTGACCCATTCAGTAAACAGTAGACGAAACGTCAACTGACTATGTAAAGAGTCTCCTTCTATTCTCCCCAACCGATACCACTTGTACTCGACTGAGTTACTTAATCACACCCCAATAGAACGGACAGTTCATACATTTAGAATTAATATATAAACTCCCAACCTCTTTATTGGTCACTCCCAAACGTCTGGGTCCCTTGGTGATATTCGGTTTGACTGATCTTGAGGTAAATAAAAGGTTTCAGGTATACGAAGGTAAAATTTTACCTTCCCCTTGATACTACTATCAACCTCAAAGATCCATAGTTTACAGTTAAACTTGGGACTGTATAGACCCACAAAAAAAGAAAGAGGTCACATGTCAGTGGACTTATTTACTAGTATCCTGGATAACCTTTTTGTCATCGTCTTAGAAATCACATATGTGAACGACTTTATAACGTCACCTAGAAAGGGGATTCCTAGATCAATAAGTCGGTCACTTAAAACATAGACCTTTGACCCGTTCTCTAATGTCAAAACACCCCAAACCTTCCTCAACTCCCCCTTCTACTAGAGTCGGGGGACGACTAGGTAGGAACGAGAGAATAACCAATGAACTAAAGTAGGAAACAACAAGTCAACAATTTGACACAGACTCAGACGTTGGGGTACCTGACGTCGTGCGGTCCGAAGGGACAGGTAGTGGTAAAGAGTCTCAAACGAGTTTAAGTACAGGTAACTCAGTCACTACGGTAGGTCGGTAGAACAGGAGACAATGGGGGTAGAGGAACGGAAGTCAGAGAGGGCCGTCGTCCCAGAAAAGGTTACTCAGTCGAGAAGTGTAGTCCACCGGTTTCATAAAACAGGAATTCCTACAGTACAAGATAATTGATAGAGGATTCTGAATTGTTCTGTCCGGGGGAACCGACGGTAAAACTGGAACCACAAATTATATTAACTATGTAGGACTGAAAACGTCACTCGTGAAGGTGGACCGGGGACGTTCCAGCGTAGTAGTGGGTGTAACGAGAGTCGTTCGTTTCGGGACAGGGTCGGAGAGGTCGGGTCTGACGTCTCTCTCGGAGGTGTCTCAGGAACCCCTACACGTACGGAGAACGTGGTCACGTACGGGCGACCGGAACCTTTTGCCACCACGGAGACTCGGGGGGGTACCTTGTGTCAAAGACACCTGACTCGACAGAGGGGGAGTTTAAGACTACAACTTCGGGACCGGGGGTTCCACTGGTGACCGGAATCACTTACCACCCAGGAGACTCGGGAGGGTACCTTGTGTCAAAGACACCTGACTCGACAGAGGGGGAGTTTAAGACTACAACTTCGGGACCGGGGGTTACACTGGTGACCGGAATCATTTACCACCGCGGAGACTCGGGAGGGTACCTTGTCCCAAAGACACCTGACTTGACAGAGGGGGAGTTTAAGACTACAACTTCGGGACCGGGGGTTCCACTGGTGACCGGAATCATTTACCACCCAGGAGACTCGGGGGGGTACCTCGTGTCAAAGACACCTGACTCGACAGAGGGGGAGTTTAAGACTACAACTTCGGGACCGGGGGTTCCACTGGTGACCGGAATCATTTACCACCCAGGAGACTCGGGGGGGTACCTTGTGTCAAAGACACCTGACTCGACAGAGGGGGAGTTTAAGACTACAACTTCGGGACCGGGGGTTCCACTGGTGACCGGAATCACTTACCACCCAGGAGACTCGGGAGGGTACCTTGTGTCAAAGACACCTGACATGACAGAGGGGGAGTTTAAGACTACAACTTCGGGACCGGGGGTTCCACTGGTGACCGGAATCATTTACCACCCAGGAGACTCGGGAGGGTACCTTGTGTCAAAGACACCTGACTTGACAGAGGGGCAGTTTAAGACTACAACTTCGGGACCGGGGGTTCCACTGGTGACCGGAATCATTTACCACCCAGGAGACTTGGGAGGGTACCTTGTGTCAAAGACACCTGACTCGACAGAGGGGGAGTTTAAGACTACAACTTCGGGACCGGGGGTTCCACTGGTGACCGGAATCATTTACCACCGCGGAGACTCGGGAGGGTACCTTGTGTCAAAGACACCTGACTTGACAGAGGGGGAGTTTAAGACTACAACTTCGGGACCGGGGGTTCCACTGGTGACCGGAATCATTTGCCACCCAGGAGACTTGGGAGGGTACCTTGTGTCAAAGACACCTGACTCGACAGAGGGGGAGTTTAAGACTACAACTTCGGGACCGGGGGTTCCACTGGTGACCGGAATCATTTACCACCCAGGAGACTTGGGAGGGTACCTTGTGTCAAAGACACCTGACTTGACAGAGGGGGAGTTTAAGACTACAACTTCGGGACCGGGGGTTCCACTGGTGACCGGAATCATTTACCACCCAGGAGACTTGGCAGGGTACCTTGTGTCAAAGACACCTGACTTGACAGAGGGGGGGTTTAAGACTACAACTTCGGGACCGGGGGTTCCACTGGTGGACGGAATCATTTACCACTCAGGAGACTTGGGAGGGTACCTTGTGTCAAAGACACCTGACTTGACAGAGGGGGAGTTTAAGACTACAACTTCGGGACCGGGGGTTCCACTGGTGACCGGAATCATTTACCACCCAGGAGACTTGGGAGGGTACCTTGTGTCAAAGACACCTGACTTAACAGAAGGGGGGGTTTAAGTCTACAACTTCGGGACCGAGGGTTTCACTACCATAATTATAAACCTCTACCCGGAAACCCTCTACTAATCCAAATCCACTCCAGTACTCTCGCCTCAGGGGTCGATCCTGACCTCAGGAATGTTCTTCTCTTTCCCTGGTCCCTCGGGGGAGGGAGAGGTGACACACTCTTCCACCCTCCTCCTTCTACCGATAAATGTTCGGACCTTCATTCGGAGTGGTCCGTGAATAAGTCGGTCTTGGAACTAGAACCTTAGGAGTCCGAAGTCTTGGTACTCTTTATGAAAAGAGACAAATTCGGTGCCTTAGATACTACTAGACAATCTTGTCGGGTTTGTCTGATTCTGTTTTGAGACTGTCCGGAGGAACGGTGTACACGATACGTGTAAGGTCGTGCGGGGAAGACACTCTGAAAGAAGGAGACAATGGAGAGGGTCGTCGAGTCCGTAAGGTTGGAAGGATAGTGAAAAAAGACCGATGATCCGTGTCGGGATTTCGTCACTCAAACGAGACAGGGGACCTCAAAATAAGTACCGGAAGTTACGACATAAGACTCGTTATAAGGGTTCAGTTTGAAAGGGAAAAAGTCAGAACACAGGACCGTAGAAATTGGTTCGTGGCGATTTCGGACCAGGGTTCCCATAAGAGGACCGGGAAAGGTCCCGTACGACCGTTGGAACCGTGTAACAGGTAGAGAAGTAGTCCGGGTCGAACCGAAGACGGTCCAATACGACACTGAATTGGAACCCATTTACGGACTATCGACCCTCTACCCATCCCTGTCGAGGATCCCGACGGACGGTGCAATACCCACCGCCACCCCCGCCCCGCCCCCCCCCCCCTTCCGNGGACATAGAACAGAAAGAAACACAATCCCACTCTCCTCCCTCTCTACCATTAAGATCGAGAATTACCTCCCTTCCACCCGGAAAAGATGTCCGAGTCTTACAAGTCTTTGAAATCCCTCAGTTTCGACACCCGCCGTACGTGGTCTACAGGGATAACGTGTAAGGTCCAAACTAAGACTGGAACTACGTCGTGTAGTCCGAACCCACTTGTAGACAACCGTCAATAATGAAAACGGTAGGTTAGGACGTGAACGGAAGTCATACTCTACTCCTAACAAATTGTTCGATGGTTTCTCCAAGACCGGGAATTGCGCATCGAAATTTCCAATTAATTGAAAACACTAGGTGGACCCTGTAACCTAGTAACACCCTGTTGTTAGGTTGAGTCAGTACTGGTAAGTTCAAGTGACGGGAATGTGAGTAATAGGTGGGGTTGGGGTTAAAAATTTTGTGGACTTAGTAAGTGGTCAGTGACGTAAGGAAGGGTGGTCATACGGTAAGGTAGATTCGAATTATTGATCTGTCGGAACACGGTCCTCGACACATACATACCGGACAGGTGTCCCTACCCTGGGCTGTCCGTCAAACACTGGGTCAGGGGTTTCACGACAGAATGACGGGTACTGGAACCCTGGTGAGACTATGGTCGACACGGTCAAGTTACGACTCTGTCCCAACCCTTATGTTTTCTACATACCACTGCAGTATGGTTACTTTCCCTTCTTCTCTAGACCTCTGACGTCGTGTCTAGACTGTCCGAGACTACGGACCCAGGTCTAGGGGACCTCTTCCCTTGACGGTGGTGAAGTCATAAGAACGGACCTCTTGAGGTACCTGTCTCCTCGGACCACCCGATGTCAGGAACCCCAGTATTCCTCAACCTGTGCTGACTCGTTGATTGTCAAAGTGAAGTGAAAAGTGGTCGGGGGATCCCTTGAGGCCTCGTTTCTGAAATATGTTTCCCAGGACTCAGTCTGTCTTTACGAATCCAGGAACATGGTGTTGGAACGAGTCAGTAACCGACTTTCTACGGTCCTTTTTCACACGACAGTCGAAAGTGACGGACCGAGGAAACATCCCTTCTATGGAGGGACTCTCATCACACAGAAATAGACGTCACCTAGGACTTCTTTCATTACCGACCACTGTAGTCGATTAGTGTGGGGAGTATCAACCCGTTGCCAGGAAGACCCTTCCATCTAGGTTCACCAGGTGGAGGGACACAAACGGACGGTCCTGAGGTTTAGAGTCTTTTCTGTCCGGACACGAAACCGGTGTTAACGTTTATTCACGGTCTTCACTAGCTACTGTTGAAACGTAGTCATTAGAACGGAGACTTGGTCTGAGGATTTTGTACGAGTAGTCGTCACCGGAGTGAGACCATTGGTGTGGAGGTGTTGATTTCGAGTCAGTCAAGGATTCACTAAGACGTTCAGATGATTAGGATCTTGAGACGCGAATGCCTTTGGGACATGTTCAGTCGCCAAGGGAAACAGACCTCTCCGACACAGGACGGTCGTGTCACGAGGGACGAGTCGTTCGTCATGCACGTCGAAACAAGACCTATGGGTTCCACCGGAGAAGGAAACTGCACAGTGGAGACGAGTTTTCCGAGAGGGACGGGGGTCCGATAGACTTACCGTGGAAGAGTGGTAAGTCCAGAGTATACAGAGAAGGAACCCCTCCGGACTAGACTGGAGGGTGTACTACCGGTGACGTGGGACGGGTCGGTGTGAGATAGGGTACCGGGGTGACCATAGACGTGAGAGAGTGAGAGATCTTGCATGTGAGGTACTCACGTCCCGGGACGGACAGGACGAGTGACGACATAAGAGTTGACCTTCGACCTGACTCATCTTCTCACCTTGTGCACCAACTTAAACTACCCAAGTGGGGTGACTACCCCCGTGTAAAGACGGACGGTGATATCGGTTTGGGGACCTGTCACACGTCTCGGACGCTGTGTCCTCCCTGAGGTATTACTGAATGACTTTCTACTTTTCTTTACTGCAAAGGTACTTTATAAATCTTCCTTTTCTTTCTAAAGATCTCCCGATTCTCTACTGATCTTTTCTTACTTACTTACTTGAGTCAAATTTACTTAAACGTCTGAATCTTCACATAGAATACTTTTTAACTGTATGTTTACACTTACCCAGACACCCTTTGTGTCACTACCCCCCACAACGGGTAGAATTAAGGGAGAGCACGACGACGAACCAGTGATTTAGTACAGACTGAGAAACACTGAGGTACTTGACATCGGGTGGTCGGAGGAGAAAGGTACCCTAAAAGGTCCGTTCTTATGAGATCACCCAACAGTAAAGGAAGAGGTCCCCTAGAAGGGTTGGGTCCCTAACTTGGACGTAAAGAATGAAGAGGACGTAACCGTCCGCCCAAGAAATTGTGATCGTGGGATTAAGGGACAGACAGTACTAAGGACTTTATACAGGAGGGTTGGATCTCGAGGTTCCTTTGGAGACCTGTTGAGAAAGGTCTCTTTGACCTATTAGTTCCGTTCCCTCTCTACCTTTAAAAACAGGGTTCATTCCCAGATCCCCTTGATCCTAAAATAAAAAACCCCCCACCCCTTCTAGTCCGTCTTAGTCTCGGATAACCACTCGTCTCACAAACCTCGTACTCCTTTCCCTCTCGGACTTCTACCTCCTTCCAGAGTAACTACCTCGTACTTAATCTGGTTGTCCTTCTCACCTTCCAACTCGGAGTCTTTCCTTAGATCTGTGCTTAAAGGATAGGTATTCTCTTCTCTTTCGAGTCGACTTTATGACTCCCTATAAAACATCAGTCACGGTCGGTGTATTAATTTTATTGACTAAGTGACGACACTCTTTAGGACAGACCAGACCTAATTAAATCCCAACTTTTTACAAAAGTAAATACTAAATGCCTCCTCCCCTTTTACCGTATGGAACCTGAATCTTATGTTTTAAAGAAAAAATACCCTGTACAAAGTCTAATGTTGATGTAGAACCGTTAGCCTTTATACGAAAAGAGTGGATTTTACCTTAAATGATGCATTCTACGGATAAAAAATATCCCAATATGTCGTTTATGAGTATGGTCATCTCCGCTCATGACACCTGTAAAGTAGTCATCCTTCCGATCTTCCCAATCTGGGTGTCAATCAAAACCATTTACTCGATTCTTTCTTTAAATTGAAGAAGAGCCGTTTGTGTTTTTCTTAGTTTCTTAGTTTTGGTTAATTACGTTGTTTTATGGAAACCTTTTATTAACGGATTCTAAAATTTTTCATATAGGTATATCATTAAAACTTTGACCTTTGGATCGAATAAAAGATAGTTTTTGATATTAGATTTTCCGGAGAGACTCCAGTACTAGTACAACTGATACTGTCAGACTCGAACGACTACGGGACTCTTTTGACGTGAGAATTTGTACCTGACGGTCATCCGGGTCACCAATTGTCGGACCTGGGTCCTCAGGGTAACGGACCCGACCTTAGCCGGAGACGGGAATACTGTGGCAGACCCTGTTCAATGGATTGTAGAGATACGGAAATACAGGAGTAGACACTTTACCTCTACTGTGTTCCACTGTGTGTCCCAACAAGACTCCCAACTGACCCTTAAGTTCACTTTACGAATCTTCTGATATGGATCTTCCGCTAGGTATTTATCGATACCTTTGATAAGTGACATCCATGCAACCAGATCACATAGGTCCAATCCCTCCAATTAAGATTCTCCATGACATATCACAACCCCGACTTCCCTGGAACTCGTAGTAGATCGGGGTAAGAAAGTAGGTGACCTATGGGTTTAGAAGGTATGTTCACTAGTGTACTAGGGACGAACTTGTGTGTGTTTCTACCCTTGTCCTTCGTTACAGTAAGTCACCTACAATGACTCGAGGTTAGACGAAAAGAGGAAGTGTGGATGTTGGTGGTAGGGGATCCTCGGGTGTCATTTCGAAGGGTACTGTCCGAAAGTCCACAAACTTACACTGCGGAAGAGGTCTTGTTCGTGTAAGGTTATGTTAATCCAGGTTAAAAGTTTGAAGGAGTAAAAAGTTGTTGGGTGAGAAACTTATGACTTAGTAAAAATACACTGGAGGTCTTTATGGTGTATTTTATGAAATTTTTGAGTTCACTTAAATTTTTAAGATACAGACATATGTAAACAAACCTTTTTCGTACAGAAAGAACTCATAGTTTTAATTCAGTCTTCAGGGATTGAAGTGTTTATATAAAAATAGTGTTTTATAATCGTTCTGAAGACTCATGATACTCAAAAAGAACACACCACCCCCGTCACCCGTTTATCCTCTCGTCCGAGTTGTCTCTTTCATTGTCACCGTCGACGTCTTATACTAAACTAAAAACAAAGGTTGACTTGAAGTGAAGAGGTCCGAACTGTCGGAACATCAAGGTGTGTCCTATTTACAATGGTAAAAATAACTATTATAGTCCTCACCCATTACTGCGTTTAGGTTCATCTTTATTCCGTTGTACTAACACTATGTCGTTACTTCTCTCTTGTAAGGTAAAGGGACCTCGGAGTATCTTTATTTCGGTCTAAATGTACAAATATCTTAGGACAGGGGATAATAGACACATAGATTCCGTAGTTCGTAATTCTTCCGTGTCACCTTTACTCGAGTCAAGTATCATCATGAGAGTCCATCTCTATGACCTATGTAAAACGAACATCCATTACTACTCCAGATACAAGTTGTTCCCGAAGGGACAATTTGTTTTCAAAACGGGGTCGGTCATCTGGAAAGAGAGGAAAAGAGTAAGGGAAAGAAACCTCCCAAGTAAAAAGACCTAGTTGGTATGAAGTAATAAAGATAGTTCGTTAAACTTTCCCGATAACATCGGACGCCACATCATTTGGAAAAGCAGCTTTTGAAAAGGAAGAAGGGAGTTTTACGAACGATTACAGTTCTCAACAAGAACTAAGAAAACCGGTGATCTCTTAGGTAGCTTTCTGGATGTTCCCTCTTTCATTTACTGGTAGTCACTAAAATTATGACTACACTTACGATCAAATCCCTTTTTTTTCGTCTCCGACTATGTTCCTTTAGACCTACTTCGCGTCAAAGTCTCAAGGAGGGAGATCCGTGGACTTGACTGGACAAGGGAAAGAGACCGAGGGTCCGAGTCACACTGGAGTGTGTGGGACTCCCCTGGGTCCTCCTCCGTGTCCCAGAGTAGACAACCCGTCTAAACCTGAAAAGTGGTAGAACACGAGATTACGACACGAAGAGTTTGAGCCTACACGTACGTTCAGTCGACCCTTTTACGACCAAGTCCCACAGAGCCCACCGCGAACTCACGGACGTAAAGAGTATTTGAGGACTATTACGACTACGAGGTCCAGTCTGGTGTCACTTTAGGGGAGTCATCCGAGGGAAAGTCTGAAAGACGACGACGACGATTCAGCGAAGTCAACACAGGCTGAGACTCGCTGGGGTATCTGTCGTCGGGTGGTCCGAGGGGGCAGGGACCCTAAGAGGTCCGTTCTTGTGACCTCACCCAACGGTAAAGGAAGAGGTTACATCCTTTCACTTTTCACTTTCACTTCAGGGAGTCAGCACAGGCTGAGAATCGTTGGGGTACCTGACGTCGGGTGGTCCGAGGAGGTAGGTACCCTAAAAGGTCCGTTCTCATGACCTCACCCCACGGTGACGGAAGAGAGAGATAAAAAGACAGTTTGTGATGGANAAGAGGTTACATCCTTTCACTTTTCACTTTCACTTCAGGGAGTCAGCACAGGTTGAGAATCGTTGGGGTACCTGACGTCGGGTGGTCCGAGGAGGTAGGTACCCTAAAAGGTCCGTTCTCATGACCTCACCCCACGGTGACGGAAGAGAGAGATAAAAAGACAGTTTGTGATGGAGAAAAAGAGGAACCTTTTCCCATCCACGACATACTGTCTACTTGTATTATATCAAAACTAGGATACTTGAAAGTCAGATTACCTTCTCTACCTGTAAAACCGCTGAGAGAGGTATGTCAGACTCATCTCAAAATAGTCTCTGTCTTAGTTTCACGAACACTTGTGACACCTATACTAGTCTAGTTCCCATTTCCGCATAGAGACTCAACCCAGATCTTACCTCCTACCAAAAGGACCCGTCTCTTTCCCCTTCCTATTCTCTTGTTTTCAGGTTTTTTGTGTTTCGTAAAAGTATCCGTATTTAACTTCAGTCTTTCCACTCAGTCTGTACCTTTATTCTTGAAACACATAGTAGGATTTCGGAAAAATCTAATAAGGTTTCCTATAACTTGTCGTTTCATTGAACTAATCTAGACCCATTCTTATATCCGTCTCTCTACCTTTGATCTAACGTCTCTTCCCTGGTCACTCCTCCGACGATTCTCCTACCCCTGCTTTTCTGTCAGTTTTCTAAGATTATTTTTCACCCTTTAATTTTCAAATTCATATCTAAATTTTCATATGTTTGTTTTTGTGGGACTCTAATGTAGTACTGTCGTGTGACTGAATCGACTCAACGACTGTACATTTGTGCTACTTAGACTTCAAGCTCTTATCCTTTTGTTTTTGTAAAGATTATCCTAAAGATTAAGAAGAAATCGTGTTTCAAATAATAGTTATACGGTTACCTTTTCGTAAGGATGGTAAGAAGTCTATTCTACATTCAAAGTTCTCATGTTTGGTCCGGACAGAATCAGTTGTTACAGATGGTCCGTGGATCAGTAAGGACCGTACGTCATGGAAAATTTAGGATTGACTTATTCATATCGTTAGATACGTGTACATATATTTTATTTTACAACTTCTGTTAACTGTTTTGAGAGGAATTAGAAGTAGTACAACTGACTATGATTATTAAGACTTGGGACACAATCCTTTGTAAGACTGACGGTTTAAATAATAAATAAAGGAATTCCTTCTCAGTTGAGAATCATATTATACAAGACGGCTTTCCGTTAGACAAAGTCTAGAGTGAAGAAAGAACTTTAGTTTAGAACTTGGAGGATGAATCCCTAGTAGAAAACAGGAGACTTATGTACAACAAGATGTCACTAGATAGGTACCGAAATAAGTCCTGTGTCTGTTTATAACTCGGAGGGGGTTTGTGGACGGAGTGGTCCTCACTAGCCTAAACCCGTCTCTTTGTACAACGACATAAGAACTACTACAATGTTAGATATTTATCTAGTAATCTAAAATGTTAGTATCCCGTCTCACCGACCGACTGACGTCTGTGACTCCTTCCGGAGTACCTGTACGACGGGTAACTAGATCCAGGATTTCCTACTTTCGTCCGATAGGTTCGTCTCTTCTCCCTCCCTCGATCTCAACCATCATTCTAGGACGAGCACAAGACTCATAAAATACACTTAATTGAGTAGCCTAGAAGTACCGTTGAGACACTCCATCCATCCATGAGACTGATATGTGCAAAGTATCTACTCCTCTAAAACCGTTCCTTTTAAAGTCGTTGAACAGATTTTAGTTTCCATTTCTCTACACCTCCTTGAACCGGCGGAGTCACTTCCCGTCCTCCTCTCTCCTTGTGTCTACAGTCCCTCTGTCCAACCCGGTGTAATACTTCCGCTACGCATGTTACACTTGACAGACTTACAGTGCGACTTCGTTCTCCTTTGGTTGTCTAAAAATTTACGACATTGTCCAACCCCAAAACAACGACAACATTCTTTCTAGCCTCAAGGTGTCACCTCCCGTCCTCTCTCCTCCTCTGACCACCCGTCTCTTATCAACCCTCCGAGAACTTCTCTTTGGACTCTAACTTTTTGCAGCCTCATAGACCACTCGCAGTCTGTGCGCGGCTCGTGACCCCATTGTGTCTCCTGAGTCGACTCCGGGGACACTCCACTCCCGGACTCCCTCACTGTCCTCCCACTTCCCTTGCCTTAGTGCTGACAAAGACTCCGGTTACCCGACCTAAACCTCTGACTAATAGTCCCACCTCGTACGACTACCGGTGTTTCCAGGAACGACCCCTCCGACAGTCTGGTCACTCTACGAAATGACTGTGTCCGTACCCTTCCAGTCTCTTCCGAACCCCCTTTCGACCGAAAGTCTCGACAACTCGAACTAGAAGGTGGGGCTGTGTCTCTACGGGTCGATCATCCTTTTAGTCCCGACCTCTGTGATTTAAACTCAGTGCCCGGTGTCTATCAACTTCGTCACACTTGTCTGGCGGGTCTCGTTCAGATGATAGTGTACTCCCAGTCATTCCTGGTAGTTGTCACCGGGGACCCACCCCTCACCTACTCCACGGCGGCCCCCCTCTCTTGGTCCTCCTCTCCTTTCTGTTCCCCCACCGTAAGGCTCAATGTCCTACCTGTTCCTAGTACCTCGGTCTGTCCAGTCGTGTTCCTACGACGTCCTCTGTGCACCCTTTCGTGACGGGAGCTCACTGTTCAAGTTCACACGACGCCTCCCACTGCCCTCGGGTTCCTCGTCCACTCCGATATGGTCTGACACGACCAGACTGTCCATGTACCCTGAACTCATTTGTCTCTGTCTCTCTGTCAGAAAATTGTTCCCTCCCATTTTCATTTTCACAATCAGCGAGTCAGGAAAGATAAAAAACTGGGGTACCTGCCATCAGGTGTCCGAGGAGACAGGTACCTTAAGAGGTCCGTTCTTATGATCTCACCCATCGGTACAGGAGGAGGTCCTCTAGAAGGGTTGGGTCCCTTCCTTGGGCCCAGAGGACTTAACGTCCGTCTAAGAAGTGGCAGACTCAGTGGTCCCCTATATTCTCCCACTCTTTCCCTTATTGTTTCCCTGAGATTGTGTTCTGATAATACTTGAAACACCCCGAGAAATTTTTATGGTTGTCTTCTTAAATTATGTTCCTTACTCACCTTTCCATAACTTCCAGACTTTTTGACTTTTCCTTGACCATTTGGTTATCTCCGTCATTAACATCCTTCGTCGATGGTAAGAAATCCGACCTCCTCCCAATGGTACGTGACAAAATTTCGCAAAAAGAGGTCTAAATTGAACTACCGTCCATTTCCGTCAGATTACGTAAACTCCCCACCCCACCTTCACATTAAACACAACGAAGAATATACACCCTCCCTACGTACTCTGCAGAGAAGTTTACTTAAGTAGAAAAGTACAGTGTCTGGGAATCATTGTATACTTTGTTCAGTGGTCTTTTTGTGGTGTTTTACGTAATCCGGACAAAAGTACCTTCCCACTTTTCGGGTCCTCGATTTGATGTGTCCGCGATTTGATACTCACGGGTGTTCATTTTGGTCGTCAGTCGTCACAATACTTACTCTAGATGGTGAATGGCATGTTTGTGGCAGTAGAGCCGAGACAGAAGTTACTTCTGTAGCCTGAGACGTCCGGACCCGCCTAGTCTAACGACAAGTCTCCCCTATATGTCCCTTTACCATTACCATCTGAGCGATTTTCCTGGACTCGGCCCGAGGTGCATCGAGCAGTGACCTCGACAGTAGAAATAAAAGTAGAGACGCGGTGTTTTTATATATAAATCTACGTTTCCTCTGGTACTTTCGTCTACATCACGTAAATACCGATGTAAAATTTTACATTAATAAAAAACTGGACTCAAAGAACTGTATTTATAAATGGAAATTCTATTAAAAGTAGAATTTTTTTTATTGACGTTTTAATGTTAATCGCTGACACGGGTAATTTGTGCAAGACATGATAATTGTAATATTAACAAAAACATGATAGTTATAAAAAGTAATCAGGTATCAAAATCCCTATCTTCCCTTTTAATCTTTAGTGCACCAGATCAAGTAAGAAATGAATATATTAAGTCCAGAGTAACCGATTCACTGGACGATTTAGATTTGTCGTAGTCACGGTTTGGTCTTCTGTCTAGAACTCTGAGACCTAGAACACAAACACCTGGGAAGGATGGAGGATTTTAGAGAACAAAATGGTCAGTGGTTTAATAGAGTTTCGTAATCGGTACTTTTACGGAATTCCGATCCATGTGTCTCCGGGTCAAGTAAGTCGTCTCAGTGTCTTTCCTCTTGCCTCCGGGTCCTCATGGGAAGAGTTCTGCCCTTCCTAGGACTCGTATCCGGAGGGAGGACAAACCTGTGACAGAAACTAGTACACCAATAAAACGATAAGATTTTTATTTAAAGAAATTATTCACTTTTGGATTATTCGGTCCGGTGAGTTGGTGTTATGTCAGTAGTTTCCATTTGGAGGAAGTGGAAAGAGCAAAAACGGAACTTACATCGACAAGTCGGAACATTTCGGTCAGACGTACCGACTTAGGGTCAGGTATCTGAGTTGGCGTCACGACTGGGTGAACCGTCCGGGCATCACAGCCTAGAGTATTGAAGGCCCGATTCTACCTTGTCCCTTTTGAACCTCGTCTGTTAAGGTTCCGTCTTGCACTCTGCGTTGTCATGTCTATGGAACTAGAGGCCAGGTGACCCTGCCGGACAGGGCCCCTCGCCGGGACGGGAACCCAGGCCGGGCTCCAAGACTGAAGAGTCGCGGCTATCCCGGGGAGGGGGCGACGAGGGTATAAATCTAATCTCTGCGACCGCCGGAGAGTTAAGTCCAACTTTCGTTCGTTGACAAGGCGGGGAAACGGGCCTCCCAGGGTAGTTCTCAAACCCCTTTACTAGTTATAAAAAAAAAAAATCGGCGTTTCTTTGTTTTAACTCTGCACCGTAGATCTCATTGCTGCCGAGGGCTAGGGGAAAAGGATAAACACGTCCTTACCCCAATCCTGAGTCTGGTTAAAAATTTTACATAAAAAATCAATTTGGATACTCTGTGCTGACTCGCTGACTTGATTGATACTCTGGGAGGCCGGAGTAACGTCTAGTCGAGCCCCTGTGGGGGCGCGAGGGGTGGGGGTGCCGGGCGTGGGAGGATCGGACGCCCGCCGCGGATGGACCCCCGGTCGTAGGAGGCCCTGGAGGGTCGGACCGCAGAGGTGGCGCCCCCGGAGGCTCGGGAGCCGACGGGGCCCTAGCCCGAGGTCGTGGAGCCGGTACCCGCCGCGGCTACGAGGCCCCTTTCTCGGGCCGCTTGACGCGGTTCTTCCCTCGGCGTGGGCCCGGAGAGGCCTGGCGGGGCGGACGCACAGGGGCTCAGGGGCGGGGCATGTGCGGACCAGTGGAGGCGCGTCACGCCCTCGGGGCTCAGGCGCCTTGTGACGCCCCAGGGCTGGCCCTCCCCTGCGTCGCTGGGGCTAGGGCTGGGCCCGGTCGAGGCCGGCCGGCGAAGAGGACGCCCAGGGGGCCCTCTGTCCTACCGTCCCACCGAACCGGCTCGAAAGGAACCCTCAGAGGAGGCGGGAGCGGGAACATAGAATCAATTCTCCGTGCGTGTCCGCAGGTGGTACCCTCGCCCCCCGCCTCCTCCCGTCTCGTCGACCGGGCACCCCAAAGACCACATTGGCCGGGCCCTTGGAGAGGGCGCCGGGGTGGGCGCGCCCCTCGTCCAAGACGACTGCCCAGATGAGGACGCCTCCCTGCACTCGTGCCGAGCGCCAGCAGACACGGAGTCACCTTCCGCCCCCCCGCCCCACTCCGCTACGAGGAGGGCTGAGACTGGAACCGGCGGGGACAGGCGTGGGGACACCCGGGTTACTCCCGGTCTCCGTTCGCCCGGCGGGGTGAGTGTGGACATACCCTCGAATCCCAGGTTTGCCGTCAGTCCCCGGGTCCCCGTCCTTCACCCACTCCGGTGTCAGTGTGGGCCTCTTTTAGAACTTGAAAGGACCAAAGAATAGGAGAGGGGTGGTTTACCGGGGGTTTGGGAATTCAGTGGGGTAGTCTGCATTGTCCGACCCTTTCACACCACCCTTTCTCTTTCTCACCCGTCACCGGTCCGGGATCACTAAAATCTTCAAAAACCAATCTAAATCAGAAAAAAAGGATTCTCTTAATAACTCTTTTTTAAGTGAATGGTATATTAAGTGGGTGAATTCTGTATTGTCACTTACCATAAATCACACATAAGTGTCAACACGTTGGCAGTGGTGTCACTTAAAATCTTGTAACAGAAGTAGAAGGTGGGGGTTTTCTTTGGGGTGACTTTGGGGTAATCAGTAGTAAGAGTTTAGAGGTGGTGGGTCAGGATCCGTTGGTGAGTAGACGAGACCTGGAAAGGATATTTGCCCTAGTATGTCACAGAACTATGTAGACCGACGATATTGTTTTATAGTGTCCGATCCATTGAAGATTTGTCGTCTTTACACAAAGAGTATCAAGACCTACGGCCTCAGGTTCAGGTCGTTCCAGTCTACTGTCAACAGAAGGAGCACCGTCTGACGAATAACATGGGAGTGTACCGCCTTCCTTAAAAAAAGACCAGAGAAAATATTCCCTAGATTAGGGTGAGTACACCCCCAGAAAGAAGTACTGGAGTTTCGGGTTTCGGGGGTGGAGAATTGGGTAGTATAACCCGTGATCCCAAAGTTGTATGTTTACAAATCCTCCTGTGTCTGTATCGCATATCTTACACCTGGAAAGACTGATCGACGAAAGTGCATTGTTTTACAAAAGTTCCAAGTAGGTGTAACATCGTACATAGTCATGAAGTCAGGAAAATTACCGACTTTTTATAAGTCAAGCTATTCGTAAAACAAATGAGTAAGTAGTCAACTACTAGTAAACTTAACGAAGTTTGAAAACCGGACTCATCATTATGACAACACGTGTAAACATATGTACAAAGACAACCCGTACGAAAGTAAAGAGAACCCATTTTCGATCCTTACCTCAACGACCCAGTTTACCATTGAGATATAAATGAAAAAACTCCTTGACCGTCTGCCACAAAATTTCACTGATATGGTGTCTTAAGGGACCGCCAAGTAACCAATCTTGAGGTGTCAAAGTGTGACCACACCCCATACTCGAAAGACAAAGATGTATAGGAATGGGTTGTGAACAATAATAGACTGAAAGAAATAATATCGGTAAGATCATGAGCACAGACCATTTAGGGTACCTACCTCTTCGGACCATCCGACGTCAGGTACCCCAACGTTTCTCAGCCCGTGCTGACTCGTTGAGGTGAAAGTGAAAAGTGAAAGTACGTGACCTCTTCCTTTACCGTTGGGTGAAGTCACAAGAACGGACCTCTTAGGGTCCCTGTCTCCTCGGATCACCCGACGGTAGATACCCCAGCGTGTCTCAACCTGTACTGACTTCGCTGAATCGTCGTCGTCGTCGTCGTCACCCAGACGGAATTTTTAAAAAACAAAACTATATATCAAGTATATTGTATTTTCAGTGGTAAAATAAATAAATAGAAAAATTAATTTAAAATTAACCTCCGATTAATGAAATGTTATAACATCAACAAAAACGATATATAACTGTACTTAGTCGGTACCCACATTTTCAGTGGTAAAATTGTTTATGTCAAGTAACAAAAAGTCATATAAGTAACATAATATGTTCGTAGTCGTGATTAAGATCCCGTAAGGTAGTGAGGTCTTTTTTCGGGATATGTTAAATCGTCAATGAGGATTAGAGGAGACCACCGAGTCTGACAATTTCTTAGGTGGACAGTTGCGTTCTCTGTATTCTCTGAACCCATACTAAGGACTTAACCCTTCTAGGGGATCTCCTCTCGTACCATTGGACGAGGTCATAAAAACGGACCTCTTAGGGTACCTGTCTCCTCGAACCGCTCGATGTCAGGTACCCCAACGATTCTCATCCTGTACTGACTTCGTCGACTCGTGCGTCGTGTGGGTCGGAGGGCCAGGGACCGTTAGTCAGTAGACAAAAGACAGAGTTATCACAGATCTCGTGTAACAATCAGTGAGGCAGTACAGACTGAGAAATGACAGACGGACATACCTAAACGGTTAAGACCTGTAAAGTATATTTACCTTAATATATATTATACACTAGAAGCCACTGACCGAAGAAAGTGAATCGCAATACGACGGTTCTCAGTGGGTACAACATCGCAGATAGTCATGAGGTAAGGAAAGACAACGACCTATTATAGTACAAGATACCCGGACCACGAAAATTTCGTTAACTACAGAAAAACAAAGGAAGGGGAAAGGACGAGTTTGACCATACGTCACCAGACTCCTATATATTGTGAAAGATCACAAATATCGTTTAGATAATAATAACGACTCTACACAAACTTAACAAATCACTTCCGATTTATTACTTAAAATTGAATAAAAATTTATCGGACAAATAAAATTGAGTACATTGTCTACACTAGGTAACGTATCCATTTAAACGTTTCAACTCTTATGTTAAAATGAAATGTCTTTATAAAAAAATTCTCCTTTTCTTTCATTAAATGTCACAACGAATTCTTTAAACAACAAGAAAAAGTGGACGTCGTTTGGAATGTCAATAGTTACGAAAAACTCCCCTTCTCATAAAATAAACATATTTTTGACTCCGATGTAAACCTCTGTAAGTAAAATATCCCATACTTTATATGTTAATTAATTCTATTGTCCACTGATTCAACTTAATATATAAATGTTCAACTATTAATCAGTACATTTTCTTGTCTTCCTTCCTTTCTTTCCCTAAATAAAATTGATTAAAGTCAATCTTACTTGTTACTTTAAGTCTTCTGAGTTCAAAATATGATTGTACAGTTTAATAGATCGATCAAAAGCACAACTAATTAATTTCATTTTAAAAAGAAAAATAATCGAGTACAAATTGGTCACAAATGTACTGTAACACTTCTACAAAATAAATTCTAAGTACCGTGAACACTACCACGTGACACCGTGGAAATATAGTGGTCCCAGAGGTTCAAGTAGGGTCGTCCCCTCGTTCGTGTCCTCTTAGGACGTCGTCCTTAAACTCGGCAGAGAGTAATGAGTACCGTCGATACATACAAGATATTACAGTGGTACCTGTAACTCGACCACTTATGACTTGGTAACCATGGTCTCCTTTATGACTAATCCAAGGACACTTGGAGACCAACGTAAAAGTAGTTATACATCGGAATAAAATACACACAATAACATATTTCTATTGAGTAAATCATATACGAAAAATTTTAGGTAAGACTGTTTGAGACGAAAATACTAGATAAAACGGTGTGACACGTCGTACACCCCAGAATCAAAGGGTTGGTCCGGAACTTGGGCACGGGGACGTAACCCTCATACCCCAGAATTGGTGTCCTGACGGTCCCTTCAGGGACTATATACGACAATTAAATAATTGTAACTTGAGTGTTTTTTGTCGTGACATTGAATACGCAAGAACTTCAAATATATAGAAGATGTTTTCCGTGTAGGGTAGGAAGAAAAGAGAATCCTCGTGATCTGTCGAGGAGTCGTCATACGGACCCTCCCGTAAATTTTCTCGTTTTAGTGGTCGTTTTTCGTGTTTTTACACCTTTTACACGGTGATTTATTTGACACTCTTCCTGTTACAGACTCTGGACATTCATCTTTTGTCTCGAATCGGAACAAGCTGAAATAGACCCTTACACAGAGACCGGCGAACCAAAAAGGTGGTGAGATGCGTATATGTGCAGGTGGGTGTTCGGTCTTTCACTACATAACTACGCTCCCAACGTTTCTATATAGTCGTTCATCCCCTTGAACGTTCATACCTTAGATCCTTAGTACTCCTAACTACCACTCACGAAGGACTTGACAATATATACAGTGAAGGTAGGAATAAAGTACCTGGTTTCGCGCAGTAGTCCGGAATCGACTGAAACCCTCCCACACTTTCCCGTTAGGGTGACACAACAGTCTCCTCTTAAGTTTATATCCTCTCTTCATGATTACGGTCAACGACTACAACAAACCAGTAACTAGTAAGGTAGGAACTTCGTCTGAAATAATGGGTCTCTGTCAACGGTGTAACAGAGAGTAGGTTGTACGACAAGGATATTGCACTGAAACAACGTGGACGGTACTCTCTTTCTCCGGAGACGAGGAAAGGGAACTTTGACCCGTCTGACGCACTGAAGACTCCGGACCAGCAATTTGTGAAGGTGGCTCAAGATCCCGATGGACGAGAATCTTTAGGTTGTTGGGACGACTTCCCCTCGGGTCCGTCAAGGTACCTTTCGAGGCACATCCAAGGATCGACTCCAGGACTGACTGTCGACCGCTGTTGGTGGTGTGCACTCACTGGTTCCCAGGGCCTTCGCGGTCGAGGAATAGGAGGTGTGTCGGAGGGACGAAGGTACGACTCCGGGGTCTCAGTGTCTCGTCTGTGTCCGCCATGGATGTCTTAGACACTCGTAATTTTTTTTTCCTATAAAAAATTTTACGGTAAGACAAACTCCACCAAATAAAGTCCTTATTATCGATTTTCTCATTAACATATACAGTAGATACTTATCACGACATCAAGAACGGACCTCTTAGGGTCCCTGTCCCTCGGACCACCCGACGGCAGATACCCCAACGTGTCTCAGCCTGTGCTGACTTCGCTGAATCGTCTTCGTCGTCGTCCACAACCACCCCAAATCTTTACATATTTTATAACAGGAAACAACGACAACAACAAGTAAGTGATTCACCTCAGGTCGATAGACGTTGGGGTACCCGACGTCGTGAGGTCCGAAGGGACAGGAAGTGATAGAGGACCTCAAACGAGTCTAAGTACAGGTAACTCAGTCACTACGACAGGTTGTTATAGTAGAAGACAACGGGAGAAGAGGACGGGAGTCAGAAAGGGTCGTAGTTCCGGAAAAGTTTACTCAGTAAAGAAGTGTAGTCCACCGGTTTCATAACCTCGAAGTCGAAGTCGTAGTCAAGAAGGTTACTTATGAGTCCCAACTAAAGGAAATCCTAACTGACCAAACTAGAGGAACGACAGGTTCACTGAGAATTATCAGAGTAGGTCGTGGTGTTAAGCTTTTGTAGTTAAGAAGCCACGAGTTGGAAAAAAATAAAATGTAAGTTCAGTAACAAATGAGCCTCCGGTAAGAACACGAGTGTTACATTAATTTATCAACCAGAAAAATGTCAATGATGTTAGAGTTTATATTGATATTTTACCTATCGTTGAACCATAAGATTACCTTTTACATGAGAAAAGAAAACGAACCAAAGAGGAAATCAAACCCATTCTTAAAATTATCAGTAGGTAATAAATCTGTGTTTCGTTGGGTACTTCGGGGTAAATGTGAACCACGGACTGTGTATTAACGAACTATTTACAACTTACTTACGGTTAGACTTAAATAGTCTGTGACTAGCACTAACTCACAGAAATCTTCGTGGACACTTGGTGGAAAGAGTACCTGGCGTCTTTTACTTCTCTGTAAATAACTTACACCCCGACTCCTATTCTTTCGAGTCCAGATTTCGACCCTTACAGAAATTTTTAATTTTGTAGTTAAGATTAGTTATACTCTGACTATATTGAAGACTCTGACGTCACTCACAAAAATTTTTGTCTCTCCCTATAGGTGTGACTACAATTGTCCAAGTACTACACTTCATTTTCACCTTTGGTTTATGTAGTGTTGATACATCGAGTGGCTTCTTCCGTTACCGTGGGGTAAGGTTATGAGAACGGACCTTTTAGGGTACCTGCCCCCTCGGACCACCCGACACCAGGTACCCCAGCGATACTCAGGTCGTGCTGACTTGCTGAAGTGAAAGTGAAAAGTGAAAGGACGTAACCTCTTCCTTTACCGTTGGGTGAGGTCACAAGAACGGACCTCTTAGGGTCCCTGTCCCCTCGGACAACCCGACGACAGGTACCCCAGCGTGTCTCAGCCTGTGATCGTCGTCGTCGTCGTCGCTGTCGAACCTGAGGGTAATTACAACGAAAGTGTCGACCTTAAGAAAACCTGGACGTGAACTTCGTGTTCTATTAGTTTCGTTTCAGAGAGATATACCAGTCATGTACCAAGTAAGATGAACACTCTTACATTCTGAACTTTATATAAAAATTATGGTTACTTGACCTCAAACCGTAGTCAAAGACCCCGATGTCACCAAAGTTCGGACGACAATAGTGTTTAAGATATGGAACCACCGAGTCTACCATTTCTTAGACGGACGTCACGTCCTCTGGTTCCAAGTTAGGGACCCAACCCTTCTAGCAGACCTTTTCCCTTACCGATGGGTGAGGTCATAAGAACGGACCTCTTAAGATACCTGTCTCCTCGGACTACCCGATTTCAGGTACCTTAACGTTTCTCAGTATGTACTGACTTACTGATTGTGAAAGTGGAAGGTAGTCCAGTCTTCTTCTACAGACGACGTTCCAAATTCTCTGACCGAAAGGTAGCGTTGAGAGGATGAAAGACCGACACACTATAACCCGTATACTAAGTCGGAAGAACTTAGACAAAGGAGTAAACATGTTTACCTACCCTAAGTGGAGCATACGATAACTCCTAAGGTTCTTCATTACGGACCAGTACAGAACCGGGTCACAAAACGTACAGTATAGGACTATTTATCATCAATAATCATATCAGAAAACACTTATTTTTGAGACCTGGTCAAGTAATTCTTGACTTTAACCAAGAAACTTGAACGGACTAGGAGACGAGTAAGTCGTGCGTACAGGAATATGTAAGACGGACTCCTCTTCTGAATAACTCTAGTGAACTAGTAAATGGCGAAACTACTCTGATTGTCTTGTCCTCCTCCTCTCTCCCTCCCTTTCACACCGATCTTGGTGACCCATACACATCCCTTCTCTCTCTCTTGTGTCCATAAAGGGGACTTTTCTAAAATCTAAAGAGACCAAAGGAATGGATTTCAACCGAAGGGAACTAGACTCTGTCGGAAGGAGGGTCCCGACGTAAAATTGACACTACCCGGATTTCGTGAAAACGAAACAACCCAGGGAAGGAGACATCTTTTTATGTTTGTAAACATAAAATAC
This sequence comes from Capra ibex, assembly GCA_006410555.1. NCBI lineage: Eukaryota > Metazoa > Chordata > Mammalia > Artiodactyla > Bovidae > Capra > Capra ibex. The sequence continues at coordinate 58,623,679 of SJYO01026388.1, read as the reverse complement.
AGAGACAACAATATTTCTACTTATATTAAAAACTACGGGAGGGGGGGTTTAATTGAAAAATTTAAGACCAAAATTTCTTTAATTTTATAAAAGTACCCGGGGATTTTTACTACACTCGAGACCCGTAAATCGGACCATTCCGACTACCGACTCATCCAAGACTATAGGATCAGAGGGATGTTCTCTCACTCTTACAGACTACAACATATGCCCTTCTATTTATATCTTTCCATGATTATGAATGAAACGGGAATACCACCTACACAAAATTGTAACCTAGAAAAATAATTGTTGGGAGACTCCGTCACGAATGATCACACTATTTCCTCATTTATTACTTATTAAATCTTAGTTCTTCTAAGTTACGAATTTCACTCTTAAACATTGAAAACGGAGCGGAACAAGTCTTAGGTCTATCTGTCCTACTTACGATTACGACCGGAAAGTTTTGTAGGTTGATACACATAACAGACTTATACCCCCCTCCTTAACCTCTTCCTCTTCGAAATAAAATTGAGACATACCGTTTCAGGACGTAACGTGACTCTTGTACCACCCTGAATACTATGGAAAAAGAATATAGTCTCATGTCACTAGAGTTAAGGAAGTGGTCCCTGACTAAACCAGAAACCCTAGTGTACCAAAGACTCTACTTCAACAACCAGAGGAGAAAGGAGAAGATATACATTTTGAAAGGGAGAGTGGGGTAGACTGAAGAAAGTTCCAAAAAGGAAATAAAAACCGAAAGACACCAAACTTAAACTTTACGGGTCCACATCCCCATAAAAAACAAACAAAAGGACAAACTACGAGAGACTCAAAGGACCTAGACACTAAACTGTAACGACGACGACGACGACGACGACGATTCAGCGAAGTCAGCACAGGCTGAGACACACTGGGGTATCTGCCGTCGGGTGGTCCGAGGGGGTAGGGACTCTAAGAGGTCCGTTCTTGTGACCTCACCCAACGGTAAAGGAAGAGGTTACGTCCTTTCACTTTTCACTTTCACTTCAGTGAGTCAGTACAGACTGAGAATCGCTGGGGTAAACTGTAATTAAATTCCTTTAAACAACAGTAACAACGAAGATTATAAAGAAAAGTGAAAGACCATAAGGGTAATATGGATACATTGTGGAAAAGTCAAGCCAAGTCAGTGAGTCAGTACAGGCTGAGAAATACTGGGGTACTTTACGTCGTGTGGTCCGGAGGGACAGCTAGTGGGTGAGGACTTCGAATGAGTTTGAGTACATGTAGTTCAGCCACTGCGGTAGGTTGGCAGAGTAGGAGACAGCAGGGGAAAAGGAGGGCGGAAGTTAGAAAGGGTCGTAGTCCCAGAAAATACCTCATTCTTTACCGTTGGGTGAGGTCATAAGCACGGACCTTTTAGGGTATTTGTCTCCTCGGACCGCCCGATGTCAGGTGCCCCAACGTTTCTCAGCCCGTGTTGACTCGTCCGTGTGTGGTTGTGGAAAATATCAACAGAGTGTTGAGAACATATAACCGAACGGAAAAAAAAAAAAAAAAAGGTCAAAAAACGAAGAGAAACGAAAAGGTAAAACTTTAAAAGATAATTGTAAAGGATTGAATCTAAGGAAGGAGTTGACACAGGTCAGATGACTATTCGAGTAGTTTTCGTAAGAAGTAAAGATACTGTCACAAAAATCAAAGATCGTAAAGAAAAACCAAGAAAGTATCTTAAAGACAGAGAGACGTCTGTAACGGGAAGACAAGAACAACAGATACAAAAGTCTCGAGAAACGTATAATTAGTATAAATAAAATGTAAGGACCAGACTATTAAGGTTGTTGTAAGGACGGTAGAGACCTAGAGAAAGACTACGAACGAGACAATTAAGTTTAACACAAAACACGGAGAATCATAGGAATGTTAAGAAAGAACTTCCCATTTGAGCTACAGGATCCGTTTTTCTTGACGTCATTTATCCGGAAATTAATGAACCACCAGTCACCAATCCACACCCCTTTCCCTTTTACAAAATATCAAAATACTAATCCAGAGTCAGAAAATCACTCGGACACGGTGACGCCAGACTTGAAGTTTTCGCGAAGAGGACAAAAAAGAAAAGAGGGGAAATAATCTTGTTCGATCAACCCACAAGTGGGTGAGACGTCACATTCTGATCTTAGTCGACCCTGACGTTTAAGGGGCGGGGGAGGGTCCACTCGATCCAAGACTATTTTGGGCTCGTCCAATCCGGGACCTCTTCATCAAGAGGACTCCCGTCTGAAACAATGTTTCTTGTCTTCCACGACCGCCCAAAGTCCTACCAAGGAGAAGAGGAAGACGACCTTCGTGTTATTCGAAATAAAAGAGTCTTGAGGTGACACTCTTAGACCATCCTGAAGATCTCCGTTGTAAGTGTCTCACACCCGGGGAGGCCTCTCAAGTTAAAAGTCTAAACGGATGAGACTCGGAGACCGTAATGAAGTTAAAGTCAAGTCAAAAGGGGTCGAGACCGGGTCAAAGGACTCCAAAGATACACGCCCAAAGACGAGTTCCATTCAACACTAAAAGACGTAGACAGAGAGAGCTCAAACCCCGGTAACCAAACGGGACACTGGTGTCAAGTGACTTAAATTCCCCTCGACAACTAAAAAGTCAAAGAACCCGAAAAACAATAACAATACTACCTCGTTACTGAAAGTTCGAGGAAAGTACGGTCTGGTCTTTGACCTGAGGAAAAGGAAACATCTTTTACTACGGAATCACTATAAAAGACTAGGTCACATCTTAAATCACTTTTCCAGATGTAAGACCAGTGACAATGATAATATGATGGAGAAATTTTGTTGTTGTTATTCAATAAACCGGTACGTCCCAGAATCACGCCGGAACTCCCAAAAATCAACACCATACACCCTAGATCAAGGGACTAGTCCCTCTCTTGGGTCCGGGGGACGTAACCTTCATACCTCAGAATTGGTGACCCGACGGTCCCTTCAGCGGAGGGAGGGTAAGAATTAGAAAAGACCGATGTCAATAACGAAGAGGTTTATGAAAAATCGACAATTTTAGAACAAGAAAGTAGGGACCTAAAAATAGTTAAAAATAGACCGAACCTCACGAGGGTACATACGTCAACACAGTTGCAAATTTTTTCCTACGGGATAAATGTACTACCAAAGATTATAAGACGAACGTTTAGGACGAAACAATCAACTTAACCATCGTCTACGTGTAATGCGACTACCGAAGTCCCTTCACAAATGTCTATTACAACCCAATATCTGCTACCGAGTTTCGATCTAAATGTCTGAATAAAAGAGATTTGTCCCATGGAATGTGGACCCATCTTCGAGTGAGTGTAATGGATCTTTTACTGAACCGAAACACAATCTTAGAGACCGAGACAAAGACAAATTAACCAGATATACCCAGGACTATAGTCATAAAGATTTTCAAGGAGCTCATTAAAATGGTATGTGATCCCAACTTCAGGTGACCATACATCGTTCACAGTCGTTTGTAAATGCCTTGACCCGTCATGAACCCCGAAACTTCTAGTTTATCTGAGGTGATATTGATGAGTTCAGAACTACATCTTTCTCGGAATCCGTTCACCCTTACCGACCCAAGGTTATTAAAATAAAGATCGGTGATTTTAAGATTAAGTATATCGAAAGTACACAGTACTTTATAGGAAAAAAAAAAAAACTTGATAACTTTTTACATTTTTAGGTAGACAGAAGGTCCTACATGGTATTGTCTAAGGTTCACCTTAAGCCGGACCCCCCGACATCAAATAAAAAAATGTCGAACTAAACCAAGGTGTTTTCTTTTACAAAGGAATTGATGTAGTGACTATTTCAGAAGTTACTCAGGATCGTCACTGATGAATAAAATACATTCAGATGGTTTTGTGTAAATAACAAACGAATAAACCCCGACACGACCCAGAGTCGAAAAGAACTGAACCGCCGCTCGCCCCCGACGAGAGGTCGACACTACACACCCTAAGGGTGACACCGCCCCGTGACGGAGACTCAATGAGCCCGAAGTCATCACCGTCGTACACCCGAGTCATCAACACCGTGAGTCGGAGTCAACAAGACGTCGTACTCTCTAGAAGGGTCTGGTCCCTAACTTAGACACAGAGGACGTAACCGTCCGACTAAGAAATGGTGACTCGGTGGTCCCTTTGGGATAGTCTTATAAAAATTTGTACTGTTACGTAAAGGTATAACCGGAAACTTTAACGCCATAAACCCTACGAAAACAGATGTCTATGGTTCACACCGAATTCACCAATCACCACCCTTTCCATAAGAGAGTACTTTTATACCTGCAAACGTCCCAATGATCCGTCGTACTGTTAGTAGTTGGGTCCATAACAGGTAGAAAGATGAGATGGTTGGAGTTATGATCAGGACCGGTTACAGAACGAGGACCAACGTTCCTTGTCGGGATGCATGGTGTATATCTGTACATTGTAGGTTGTCTCTCCTTCTCACAAAGGAAGGTACGTAGATAAAAATGACACTTCGTCAGCAAAAGTCTCGTTCGGAGAGGAGGACACATGTAGAGGTGGTAGTCGGGGTTTCTGGTTTAGTCAGGGACCGTTATCTTAACTCTAGTGGTACTAATTGAGAATGGCGCGTAGGTGACCACACCCGTCCCCTTCCCTTCAGACAGACGGACAGTGTCCACCAGGGTCCTAAAGTCTTGGTTTAGTCCCAAGACCATCGTTTCCTTCTCCTTCTTTACCGTCAACCCTTTAGTTCTCAGAGTCTCTCTTGATCTAAGGATCCTGACTTTTTTCTTGCGACAGACGACTCGACGAGTAACGGTAAACAAATAAATGAAGGGAATTTCTGGTAATCTCTTAATAAGTCATGGTAAAAGGACTTTATTTAAAATAACTAAAAAATGAGTCTAACATAAAACGAATTCAGAACTTTCTTTAACGATCACAAAGATAGTCTAATGTAAACTTTTCATTACGTCACATGAAACAATAAAAAGACGTTAAGATGGTGCAACACATAGATCATATTTTTACAAGTACAGTTTTTAAAATTTCTCAGTAAAAAACAAGTAAAACTTGGTAGTCTTCCAACAAATCAAATATGATACTTTTGTTTTTTCAAAATGGGGACTTTAATGTCGTGACTTATGTTTAGATTCCTGGAACACACGGTGGAACAGTGGGGGTACCCATATGCCTATGTCGGGGGTTCACACTTACTGGGTGGAGATGGAGGGGTAAACTTTTAGTGTCTGCCTCTAAACATAGGTAAGGTTTAAGTCGATACCGGTAGAATAAAACTCGGGACTGGGGGTCAGACCTCACCCGTGACTTTAAGGTGTAAATGTCAAAAGAACCCTCTGGTCGACCGTGACACTTTCCACGAGACTGGGTCCCGTCTCTCCGGTCCGAAGACCAGGGTCGAGACGGAGAATCCTCCATAAATTGGAGAGAGTCGAGATCAAAACTGTAGACGTTTCGTTCTCGAACTTGTTACACTAAATATTCTGGGGGCAATCTCGAATAGACACAAAGAGAAATTCTAAAACTGGAAAGGAACATGTGTGACGATGTAAATTTTACCTATTGGTTGTTTCTGGATGACATATCGTTTTTATTTTTTATTTTGTTTAGGAAGTTTAGGATATATTCCCCCTTTTTTTTCTAAACTGGAAAGGAAAGGTTACAACTTGACTAAAGATGACAATTACGACGAACTACTTGTATGCAACAGTGGCCCAGGGTAGTTCTATTACACACCCTTGTCGGTAGAAAACAGGACGGTGCCGTGTCAACCTGTCGGGTACTATAAGATCACCCTCTATAAGGGTGTATTGGTTCGGTTTAGGAATGTTAGATCCTTCGTTCAGTCTTCCATTTGTTCTCGCTACGATGAGTGCTCTCTTAAAACATCGTGAAAAAAAAAAAAAATCGATTTTACGAACGTTTACAGGCAAGAAAGGAGTAATTATAACTTTATATGAAGTGGTAATAAATGTTGTCGGAACTTATATGTGACCCAGGTGACTAGGGACGTCGAGATCTGGACAAAAAAAGAGAGGAAGATCTTGAGAGGTTCGGAGAAGTGTGTCTTCACTCTGCTACTCCGGGACCTGTTGAACGCATCTTTCTTTTCAAAATAAACCACCAGCTTCATCAATAGAAACCGAATAGTTGTAAAAAGACAAAAGAAAGAGATATCTCAATCAAGAATACAAGGGATCATTAAGAAAAAAGGGGAGTTGAGTATAATCTTGAAAAACAAAAAGAGTCCCCATATACAATATCTTCTCGGGTCAGTAACAATCTTGTTGGACCCCTTTCAAAGGGGATTCCTTGAACTTTTACTCAATTGTTCTAACTGTAAACAGTTCGAGGTCGGGGTGGGGTGGGGGTTGGGTAAGTAGGGGCACAGGTGGTCACTGTTTGTCGAAGAATCCAGGTCTCCGGGAACAGGGGGAGACGGGTTCACCCGATAAACTTCCCCCCTCCCGGTACAAGACATACCAAAAGTCCTGGTCAAATATAAACGAATAGGTCAGGTCCACTTGGGTGAGGTGTGACTTACGGGTGTAGGTCTCGGACAAGGGGTCCTCGTAGGAACCACCGGAGGAGTATCCTCCCGCCACTTGTGCGGAACCTCTCTTCCCGTCGGAGGCCCCCGCCACCCCTCATTCCCCTCCAGACGAGCGACGAGGTCCCATTCGGCCCGTCCTTCAGCCAGTGGAGGGTGCGTCCGCCCACGAGACCCTCCAGGTCCGGCCTTTGGACCGGGACCCCGGCTCCCCAGACTGTCACCGCTATGTCCTTCTCGTCATCTTTCCGGTCCTTCTCGTCCTGCCACCGACCTTCTTCCTACTTGTCCTTCCCGAGGTGTAGGAGGGCCCACCTTGAAGAGGAGACCCACGGGACCTTAACCCGCTGCCTTATCTTATCAATCTTCTACCCCTTTCTTCTGGGGACCTCAAGATTCCAACCGGAGACAGAAGTAAAGGACAAGATGGTAGTAAACCCGAAGGGAGTATCGAGTCGACCATTTCTTAGACAGACGTCACGTCCTCTGGGGCCAAACTAAGGACCCAGACCTTCTAGGGGACCTCTTCCCTTTCCGACGGGTGAGGTCATAAGACCGCACCTCTTAAGGTACCTGACATACCAGGTACCCCAACGTTTCCCAACCTGTGTTGACTCGCTGAAAGTGGAAGTGGTAGTATATGAGTGAGATTTTTAGTGAGATTAGTAAGTAAGTACGGTTACTTAATTTCACATGAATATTTCATGTACTCCTATGGGATGTTATAAAGGTGACTTCATTTTTATATTCTTATTCCAAATGAATTATCCAGGTAGTGTGTAAGTAACTTACTCTTGAGAGTGATAAATACATGAAATAAATCTTAATCTGGTTGTTACAAAATACGACGTGTTCCCAGTAAACCTTGAAGAAACTAAGACCTCATTTTGGACTGTAACAATGTACGAGGATACTGTATATTTATTGTAAACTATATACTAACCTATCGGTTACGACTACTACTAACTCTAACACTTTAAGGAAGTCAAACAAAAACGTTATAAACCTCCTATTTATATCTTTAAACCTTGAGTTCTTTTTCTTAACGTCCATTTAAAAACTCATTGGATTTTCCATAACTAAACTATCGTAGTCAAATATTCTTATTACTACTAAGAACTACCTCATTTATTATATTATCCGTGCCTTACTATGAGGTTGTCGTTCCATACTTTTTTCTCCAGGACAAGGTTTAAAGCATCTGTAGAGAAATGTATTTCAACGATTCTTTATTCATAATTTTACGAAGAGGTAAGTGTTAAGAACACTTACAATCATAGATGATGATGTCTCCGTTTCTTTTGTCACATTTTGGAATATTAACACAAAATTTTTTTGGTGTACGATTCTAAATGACTAAATTTTATTTTGAATGTGATCATTTTAATGATCTCGACCCAAAAAACGGAACCAAAACCACTTTTCTTGTTTACAAAGCGACCAGAAGTGTAAAATTCTCTGACTAAATAGATCTCAAAACAACAACAACAATAGAAATTAAGGATTTCTTAAATGTTGACATACGATAAAACTAAACTTTAATCTACCAGATAAATTATAAATATGACAATCTATAAAACAAAACCATTCTATACTTAATACTATAAAATCGAATTTTAGGAACGTTAAAAAATTCCAAAAGAACTCGTCGTCTCGTAGCAGAAACCCGAAACTGTCGACACCAGAACTTAAGGCTATACTGGAAGACTATAGACACACTGGTACCCGATAAGTGAATGAGGAGACTAAGATCAAAAAGAAGTCATACTTTGCTGTCATTTTAGTAGAAAAAAACTTCCAACCGAACTCTTATATTACTTAGTCCCTTGATACTTAAACAAGACAAAAGAGTGTGTATTAGATCAAATAGTCTTGAGAATTTTAGACAATACTATTTTGTTCCTGAAACTAATATATTCAAATTCTTATCTACTTGAGTTTTTATTTAAATGATGTTAATACTTTTTTTAGTTCAACCTCAGTTTTTCGTTAAATTTGATACAAATAAAAAAGGGTGATCTATTTGCTAAATTTTACAATTTCGATAATAGAGAATTATGAATTAGTGAGAAGTTGGAACTATTGGTGCCTGGTAAAACATATTAACTAAAAAGAAGAAAGAGGAAGTTATTTACACCCATTATTATCAAAGATTTGGCAACACCCGTAGTTTAAAATTTATGACAATATGGGAGATTCAAGGTATACGTAACTTATACTTCTATGAATTATAAGATAAATTTTCAAAAATACATTAGGAGAATGAAATATGGTGATTGTCATAATCAACGTTTTTTAACTCTTTCTACGATGACAGGGGAAGACATTAGTCATGAAGGTAATCCACTCAATAGAACAAGTCTATAGCTATGAATATGTCGTCTAATCCTGTTAAAGAACTCTATTTCTTGAAAAAAAAGGGGATTAATTCTCTGGTACCTCCATATCTTGTTTAAATACTACCATAGAAACAAATAATTTACTAAGTATCATATAACCAAGTTTAACAAAACCTAAAAAAAACAAAAATTACGTCTTTCTTACAGAAATCAGTTTATAAGATTTGTCAAGTAAGGGGAGTTTCACCGAAAAATTATAAAGAGTTCCTGAAACGTCATGTCCTTAATGAAATTTCTTTTTCCATAATCTTTCATATTGACGACTTCCTATATAGTATATACACATATTTAATAAAGACATTTTTAACCAAAATCTCTTGAATTTATGATTAGAGTTGGGAGTTGAAAGATCGTTTGTTCTTTTATCCAAAGAAGGGGAGAAAGAACACCCTGTCACCATAGTGAGTGAAAAGGGCAACTGGTATTTTAATTAAGACTCAAAAACCCAAAGATATTGATAAAAAGGAATTACTTGGGAGTCTAACCCTGAGGCAACCCCTAAAGGGTCTATTTCGTTTCGTCGACGACGTAAAGAACCTCCGTTTTGGAGAAATTGAGAAACGACGGGGATGACTTCATTCTAGGAACCGAAGAATCTTTGTCGACCTCCCGGTTGCCCTTAGAAAGAGAAAAACAACAAAAAAATTTTACATCTGTAACGAATGACTCGTTTTTACGTTGGAACAGTATGGGTCTGTTCTTAAAGGACTGAAGACGGAAGTCCACAAGAAAATATATAAACAATAGAGTCCACAAGAATCTTATAAGACACTGTTCAAAATGAACTTAAATAGTAACAGTTTTCTTACGTCGAAAGTTCAATGGAGGAATGTGGTCCAGTTCAGTCGCTTAAGTATAGAAACAGTGTGGACATTACGTTTTGCAACGGTGATTCAAAAGGATTGTCATATCCGTTACAACCAAAATTTCGATTGTTCCTATAAAACCCCCTTCTTTTCCGTATTCAACATCCATGTCTGGACGTCGACTCAAAGGTCTTCTCCCTCCGACCCAAGCGACCAATTGGTGAGCATGCAAGGGGCCGGCCGCACCGGTTTGAAGGGGGTCGACGACGGGTCGTCACGGGCGTACGAAAATGGGCCGACCACGGGACCAGTGGGAAGGTGGAGCGACGGGTCTAGAGTTGCCACGACGACGAAGAACCGGGTGTAGGTCGAACCCACACAGGTCGACTACCGAGAACCATTTAAACAAGAGACTACTCCTAGTTGTTCCCTTTTCTTTGGTTGGTCTCTCTGGAGACTCCTGATGTAAATTTAAGGCACGGAGACCCAAACGAAGACACCGGAAGTAGTATATTCGTACCGTAGTCTATGGTCTGTGCCTTATCTAAAGTCTGTCTACAAGAAACGTAAGTACAATAATGTCACGGCGTTTACCAGAGTCACTCATTTCTCGATAAATATATACTACATTTATTCTGGGAGAGGGAAGGGAATGGTATGGGGAGAGGTCTCCATATCGACTCGTTCTTTTTGATGGGTTGGACTTAAAGGAAATTAATAAAGACCTAAGACACCATGTCTCTCTTCGCCCATAAACCATCTCTTCGTTCTGAGTAATTAATGTAAAACCACTTAATAAATCTACTTTCTAAGATTTACTATTTTAACATGTCTTCGGTCTTTCTGTTATCGAGTCTAACAAACCTACCTTACAAACGACAAAAGTCAAAAAAATTTTTCAGTTTAATGGTCATGGATGTATCAGAAGGAATAATTGAAATATTTTAATATAGTTCGTCATTCTTTGAAAGTCAAATGTATAAGTGACCCCATTGAACCCCCACAAATTTAGATGTATGTATAACTCTTGAATTGTAAATTCTGTACCGACAACCTAAGAAGGAAAATCATTTGAAATTGAAGTTTATAAATGAGTTTTACAATGTTGAGTTATAACGTTGACGGTTATAAGGATAGGTCCGTAGTAAGTTCACTAACAATACTACGACTTCAGTATAAAAATTACCCTAAAAAAAAAAGAATTAATTCTAAGAATTGCAAACCGGGTACCACTTGATACCTATCCAAACCACCTCCCACCACTTGAAAGTCTTGAAAATCTATGTAAATTAAAAACACCTTTCTAGGTATCAAAAGTAATGTAAACGTTTCTGTCGACAGGAGAGGTCAAGTAAAACCGTGAAACAGTTTGAACACTCTTCCCTAAAGTGATTCTAGGGTCATACAGCCAGTCATAGGATGACACCTTGTGGAAACAGTAAAGTACGAAAGGAAAGAATGACACCCTAATCAACTAAAACACGAAAGTCAACTGTGCAATGGAACAAGGTACTTACACAAGGACAAAATTCAGTCAGGACATAGGGGTGTAACTTTGTACTCGTGGCTCCTCGTAGATCCCTGGTGCCGTGATAAAATGAAAAGACGTACAGTTACCGGAACGGTTGTGACACGAGAACTGGAGAAGAGGTAGAATGGATGAATAAATTTATGGAAGGAAAGAACTCTTCGCCTAACCTTTAGACCTGGTTTACGTAATTTACATTTAGATTACAACTGGGAGGAGGTCGCAACTTACTTGGTCTGTTTTGAAGGACGAAAATACTCATGTAAAACCCCCCTGGTTCTCATTGTTTATATTAATGTATTTATTGTACATGACGTAGTTTTCCACTATTTAAGATACTTCTTTTTCGTCTTCCTCGTCTCATTTACGACTTTAGCCCCTCCGTAAAAATTTCATCCTTCCGTTAATCCTAGAGTGTCGTATTCACTATAAACGTATTTTTCGACTTCCCGAGTTCCCTGACTCAGTACTTCTAAAGTCTTCCTTCTCGTAACGTCTACTTCCCTTATCGGTACGTCTCCGGGACTCTGTCAGTGTACGTACGATTCAAGAGTCTTACCGACCATCCAGTCTCACCGACCTCGTCACCCGGTCCTTCTTTCATCTTCCATCTTGTGTTCCCACCCCTCCTATGCACCTTCCATGTCGGGTCTCACGTCCCAAATATCTAGTAAAATCCTTAAAGTCGAAAATAAGACTCATTCTCCCTCTTCGGTACGCCAAAACTCGTCTCCACACTGTTCTAGACTGAAGGTAAAATTTTCTTAGTGAGTCCGGAGACACACCCTTTAACTATATTGTTAATCCCCGTTTTCGTCCCTGAGAACTCTGGTCTAATCATAAATCTTCACTTCCACCACTCTAAGATCTATATAAAATCTCAGTCGTTCTAAACAAACAAGATGGCGATTTTCCACCATCTTCTAACTTTTTACTAGTTCTTCTTAAGACCAAATCTGAACTCACTATCCTTCCTACTGGTAACCTCCCCTTTCTGACCTATCCCGTCCAACAAAACAGAAAATTCGTTCTGTCCATTTCTAGTCCTCAACTCAAAACCTGTACCATTCAAACGTTATATGCACTCAAACTCATAAACCTCAAATCCTCACTCTTGACCTGGTGTCTATCATCTTGGGTAACAGTCCCACCAACAATGAGTTAACGATTCAGTACAGGCTGACAAACGTTAGGGTACCCAACGTAGGGACAGGAGGTGATAGAGGACCTCAAACGAGCTTGAGTACAGGTAACTCAACCACTCCGATAGATTGGTGGAGGAGAAGACGGCAGGGGGAAGAGGAAAACGGAAGTTAGAAAGGGTCGTAGTCCCAGATCGTATGTTAAAACACTCTAAACTTATTTTAGACATGAAATAATTATTATCATATAGTGTACATTAAAGGACAAAAAAATATGGTAGTATAAAGAAATATAAGAGTCTTAACCTAATCTTCAAATTATAATGACGATTTTCAGATCTTTTAAATAATAGAATCACTAAAAATTTTTAAACTTACTCCAAACTTTGAAGATAACTTTATAACAACAGAGACCACACTGGAGGTTAAATAATTATATACGAATCGGCTGTCCCGGTTATCGGACTTAAACGACATTGACGAATGTCTTTACGACATCCCAAATTGAGATCTTTCAATATGGACACACCTAAAATCGTTAATTTTAGAAAAAATAAAAAATCCGGAGGTCTCATGTACTAGAAAAAGTAAAAGAGATGTGATTTTCTGTCCTGTGAAGGATAAAGTCAATCGAAAAGTGGTTCTGAAAAGACGAATCTTGAACCTATCGAACTACAATTAATATTTGTGACTGGTATTATTAAGACTCTCAAACTAATCGATGGAGACTTTGAAGAGAATTCATAAAATCTTGACTCCTCTCTTCTCAAAAAGGTACAACATGAATTAAGAAAAGGAAAAGAAGAGAAAAAATTGTAACTGAACAAAAGTGGGTAAAGTAAACTAGACAAAAAAGAATTAAAGGAATTTGAGTCGTAACAGTTAAAGGATAAAAATAAAAATTGTTGATGGTTCTAAAAAACCAAAGGAAGACCAAACGCCTTGAATACCCTCAAACTGAAACACAATGTGTAAAGTAGAAGACCCGGTCACTATCTCTTTTTCGGGAACTTTTGAGTTCCACTCCCTTCTAACTTTATTTACTCTATACGGACATTTTACCATCCTAAAAAAAAAAAAATGTAAATTAAAGATTCGATCATTTATGTAAACTTAAAATCATTTGAACAGTCACGTGAAAGAGTTCTATATTAATATCCTTAATTTATTTGAATATATACTAATCCTACTGGCTTTTTGATTAGTCGTCTACCGTCCGTCGTGACACTGTTTAGCGACGGACGTAGTCTCAGGTACCTCCGGGTCCCCAAGTCGATTCCCAGTCGTCTAAACCGGAACCAAAGACAAGTCGAAACCCGGACTATTAGACCTTCCTTTCTGTATTTGTCAAACTAATTCAGGAATCGTTATACCTAACCCTTTTTTTTTTTTTTTGATGGACTCTTACTACAAAATTTTGGTTGGTCCGTACTGTTATTTTTTTAATAACTATGTTTAAATGAAACCTTTTTAAACTTGTGAATACCTTTCCCTCCAAACTCGTTTTCCAAAAATTTTTTGAAATACCCCCTTATTATAGTTTGTCTTGTTTCTAGAACACACAAGTCAAACTTAAAACTGTCAAAATAAGTGAGGATATTAGTGGTACACTTTGTTCTATATTTTGTAAAGGTAGTAGGATCTTTAAAGGGAGGAAGACAGTTAATAAACTTCAAAAGATAGATGTTTCATAAAAAAAATTGTAAAGTTAAGAGGTCTTTTTAGTCCCTCGTCCTATATACTTTAAATATTCGAATGACACAAGAGACCGATACTTAAACTCATAAAACTTAGTAAACCGGAAACCAAAAGACTTGGTCCTTAGTTCCTTTTGGAGTCGTATAAATTTTATCTTATTACTAGTGTTTACACATCTTTAGTTTAACTACTTAAATTTTGTCCTTGATCACCCATCTAAAATCTAATTTTAAAGAGTACATTAAACAGATACGTACCAAATAAAAATTTTTTGCAAAATAACCTTATATCGACTACTTGTTACAAATACTATCCAAGTCAAGTCAGCGAGTCAGTACAGACTGAGAAACACTGGGGTACGTCGTACAGTCCGGAGGGACAGGTAGTGGTTGAGGACCTCGAACGAGTTTAAGTATAGGTAGCTTAACCACTACGGTAGGTTGGTAGAGTAGGAGACAGCAGGCGAAGAGGAGGACGGAAGTTAGAAAGGGTCGTAGTCCCAGAAAAGTTTACTCAGTCAAGAAGTGTAGTCCACCGGTTTCATAACCTCGAAGTCGTAGTCAGGAAGGTTACTTGTAAGTCCTGACTAAAGGAAATCCTACCTCACTCAGGTTCTCAGAAGAGGTTGTGGTGTCAAGTTTTCGTAGTTAATAAGACGTGAGTCGAAAGAAATATCAGGTTGAGAGTGTAGGTATGTACTGATAACCTTTTTGGTATCAAAACTGATCTACCTGAAAACCACCGTTTCATTACGGAGACGAAAAATTATACGACAGATCCAACCAGTATCGAAAAGAAGATTCCTCGTTCACAGAAAATTAAAGTACCGACGTCAATGATAGACGTCACTAAAACCTCGGGTCCTTTTATTTCCGACAGTAACAAAGGTGACAAAGGGGTAGATAAACAGGACTTCACTACCCTGGTCTACGGTACTAGAATCAAAAGACTTACAACTCAAAATTCGGTTGAAAAAGTGAGAGGACAAAGTGAAAGTAGTTTTCCGAGAAATCAAAGAAAAGTGCAAGACGATATTCCCACCACAGTAGACGTATAGACTCCACTAACCATAAAGAGGGTCGTTAGAACTAAGCTCGAACACGAAGTAGGTCGGACCGTAAAGTGGACGAGTATTATCAAAGTCCACTTGTCGTCACCCTAAGTCGGTGTGTACATGTACATAGGTAAGAGGGGGTTTGGGGGAGGGTAGGTCCGACAGTGTATTGTAACTTGTCTTAAGGTACACGATATGTCATCCAGGAACAACCAATAGGTAAAATTAATATCGTCACATACGTACGACTAGGGTTTGAGGAATTGATAGGGAAGGGGGTAGGAAGTGGGACATAGACATTTAAGTAAGAGGTTCAGACACTCAGACAAAGACAAAACACTTATTCAAGTAAACATAGTAAAGAAAAAGCTAGGGTGCGTATTTCATACAGTATAAAGAGGAAGAAACAGGTTGAATGAAATGAGTCACACTGTCAGAGACGACGACGATTCAGCGAAGTCAGTACAGGTTAAGACACTCTGGGGTATCTACCGGAGGGTGGTCCGAGGGGGTAGGGACCCTAAGAGGTCCGTTCTTGTGACCTCACCCAACGGTAAAGGAAGAGGTCACGTACTTTCACTTTTCACTTTCACTTCGGCGAGTCAACATAGCCAGAGAATCACTGGGGTACCTGACGTCGGATGGTCCGAGGAGAGTACCCTAAAAGGTCCGTTCTCATGACCTCACCCAACGGTAACGGAAGAGGACACTGTTATAGATCGAGGTAGGTACAACGAATACGTATCGAGAAACAAGTATATATACTGTCCCTCTCACCCAATCTATCCTACCTTCTTGGAGTACTGAATAAGATATGAACTTTCACTTTCACTTTAACGAACCAGTACAGACTGAGAAAGGCTGGGGAGACAGATACCCTAAAAGGTCCGTTCTTATGACCTGACCCAACGGTAAAGGAAGAGATCCTCTAGAAGGGTTGGGTCCCTAACTTGGGCCCAGAGGGCGTCTACGAAATGGGAGACTGTATTAATAGTAGATAAAAAGAATACCATTGAGAATATTCTTAACAATGATTAAGATATCTAATCCTTCAATTCCGAACTTAATTTTTTAGAACCCCTTTCAAACAGGTTCCAAAAGGTTCTCCTATGTCAAGGTCCTCGGTCCAGACTTATATGCTTTACGGAGTGAAAAACACTTCGTTTCCTTCAAATTTACTGTCTTCTGGTAAGGAGAAAATTGTCTACATCGTCAGAATATAAACCACGTGTCAGGATCTCTACCGTCTACACAATACTGGTATTTATGTTTCGGAACATCCTTTTTAATCTTGAGCATAAGAAAAAAATCGTAGTGAAGAAGAAACTGTGGAGGGAACTAAACGGAGGTAACGACCTGTGTCAGTTGGTGGTGGAGGAGATTTGACGAAGACATGGTGCACAACCCAACCGGTGTTGAAAACAAACCCAAAAGGACATTGCAAAACACCTTTTTAGGTTTTCTTGTAAAACTGATTGGGTTATCTACCAAAACAATCGAGTGTACGATATAAAACACAACTTTGACAACTTCCGGAAAGAAATGAAGTGATTATCTTTTGTTTCTTAATAGAAAATTCAATGTAAGAGGATTTTGAGTCAGCTCATGACTGTAGAATATCCGTGAACTTACGAAACCCATTTTATTCCACGACAAAAAAGTAGAATACCCTGAAGGGTCCACCGAGTCACCATTTCTTAGACGGACGGTTCCTCCCTCTACACCGAGGTTAGGGACCCATCCATTCTAGGGGACCTCCTCCCGTACCGTTGGGTGAGGTTATAAGAACGGACCTCTTGGGGTACCTGCCTCCTCGGACCACCCGATGTCAGGTATCCAGTGTTTCTCCCAATCCCAATCCACACGTACGTGCACATATGTGTGTGTGTGTGTGTGTGTGTGTGTGTATGTGTATGTGTGTGTGCGGGTGGGTGGGAGGGTGGAGTGAGAGAATTAAGGAATCACTATCTCCGTTTAGATGGAACGACAAGAAAAGAAAAAAAAAAAAAACAAGAAAAGAAATCAAAATAAAAGTGCAATGGGACGGACGGTCTAAGAACTCATAGGACAACGTATAACGATGTCCTATCTCGTAAAGAAAAAAATTTTAAGGAAAGATTTGAAGATTTAACTTCATATCAACTAAATGTTACACAATTAAAGACGACACGTTGTTTCATTGAGTAAAATGTGTATATACGTAAGAATGCTTTTATAAAAAGGCCATACCAAACAGTGTCCTATAACTTACATCAAGGGACACGAGATGTCATCCTGGACAACAAATAGGTGAAATATACATTATCAACCGTAGACGATTGGGGTGTGAGGGTCAAGTAGGGAGAAGGGGAGGTGTGGGGGAACCGTTGGTGTTCAAGACAAGAGGTATAGACACTCAGACAAAAACGAAGTATCTATCCGAGTAAACACGGTATAAAATCTAAGGTACACATTCACTATACCATAAAGACAAATAAAAAGACCTGAATGAAGTGAATCATACCATTCGAGGTCTACGTAAGTACAACGATGTCTACCGTAATAAAACTAAAAAGTATCAACTCATCATCGGGTAACATGTATACGTGGTGTAGAAGTAGGTAAGTAGACAGTTACCTGTGAATCGAACAAAGGTACAGAATCGATAACACTTGTCACGACGATACTTGTATCCCCACGTAAGTAGAAAAACTTAATATCAAAAAAAAAAATATATACGTGTCCACACCTTAACGACCTCATTAAGATAAAATAATTATGTCATAAAGATAAAATGTCATTAAGATAAAATCAAAAGACTCCTGGGAGGTATGACAAAAAATATCGTCGACGTGGTTGAATATAAGAGTGGTTGTCACATTCTCCGAAGAGAAAAGAGGTGTAGGAGAGGTCGTAAACGATAAACATCTGAATAATTTGCTACCGGTAAGATTGACCACACTCTACCATGAAGTGACATCAAACTCAAACACTAAAGAGATTATTATCACTCACATAAATTCGGATTCTTATGACCTCACCCATCGGATAGCGAAGAGGTCGCCTAGAAGGACTGGGTCCTTAACTTGGCCTCAAAGGACGTAACGTCCACCTAAGAAATGGTTGACTCGACAGTCCCTTCGGGTACTATTAATCACTACGAATCGTCGAAAAGTACACGAATAACCGGTAGAAACACAGAAGAAACCTCTCTGTAGAGAAATCCAGAAGTGGGTAAAAAGCTAACCCAACAAAACAACAACTCCTATCTCGTAAAGAATTAGAATAAACTAGTACCCCGAAAATGGTCCCCATCTTCCCGAATAAGTCTAGATCAAAAGGTTACTTGTAAGGAACTCTTTACGACAAGTCGTTGACGTAAAATATCCACTCCTCTGACTTCGATACACTGAACAGGTCATAAAGTGTTTCTTAATCGTAATCTTGATCCCTTTTTAGGAAGTGTCGTATTTAGGTCACACCAAAGATTGGGTCCTTTTCAAGGTATTCATCTTACATACACTGTACAAAGTGGTAATCTGTATAAAGATTCTTACTGAACCCCGTCTATAAATACTTTTTATAGATTTTAAAATGAATATATTAAAAAACCTCTCTATTAAAAAAAACCTCCCCCAATTACGATATTGTCCATAACACGAACTAACCTCATATACGACACATCAAAGGGTTATTAATCCGATCCACTAAATCTTTCCATAAACATATGAGATCCCATAACGACAACTTTATGTCTCCCCGTTCCGTAATTATTCAAGTACTGGGTAAATAGGTCTACTTTCGGAAACTTAACTTTACACGTAATAAATTGTCACGACAAAAAACTATATGTTAACCCTATGACCATTAAATTAAATCCCTGTAGTCTAAACTTTACGGTTGAAATTAGACATAAGAGTAAAATTCGGAGTACGGAATTTTTATCGTTAATATTGATTTTTCAAACGACTTAGAAGATAAAGATAAAGAATGAAAATATATAAAACGAATATGAAACGTGTATATAAATCATGGGGCCGATCATCAAGAAGGACGTACATCCATTAAAAAAAATTGGTAAATATTATTCGTCAATCCTAACTTAACTTTAAACTTCGAGAAAGAGGGAGTGAGTGACTTAATATCCTAAGACCTCAAAATTCCCAAGAATCAAGTGACGGAGTCTAAGACTTCATTGGTGGTTCACGTACCATATCTAGAAAATGATGAACCGTTATAAAAACAGTAAATAACTCGTTCGTCAAGATAACCCATAAATGGCTAATTTAAGATCCGAAATACTACACATGTATATTTTGTCAGAGACAGGTTTCTTCGAACACTGACACACACTCTGTTCTTTTACTACTCAATCTCCAGTAACACTTCGTAAACCCGTAGAGACATAAGTCTAACCTTGGGACCTTCTCCCGTAGTTCTGGGTCACCTTTACACTCCTGGTCAGAAGACCTAATATATACGTTAATTGAGAAAGTAACAAGGAAGATTTGTAAGCGATGAGAGAAATTTGGATACGGTTAAGGAGGAGAAAAGAGGACCCGAGTAAAAAAGAGAGACTTTATTGACGATTCGTTCTGAGATAGGTAGAGTGAGGACAGTCAAAAGGAGGAGAAAAGAGTAGGTAGCACCACCCCTAAACGACACCTTCTCGACAAGAAAAACAGGTTTCGTCCAAGACAGACGGGTCCAGGTGGAGATTAGAGAACGGTTGGGTCGTAGAAGGGAGGACCCTAGGACAAGAGAAAGAGGTAGAGAGAGAGACAGATAGAACAGGGGAAGAGAGTATGGTGTCCTATGGTGTAGGTGGGGTGGGGAGTAGGGATCGTGTATCACTGATTGGAAAGTTTACCAAAGGAGAGTCAGGTACTCGTAATCTAATAGAAGGTAGAACTTTATTTGTTTTGTTTTGTCTTGTTTTAATAGTGGTGTTAAAATTTACCAGTAACAAGAGAGAAGGAAAGAGGTTTACGAGAAGAGAAATGTCACACCGAAGACGGGAGTGGAAACGGGACTCCAACCAGATTACTTTCAATAGTGTTGGAAGTTTAGTTGATACCTGAGAAAGGTCGGAAGTAGAGTGACCTACAAGAACGACTTTTGAGACTAGAACTTCACAAGTGAATGAGCTGAAACATTGTCAGATAAGAGGTGATCAATTTAACCAACAAGTCAGAGGAGACACTCGGTGAGAAGGGGTCCGAACAAAAACGGGTTAACTAACTGGGGTCACCATTCGGAAGAGGTTTTTCATTTGAAATTTATATTTCTAGGTTCATCTAACCCACCTTTTATTATCTTTTCTTATATAGTACAATAGTAATTGGTTTACTACTTATAGTTATATAACTAGTCTATTTAATAGTTATGTTTCTTATAATTGTCCTTAGTTAAACAATTCTACTATATTGTTAGACTTTACATACATGGATTATTGTCTCCAAACGATATACTTCGTTTTGTCTTCTTTAATTTTCTTTATCTGTTTACCCGTTAATATCAACCTCTAAAACTGTAAGGAAAAGTCATGTTAACTGAATCAATTATAAATCTCTTGTTAGTGGGTTGTTGTCATCTTATACGTAAGAAATCCACTCATTCACTCACTTCAACGAGTCAGTACAGGCTGAGAAACGCTGGGGTACCTGACATCGGATGGTCCGAGGAGGAAGGTACCCTAAGAGGTCCGTTCTCATGGCCTCACCCAACGGTAAAGGAAGAGGTCCCCTAGAAGGGCTGGGTCCCTAGTTTGGGCCCAGAGGTCGTAAGGTCCGTCTACGAAATTGGAGACTCGGTGGAACACGAGATAAGAAATCCATATATATCTTGTATACTGGTACAATACCAGTTATTCAGTTATTTGTTTTACACTATATTGGTATGTTACATAGCAATAAGTCAATATTTTTTCATGACTATGTACGACATTATATCTATTTAGAACTTTTGCATTACTATGTACTTTCTTTGGACAATATTTTCTAGTGTACATCGTACGTAAGGTAATAAACTTTACAAGTTTTGTCCGTTAAGATCTCTCTGTCTTTTATCTGACGAATCCCGTTCACCTCCCGTCACTGTCGATTTCCAATATCTCACAGAAAAACTTCTCTACATTACACTTTCAATGGCATCACTATCAATATGATGAGAGACTTAGATTTTTCAGGTAACTTAACATTGAAATCTACCCACTTACAATCCTATACACTTCCAGTTATTTCGATAATATATTTTCTTCTTTTTCTATTGGACTTATTGGTTATAGAGAATTTGATTTAAGTATCAAATTTTGAATTGGGTTTTCTTTAGGGGTCAAGGTCTACATAAGTAATCACTTAAGATGATTCGTAGATTCCTTTGGTTTTGTGGTTACGGTTTAGATGTTTTTGGAAATGTCTTTTATCTTCACCTTCTTTGTGAAGTATTAAGTAAGAAAAACCATTGGTTTTAGTTTCCGTAATTTTTTAGACGTATGATTACAACGAATACTTATATCTACATTACTAGGAAATTTTTAATCGTTTAATATGTTACCATATACTGCCTCCTACTCTACCAACCTACCGTAGTGGCTGAGTTACCTGTACTCAAACCCATTTGAGACCCTAAACCACTACCTGTCCCTCCGGACCACACGACGTCAGGCACCCCAGTGTTTCTCAACCTGTGCTAACTCACTTGACTTGACTTGACTACACTATTATTATGTAATACTGAACGATAACGACGATTCAACGAAGTCAGCACAGACTGAGACACACTGGGGTATCTGCCGTCGGATGGTCCGAGGGGACAGGGACCCTAAGAGGTCCGTTCTCATGACCTCACCCCACGGTAACAGAAGAGACTGTAATACTGAATGTACCTGACTTAAAAGGGGGTGGGGTTTAAGTGTCCAACTTCGGGATTGGGGGGTTACATTGATTTCAACCTCTATTCCGAAAATTTCTCTATTGATTCCAATTTACTCCAGTAATTCTACTCCGGGATTAGGATATCCTGACTATAGGACAATCACCTCCCTCTCTAATGGTCTCTAGAGAAAGACGTATACGTGTCTCCTTTCTCGTACACTCCTGAGTCGTTCTTCCCGGCAGACGTTTGGTCCTTCTCTACGGAGTGGTCTTTGGTGCGGGGGGTGGTGGAACTAAAACTTAATATCTAAGGTTTTATACTCTTTTACTTTAAGACAGCAAGTTGGTAGGTCAAACGCCATAAGACAATACCGCCAGGATCTTCTGATTATGTTATTGGTTTATCAAAGAGGGTCTTTACATTCCAACCTAATTGTAATCTTCTGACTGATTTCTTTTAGTATATTGGAGTTGTCTACGTCTTTTCGGTAAACTGTTAGACGTTTTTGTCGAGTACTCTTTTTTCAAAGTCGTTTAACCTTCATCTTCTCTTGAAAGAGTTGGACTTTTTCATCAGTCAGAAAATGGTAATTCCTTTCTTTACTCCGTTTCTACAAGTGAGAGTAGTGAGGGCAAATTACAGAAGTCAAGTCAAGTCAAGTCAAGTCAGCGAGTCAGTACAGGCTGAGAAACGCTGGGGTATTTAGCGTCGTACGGTCCGGAGGGACAGGTAGTGGTTGAAGACCTCAAGTGCGTCTGAGTACCGGTAACTCAGTCACTACGGTAGGTCGGTAGAGTAGGAGACAGCAGGGGAAGAGGACGGGGGTCAGGGAGGGTCGTAGTCCCAGAAAAGGTCACTCAGTTGAGAAGTGTACTCCACCGGTCTCAGGACCTCAAAGTCTAAGTCGTAGTAAGGAAGGTTTCTTTAGGGTCCCGACTAGAGGAAGTCTTACCTGACCAACCTAGAGGAACGTCAGGTTCCCTGAGAGTTCTCAGAAGAGGTTGTGGTGTGAAGTTTTCGTAGTTAAGAAGTCGCGAGTCGGAAGAAGTGTCAGGTTGAGAGTGTAGGTATGTACTGGTGTCCTTTTTGGTATCGGAACTGATCTGCCTGGAATCAACCGTTTCATTACAGAGACGAAAACTTATACGATAGATCCAACCAGTAGTGAAAAGAAGGTTCCTCATTCGCAGAAAATTAAAGTACCGACGTCACTGGTAGACGTCACTAAAACCTCGGGGGGTTTTATTTCAGACTGTGACAAAGGTGACAAAGGGGTAGATAAAGGGTACTTCACTATGACCTTCGATTTAGGTCATGTCATTCCGGTCATTTCCTTATTTTAACACATATGACCGTCTCTCCTTATTTTAATAAAATTAAGAGTCTACTGTTCTAACAGGTGTCTTATACTATGATAAGAATGATCATCTTTATCACTGAAATCGTTCCAGTGTCTTATATTTCAGTTACATTTTTTTAGTCAACATAACGATCGTTTTCGACAACTTCTAACCTTTTTGTTATGTCTACTATTATAGTATTTTTATTTTATGAACACCTATGTAAATAGTTTTATTCACGTTCTTAACATGTGTTCGACGTTTTACAACACCTTTTCATTTCTATTAAGTCTCACTACGATATAAACACATTTTCTTATCATTCATAAGTATTCTACAGTAAATAGGGGGTTAATTAGATGTTTAAGTCACATTAGAGTTAAGTATAAGGTCGTCTAAAAAACTCCTTTAACTATCCTAAAGATTTTAAATATACCTTTAACTTCAGAAGGTTATCGGTTTCGTTAAAACTTCCCTTTTTAAAACCTACTAAATGAGTGTTCAGAACGAATGAGATATCAGAGAAATTCTGAATGAGATTTTCATCTCATTGACAACTACCCCATGTCACATTCACATATCCAATGAACTTTTTTTGAACTTTGTAGGGTGTTATATACTAAATCACTAAAAAAAACTTTACCACGGTTCTACTTAAGTATCTTTTTACTATTAGAAAAGTTGTTTATCACGATCTTATAAAACTATCGGTATACGTTATTTTATTTTCAGTTACGAATGAAATATGATATTTCTTGAACCATCGACTTTTACCTAGTGACTGAATTTGATTTATTCTCACTGTTGTTGTCTTTTTGAATGATCTACTTTTGTGTCCTGTTTAAAAATTTAAACAAAAATTAACCTCCTATTAACGAAATGTTACAACACAACCAAAGACGGTATGTCGTTGTACTTTAGTTACTATTCATATGTATATAGGGGAGGGAGAAGTCGGAGAGAGGGTGACCGGTGGGGAACCTGCTTAAAGAAATATCTGAATTCAATCCGTTTCTAAAGAAACTATATATTTTTAGTACTGGATGGTTTTAATTTTAAAAATAGTTTTAATTTTGAAAACGAAAAGTTTTAATCGACAATTCTTTTACTTTTCTGTTCTGTCACTAAATACTTTGAATACAGACTATTTCCTGACATAGGTATTATATTTTCTTGTGAATGTCATTCTTCTACTTATTAAAAATTCACTCATTTTGTCTATACTGAAGTGGTTTTATCTCCAATTTTCACCTTTTATCCGTGTACTTTTCTAGAAGGTGTAGTATCAGTTATCCCTTTACGTTTAATTTTGACGTTATTCGACAGTGATGTATAGAGGGATCTTACCTATTCTAATTGTTCTAAAATTAGAAGGATTGTTACAACTGTGTGTGAGTCTCGGTGATCTCGAGAGTATGATCGACGATCCGTACGTCTTATTATAGTGGTGAAACCCCCTTTTTTTCGAAGTGTCCAAAAATTTTTTCATTTCGGATGTATATGGGATTCTCGGTCGTTACGGTGATTTTGATCCGTAAACAGGTTCGTTATACTTTTGTATACAAGTGTTTTCTGTAAATAGACTTACGACCCTATCTTTTACCTTGTTTGTGTCTTCCCTTTCTACTGATATTACACACTTTGGTTCACCTAGTTGTCAAATTTTCCTGTCCTAACTCTTCTTCGTCTTGTCACCACTCCTTCGTCCACCATTCCTCAGATCTCAACAGGACTTGAAGAAGGTCGGACTGAAAATCTTTGTATCGTAATAGTTTCTTTTTGACATGCCCTCAAACAGATCTTTTCTTGACCGTACCTTTCCCTCAAATGACTATTCTCTCGTTAATATCCAGTCATGGTAGTGACCTAGTTTCGTTATATTCATGTCGAGATCTTCTATTGACCGAATTAAGTAAGTTCGTCGACATTGTTTTATGGTATCCGACCTACCGGTTAGGATTAAAAAATACCGTACCTCAAATTGTATGAAAAGATATTTTTTACAGATCACTCCCGATATAGAAACCCTATCTTTAATTATACCTTCCTTTTACAAGGAGGGACGTTAATATTTATGGTTTGTTAATTAAAGAGATTTAATATGGTATAAAAACAACGAGTGTCGAGGTTTATTGTCTAAACTTTCCGTTCTGGTCCTATTGGATGTGACCTTAAACCCGGTCATGTACTACTCTAGACGGGTGTCATTTACTGGGAACATCTAGAGACGAACACACACACACACAATATTTTTAAATAAATAAATATCATCCAGGAAAAATTTTTATAAAAACTAAAATATAACCCTATACCAACTAAATGTAACAACACAAGTAAAGTCCACATATCGTTTTAATAAGTGAATATGTATTATGGATAAGAAAAAGTGTAAGAAAAGGGTTTATCCAATAATGTCTTATAACTCATCTAAAGGGACACGAGATGTTATCAAACTACAACTAAAAGATAAAATATATATCATCACACATATATAATTAGGGTTTGAGAATTAAATGGTAGTGGTGGTGGTAGGGGTGGAGGAGGGGACGGGGGGTGTGTGGTGGAAAGGTGAAACCATTAGTCTTCAACGAAAGTTTCAGATACTCAGACAAACATAAAACATTTATTCAAGTACAAGTAAAAGTTGTAAAAAATTTCTAAGACTTATATTCGTTATAGTAAACTATAAATAGAAGTAGACTAAATGAAGTGAATCACACTATTAGAGATCCAGGTAGGTACAACGACGTTTGTCGTAAAGAAAAGATACCGAGTCATTATAAGGTGACATATAAGGTAAGGTGTAGAAGAGATAGGTAAGTAGACAGGTACTTGTGAATCCAAAAAAAGTTTATAACAAACATCATATATCACAGTGATGTTTACGACCCCACGTACATAGTAAAGTTTAATCTCAAAAGAGACCTATATACGGGTACTCACCCTGACGTCCTAACATACCATTGACATAAAAATCAAAAAATTCCTTTGAGGTATGACAAGAGGTATCACCGACATGGTCAAATGTAAGGTTAGTTGTCACATCCTCCCAAGGGAATAGAGGTGTGGGAGACGTCGTGAATAATAAACATCTGAAGAACTACAATCAGTAAGACTGGTGACACTCCACTATGGAACATCAAAACTAAACGTAAGAGTTTATTAATCGTGACAATTTGGGGAAAAACACCCGGAAATCCGACAGACATATAGAAAAAACCTCTTTACAGAAAAATCTAGAAGGGCAAAAATTTAAAAAAAAATCAACTCGGTATACTCAACGAAAATATAAATCTTCTAATCAAGGTACAATCAACGTAACAAACGTTTGTAAAAAAAAGGGTAAGACACCCAACAGAAAAGTAAAACAAATTCCAAAAGAAACGACACGTTTTCGAAAATTCACATTAAGTCGGGGTAAAATTTTAAATATAAAATAAAAGTAATGAGATCCTCTACCTAGGTTTTTCTATAAAGACGTCAAATACAGTCTCACAAGACGGACACAAAAGGAGATCAAATGCCCTAGGTTAGAATATAAAACCTCTTCCTTTACCGTTGGGTGAGGTCATAAGAACGGACTTTTTAGGGTACCTGTCTCCTCGGACCATCGAGGTCAAGTATCCTAGTGTGTCTCAACCTGTACTGACTTCACTGATTCGTCAGAATATAAATCCAAAAATTAGGTAAAACTCAAATAAAAACACATACCACAATCTTTTATAATATTAAAATAAGAAAATATACATCAACAGGTCAAACGGGTCGTGGTGAATAACTTCCCTGAAAAAAGAAGAACAGTAGAAAAAACACCTGACTAACTGGTGTCTACATACCCAAATAAAGACCCGAAAGATAGGAGAAGGTGACTAGACAAAAACGTGGTCATGGTTTTACAAAACCACTGACATCGAAACATCATATCAGACTTCAGTCCCTCGGACTAAGGGAGTCGAGGTCAAAAGAAAGAGTTCTAACGAAACCGATGGTCCTAGAAAACACAAAGGTATGTTTAAAAGTTACAAAAACAAGATCAAGACACTTTTTACAGAAACCATTAAACTATCTTTAACGTAACCTAGACATCTAACGGAACCCATCGTATCAGTAAAACTATGATAACTAAGAAGGTTAGGTTCTCATGTTATATACAAAGGTAAACAAATATAGTAGAAGTTAAACAAAGTAGTCGTAGAATATCAAAATCCTCATGTCCGAAAAACGGAGGAATTCATCCAAATAAGGACCCATAAAATAAGAAAAGTTATCTTACTATTTACCCAAACAAAGAAAAAGAAAGACTGGAAAACAATCACATATCTTTACGTTGTTACCTGATTATGTATCTTATATAATTAAACAAGGACGTCGAAATAGACTAAGTAAACTACTCAATCATTACAGAAATTTTAAAATATACACATCATAGTACAGTAGACGTTTGTCACTATGAAAATGAAAATAAGATTAAACCTAAGTAAAATAAAGAAAAAGAAGAGATTAACGATACCGATCCTGAAGGTTTTGATATAACTTATTTTTACTACTCTTATCTGTAGGAACAGATTAAGGACTAGAATCTCCATTACGAAAATCGAAAAGTGACTACTCTTACTACAATCGATACCGGAAATAATACAACTCCATCGAAGGGAGATACGGGTCTTAGGGGTTGTCTGACCACGGAGGACAGTCTAGTCACCGACGTAATCTAATCTTTGTTTCAGGTGTTATTTACATTACGTGAATTTAGTAGGACTTTGGTAGGAGGGAGAGACCAGGTACCTTTTTAACAAAGGGTGTTTTACTCAGGGACCACGATTTTTCCAACCCCTGGTGACGAGATATGGGTAAAAGATCTCTCAAAAAATTTTAGTATTTATCTACAACTTAAAATAGTTTTCAAAAAGACGTAGACAATTCTA
The DNA here is from genome assembly GCA_006410555.1 of Capra ibex. Lineage (NCBI taxonomy): Eukaryota > Metazoa > Chordata > Mammalia > Artiodactyla > Bovidae > Capra > Capra ibex. Next base: position 58,595,369 of record SJYO01026388.1, on the reverse strand, counting down.
CTAATATACCGAAAAGTTATACTAACTTAAGTTAAGTTAACGGACTACACTACATAGTGTAACTAACTAAACACCTATGACTTTTTAGAAACCTAGGGACCTTATTTAAGGTAAACTAGTACCACATACTAGAAAAATTGCATAACAACCTAAATCAAACGATTATAAAACAACTCCTAAAAACACAGATATAAGTAGTCACTATCCCCCGGTACGAAAAGAAAAAACACCAGAGAAACGAATACCCACTACCACCGGAGGATCCTATTCAAACTCTCACAAAGTGGGAGACGTAAAAACCCTTGTCAAAGTCTTCCTATCCACAATTGAGAAGAGATTTACAAACTGTCTTAAACGGAGACTTCAGTACCAAGACCTGAAACAACCCTCAAAATTTTAGTGCAAAAGTTGAAGTCATGAACACTAACCAGATAAGTATAAAAGATAAAGAAAGACCAAGACAAAACCCTCTAACATAGAAAGATTCAAAACAAGTAAAGAAGATCCAACAGATAAAGTAACCGTATATTAACGAGTATCATTAGATATCATCAGGAAACATAAAGACACCACAGTCAACATTGAAAAAATGAAGGTTAAAATAACTAAACCTGGGAGAGAAAAATTAACTACTGAGACCGATTTCCAAATAGTTTAAAAAAAAAAAGTTTCTTGGTCGAAAATCACAGTAATCAGAAAAGATAACGAAAAATTCAAAGACAAAATGAAAATGATGAAAATAACAAATAAAGGAGGATGATTGAAATACAAAACAAAAAAGAAGAAAGAGAACAATGAAATCCATATTCCACTCCAAGAAAATCTCAAAAGAAGAAACGACTCCATTTCAACATAACGATAGTTGAAGGGAAAATCTTGTCAAAAGACATAGGGTATCCGAAACCTAGTGACACAAGACCAAAAGTAAACAAAGATCCTTATAAAACTAAAGGAGAAACTAAAGAAGTCACTAGATAACCAACAAATCTGATGATAACAACTCGGAGGTACAAAAACACAAAAAAACGTCAAAAAGGGAACACCAACTAAAGATTAGAATATCGTAACACTGATCTTTTTTACGAACTACTTTAAAGTTAAAAGAATTTAAATGACTCCGAACGAGGTCGTACACTAGATAGGACCTTTTACAAGGTATAACTCTTCTTATACATAAGACGACAAAAACCTACCTTACTAGATCAAAAAGACCAGATCACAAAGTAAATTCCGGACACAAAGGAATGACTAAAAGACAGACCTAGTAGACAGGTGACTACATTCATCCCACAATTTTCAGAGGGTGATATAACGTAATGACAACTAAAGAGGAAAATACCGACAATCATAAACGGAATATATAACTCCACGAGGATACAACCCACAGATGTAAATATAACAATATAGAAGAATAACTTAACTAGGAAACTAATAATACATCACAGGAAACAGAGAACATTGTCAGAAATAAAATTTCAGATAAAACAGAATATACAGAATAACGACGACGTCGAAAACTAAAAGTAGACGTACCTTGTGGAAAAGATAAGGAAGTGAAAGTCAGACATACACAGAGATCTAAACTTCACCCAGAGAACATCTGTCGTAGATATACCCAAAACAAAAACATAGGTAAGTCGGTCAAATAGAAAATCAACCTCGTAAACAAATGTGAATTCCATTAATATTATACATACAAGAATAACAGTAAAACAATTAACAAAATGTAAAGAAAAACATCTAGAAAATAGAAGGAAAGGGGAAAATAAGAGAACAGTAAACCACTGAATAAAAATCACAACACAGACCTAAGGAAAAAGAAAAAAAGATAATATCTAAAAACCAAACGTCAATGATACACCAAAACTATATCGTCAGAGATACATATGTGTTAATAAAATTCAACGACTAGAGAACAAAAATTTACGTAAAGTTTACAGGAAGTAAACAGGAGAGGAGGAGAGTACTAATGAGCAAATCTATAGTCTAAACGCACACCTACGAAAGGTTGGAAATGACATACAGATGGAAATGGTCACTCGAAAGGGTAAAACATTAAAAGAACAAAGATCAACACCGGAAAAGAAAAGGTGGATCTCTTCAAGGAAATCGTAAACAACATTTCGACCAAACTACGACGAATTAAGAGAATCGAAAACGAACAGCCATTTCGACAACTATAGAGACGACTTAGACTTACTCTCGGAACAAGCCATCTCGTTAAAACCAACATTCAAGAAAGGAAATTAGTGGAATGTATATAATACGGTGAGGGAAGACTGGACGTCAACCTCCCCAAAAATTGTTTGACGAAGTAATGACTGACAAGATACTCTGTTCGAGTTCATAAAGTCAATGAGTGGTCAAAGACAATTCGGATACCCTGTGTGAAAGTACCACCCGAAAAATCGGGACACCCCGTACCAAAGTCAATAATATCTCAATCGATTTAGTGCATAAAGAACCCTTTTATAACCCAACCGGTTTTTCAAATAAACCCAAAAAGGTATTCTACATTACCTTTTTGGACTTACTTGAAAAACCGGTTGGGTTATAAAATAAACGCACACTAAATATATAGTGAACGAAAGTTCTTCCGAAATTCCAACGAGTATTTATTTTTGTTATGTTTTGATCTCCCGTCCCACTACTCTCGATGGTCTCCTATTCTCACTTTGTTAAGAAAGGTGTACCGACTTTCTCAACTTGAAACTTAGTCTGGACCCGAACCTAAGGTAAAAGAATCGAACCGTCGGAATCCTTTCAATGGAGTCATGTGAAAAGAACGGTATTGTACTGTACTTAACTTTCATGAAACAACTCAATGACATTTCTCATTTATTTGACTCGATTCTATACGTCATTCATTGTACCCCGGCCACCCAACAATAAGGAAACGAGGAGTTGTGGCAAGAGGTATATTCGGACTTAAATCGAGACTCAAAGGACTTTCAATTTCATTTTTGATCTCGTTCGTTAACGGATGAAAACTTTTCAGTTATCAATCATATTCTAGTTTACTAATAATAGTTTCCAAGACCAAAAGTTAAGACCTTTTGCCCGGAGCACCAAGGAATATATTCTTTTGTTTACTCATTACATTACCCGTGGACGACAATTATATCTAAATACTTTCTGTTCGAACCGCTAAAGAGTATAGCTGGGAGAAATTTTCGACACCCATATTGTAATTTAGAATTAAGTCACTTCCTTAAAGATCTCCTTCGACTCTATTAAACCAGATTTATGTAACGAAGAGTCGTCGTATCGGATTACGTCTTTATTTTAATCTTTAAGAGATTCAACACCTATAAATTTTACTGGAAATACAAACAGACCTTATAATGGAGAGAGTTCAATAGAAAAAAGTTCACGATCTAACAACCCAACTTATGTTGGTAGTCAACTTAAAACACGACGAATAAAAATATCGTCTACCTAAATAAACCATAAAAAGTACCAGTATCCCCGAAGGGACCATCAAGTCTATCATTTCTTAGACGGACGTCACGTTCTCTGAGTCCAAGTTAGGGACCCCCTTCTCGGGGACCTCATCCTTTACCGTTGGGTGAGGTCACAAGAATGGATCTCTTAAGGTACCTGTCTCCTCGGACCACCCGATGTCAGATACCCAGTGTTTCCCAGTCTGTACTACCTCTGTGATTGTGAAAGTGAAAAGTACTAGTATTGTGGTCCGACAGAGAGTAGGACTCCTGATGACATTGTGTTAATAAAACTCTTATGTCTAAAAATTTTTTCCAGACTCTAAATTCAAAAACCCACTAAAGTTGACTAACTCTGACCTCTACGACGTGACCTGTCCCAAAATAGGTTCAACAATCAAAGTAAAAGTGGGGTCCCGTAGTACAACACTACCTCTCTCGTACCAAAACACGAGTCTGACTAAACCCAAACTAAGACCGAGACGGTTAACGATCAGTACACTGGAAGTCGTTGAATACGAGGGAAGGCAAAAGACCTCGGAATTGAAAGGTGGACATTTTACACTAGACTCTGTGAATGGAACGTCACAAAACCACTCTTATTCTCCTCTACAACGTTCATGTAACAGATCATGTCAGACTCATAACTCTATCACTCCTATACCAAAACCCTCGAACTAATCTAAGAGATGGTAGAGTACGAGGTAAGTTCGTCCTTTATGAGATAGTCTTCAAATTTGTACCTTATCGACCCAGGGTAAGGAGACCTTTCAAGACAGGAGAATCAGAGTGGAATTCGTCGAATGAAGTCACCACATATTTAAGTGAAAATTTTACTTTTATTCCTTTTTTTATATTACTTCTTTACTAATCAGTTGTGACCAACGGAGTCATAACTACAGTATCCATTTTCAAGAGGATCTAAATAAAGTATCGGGTAACTGATTATCGTACTCTAACACTACTATTTACTCAAACTAGTAAATAAATAGTCCAAAAGGATCATTTCAATAACGGTCTTAATCCATGACTTATAGAATGTTACTGATAATTGGATCATTAATCACCAGTTTAACAAAGGTTTGAACATTACAAACCATATAAGTGAATATCCCTCGACTTAGACTTATTCTTAAATTTTAAGTCAGAAAACTAATTGTGAAATGGACACAGTAGAAATTTGTAACAATCGAGATAAAAATAAAAACTTTATAAGGATTAAGTTTCTTCAAAAATTTTATATGTAGTCTGATCATAAAAAAATCAAATTTCCCAGTTAGGACTGTAATTTTGTAACTTAAAAAGATAACAATTTAAGAAAAAAGAATGTCACGAAATTTTGGGTCTGGTTCACTTTAAAAATTCTTTTACATACTTTAAGTATCGATACATGTCTTGATATTAAAATCATTTGAAATCTCGTCCCTCTGTGAAACCTCATCCTTGTTTTAGACACATGACAAGGAGTGAACTTATAAAGGTTTCGTCCTCGGAAACACTCTGAAATGTCCTCGACGGAACGGTAGTCTTAAAATCAATCCTTTGACTCAACAAGTATAAAATTACCTACAACCGTTAGTGAAGTCCTCGACACAGTGTACCTCTACTCTCTTACTTTGAAACTCCATTAAACGAATGTTTGTGGGACACAACCAGACCGTGACCCTAAACCCTGAAGACCAAGGGACAACTAGTGTTATCTTATATTCCACAGGACTCTCCTTTACGTGTACGGGTTTTGTATCGAACTACTCAAATGGGCTCTCAATATCGGTAGGAAGGAATACTAGTAGGATCTTGTCTTAAAGAAAATGACTGATGACACGGTGTCTAAGGAAACGTCAAACTCTTCCAGACACTTAGAGAAACGTCTCATTAAAAATTACAAAATTAGAAATTTACGTGTCTCATCTTATATAAAATAATGGTTACTTTGGTTACATCGATAGTTTTATGAGTTGAAAACTTTGTCATGACACATGCTTAATAAACGGTAATTGTGTACTTTACTGTTCTAAATCGTCACCAAGACTATCATAGAGTTCACGAAGGGTTTATACTTTTAAAACTCCCTAGACGTTATCCTTTTCTAGACACTAAAACACCCATTGTTCAGCGAACCGGACGGTAGTAGTGTCCAAACGACGGATGTAAAGTTTTATTACTGTACATTTTAAAGTCTTCAGTCATTTTTATTCCGATATAAAAAGAGAAAGAAAAAACACTTAGTGAATTAATATACGTATGGTTCCAATGTCTAGAGACGAGATTTCATCTCGGTGGACCCCCGAATTTAAGAACTTGTTGACGTTGGGTAAAGACTCGGAGATAGATGTGTTAAATAAACTCCCTGGTTCGAATGTCAGAAAATTAAAATCCTGTATAATATGTAGTCTATTTGTTGATCTAAGAATCTTAGATCTATATGTTGATCTAAGAATCTTATTCTAGTTTGTCTTATTAAAAAAAAAAAATTCTCACTAGGGTATCCGATAGTTAGAAAGACTTTCGAACAGTTTTACGTCTAGGGACTCGGGCCACGGTAAGAATGACACTCTTAAAGACTCCCTTTGGACCTATAGACGCTCAAGTTGTCAGTTAGTTTACTAAGGACAAACGTAATGTTAACCTTTGACAGGTACCATCGACTCGATCAAATCCCACATTCCTCCTCTCCAACATCCACTCTCCTCCGTACGAAAACTACCTCTGACTCGGCGAGTCACTCGAAAACAGGTCAAAACAAGAAATACTTCTAATATATCTCCTTATTAAATGTCAAGATTTTAACTTAAACAGACATTGGATGTACCAAAACAAACTCGGGAGACTTGTAGAGACCACCCATACGCCAAACTAAGATTTACACTAAAACGGGGAGGATGCGAGAATTACGTGAGTTATACGACGTGAGTTATACGGTCGTTTAAACCTTTTGAGTCGTCACCAGTGTCCTGACCTTTTCCAGTCAAAAGTAAGGTCAGGGTTTCTTTCCGTTACGGTTTCTTACGAGTTTGATGGTGTGTTAACATGAGTAGAGTGTACGATTATTTCAGTACGAGTTTTAAGAGGTTCGGTCCGAAGTCGTTATGCACTTGACACTTGAAGTCCTACAAGTTCGACCAACATCTTTTCCATCTCCTTGGTCTCTAGTTTAACGGTTATAGGAGACCTAGTATCCTTTTCGTTCTCTCAAGGCCTTTTTGTAGATAAAAACGAAATAACTGTTGCGGTTTCGGAAACTGACACACCTAGTGTTATTTGACACCTTTTAAGAGTCTCTCTACCCTTATGGTCTGGTGGACTGGACGGAGAACTCTTTGGATATACGTCCAGTCCTTCGTTGTCAATCTTGACCTGTACCTTGTTGTCTGACCAAGGTCTATCCTTTTCCTCATGTAGTTCCGACATATGACAGTGGGACGAATAATTTGACGATACGTCTTATGTAATACTCTTTATGACCCGACCTTCTTCGTGTTCGACCTTAGTTCTAACGACCCTCTTTATAGTTATTGGAGTCTATACGTCTACTGTGGTGGGAATACCGTCTTTCACTTCTCCTTGATTTTTCGGAGAACTACTTTCACTTGTTCCTCTCACTTTTTCAACCGAATTTCGAGTTGTAAGTCTTTTGCTTCTAGTACCGTAGGTCAGGGTAGTGAAGTACCGTTTATCTACCCCTTTGTCACCTTTGTCACAGTCTGAAATAAAACCCCCCGAGGTTTTAGTGACGTCTACCAGTGACGTCGGCATTTTAATTTTCTGCGAATAAGGAACCTTCTTTTCAATACTGGTTGGATCTATCGTATACGTTTTCGTCTCTGTAATGAAACGGTTGTTTCCAGGTAGATCAGTTCCGATACCAAAAAGGTTACCAGTACATACCTAAACTCTCAACCTGACACTTCTTTCGACTCGCGACTTCTTAACTACGAAAACTTCACACCACAACCTCTTCTGAGAACTCTCAGGGAACCTGACGTTCCTCTAGGTTGGTCAGATAGGATTTCCTCTAGTCAGGACCCACAAGTAACCTTCCTGACTACGATTTCGACTTTGAGGTCATGAAACCGGTGGAGTACACTTCTCAACTGAGTAACCTTTTTTTGAGACTACGACCCTCCCTAACTCCCGTCCTCCTCTTCCCCTGCTGGCTCCTACTCTACCGACCTAACGTAGTGGCTGAGCTACTAATACTCAATCTTACTTGAGGCCCTCAACCACTACCTGTCCCTCCGGACCGTACGACGGTAAGTACCACAGCGTTTCTCAACCTGTGCTGACTCACTGACTTGACTTGACTTGGCAGAACTACCCCGAAGAGGAAACGGACACCTGTACCCCATAGAAAAAAACCACCCTAGGTTGTAAGAGGACAGTTACCACCAAGTCGTCACTCAACATTAAAACCTCAAGAGTATGCTCTTCTACTCACATACAGGAAGATGAGACGGTAGAACTCCTTTATGTGTGATCGTTTCATTACGAGTTTTAAAAGGTTCGGTCTCATGTACATGACACATGAAAGTCTACAAGTTCGACCTAAATCTTCTCCGTCTCCTTGGTCTCTAATTTAACGGTTCTAGACGACCTAGTAGTTTTTTCGTTCTCTCAAGATCTTTTTGTAGATGAAGACGAAATAACTGATGCGGTTTCGGAAACTGACACACCTAACGTTGTTAGACCTTTTAAGAATTTCTCTACCCTTATAGTCTGTTGGAATGGACGGAGGACTCTTTAGACATACGTCCAGTTCTTCGTTGTCAATCTTGACCTGTACCTTGTCTGACCAAGGTTTAGCCCTTCCCACATGCAGTTCCGATATAACAGTGGAACGAATAAATTGAATGTACGTCTCATGGAGTACTTTTTATGACCCGACCTACTTCGTGTTCTCCTTTAGTCCTAACGACCCTCTTTATCGTTATTGGAGTCTATACGTCTACTATGGTGTGAATACCGTCTTTCGCTTCTTGATTTCTCGGAGAACTACTTTCACTTTCTCCTCTCACTTTTTCAACCGAATTTTCAGTTACAAGTCTTTTGATTCTAGTACCGGAGGTTAGGGTAGTGAAGTACCGTTTATCTACCCCTTTGTTGCCTTTGTCACTCTCTGAAACAAAAAAAAACCCGAGGTTTTAGTGACGTCTACCACTGACATCGGTACTTTAATTTTCTGTGAACGAGGAACCTTCTTTTCGATACTGGTTGGATCTGTCGTATAATTTTACGTCTCTGTAATGAAACGATCGTTTCCGGCAGATCAGTTTCGATACCAAAAAGGTCATCAGTACATACCTACACTCTCAACCTGATATTTCTTTCGACTCACGATTTCTTAACCACGAAAACTTAACACAACAATCTCTTCTGAGAACTCTCAGGGAACCTGACGATCCTCTAGGTTTGTCAGGTAAGATTTCCTTTAGTCAGGAGTTGTAAGTAACCTTCCTGATTACGACTTCGACTTCGAGGTTAGGAAATCGGTGGACTATGCTTCTTGACTGAGTGACCTTTTCTGGGACTACGACCCTTTCTAACTTCCATCCTCCTCTTCCCCTGTTGTCTCCTACTCTACCAACCTACCATAGTGACTGAGCTACCTGTACTTAGACTCGTTCGAGACCCACTTCCTGTTCCTTCGGACCGTACGACGTCAGGTACCCCAGCGTTTCTCAACCTGTGTTGACTCGTTGACTTGACTGGATTATCAGGAGTACCCGAAGGGACTGTCGAGTCACTAATTCTTAGACGGACGTTACGTCCTTTCGGTCCAATCTAGGGACGTAGTCCTTCTACGGGACCTCTTCCCTTACCGGTGAGTGAGATCATAAGAACGAAGCTCTTAAGGTACCTGTCTCCTTGGGTCACCTGAAACATCTCAACCTGTACTGACTCATTGATATTTAATATTAAGTGTACTTTACCCCCTATATAAGGACCAATCGATTTTATATTTCACCCTGATTTCGTCGGTGACTGTCTTCCCTCCACTCTACGGGTTCAAATGGGTCTTCGTTCATCTTCCCTCCGATACCTTAGTCCACCTCCTGTGTAAACCAAATGTACGTCGTAGACACCGGGGGTCTACCCTCCTTGACTCGAGACGAGACAGTGTTTGTCGAGCATGTAGGGTCTCCTCTATTAAACCCTGGAATCTCCTTCTTCTGGGCTACTCTGTTGGGAACGAGGGATTCACCCGTCGTTGGAAAGACTACGACGGTTCCCGATTGCTGTGACCTGAACCCTCTCGAAAAGTTCGTGGTTGAGACACCCGTAAAGGAACCTTTATTTAAACGTAATCATCCTCACCGACAGAGACGACGACTAAGGTTAACGGAACATTTGGGTTGGTCTAGTACTAAAATCCATTAAGTGATGTTTTCGTCTACATTTAGAGTCAGGTCTTCAAGTACATAGTTTAAAGTTAAAATAAAAGAAAAATAAAAAGAAGATTGAGTTTTTTCACATGACTCGGAGTAAGGCGGTCCTACCGACTAGTGAGACGATGAAGATACGGTAGAAAGACGACGAGACCCGGTGTGTACCCCAAACCCTGAAAAAGAGGTACGCTAGACCGGACTGACGTCGGTTCCTTATGGTACGTCCTGACGGAAAAGAATATCGAAACGGTTACGTCTCCAGGAGGGACTGGACGTCGGAAAGACGATGATTTGCGGAAAGAAGGAGAAAGAAGGTCGGGTCCCTTAAGTCGACATCAGCTTCTGCTTCCTTAAGAAAAGGGAGTACAAAAAGGGAATCTCTTAAACAGATGGGAGAAGGAAAGGTACTGTGGGAAGGGAGCGTTGGGTTTACTTTATAGGAGAGAGAGAAGGAGGAGGAGAGAGGGAGGGAGGGAGAGAGATAGCCCTATATTCTCGATCTCTTAGAGTGTCCGGCAAACCGGTAGGGTGGGGTAGTCAAGGATCGGGAGGAGACTTTGTCACTGGGGACTTGGTTGATAGATGAACTTATCTGTAACTTGTCTACAGTCGATACGAGTCAAAAGGTTCTCTAGATAAAGATTTATTAAAACTATACTCTCCAAATATTACTATATAAAGAAGATGAGGTTTTTATTTGGATACATCTCAAACTCTTCTTACGATAAAAATCTTAAGTAACAATATAATCTTTTAATTAATCATCAATGACTAAACTATTGGTAGGGTCCTCGACTAATTTTGTTTGGAATCTGATAATTTGACAATTGAGATCATATAGGTTATCATCATAGACAAGGAAATATTAACCATTTAATTGAAGTTATGGATGAAAAAGTTCAACTCAATATGACCTCCGAAGACATAATATTATAAATTGTATATTAAATAAAAGAAATTCTAATAAGAGACGACCTCTCTTGTCGTTTTCCTATAACAAAAGGAAGAAATATAGTAAACGTGATCAATGTTCTTATCGAGTTATATCGTTTATTATATAACTATTTTGGTATAATTTTAGTTAATTTCAAGTTATAAATTTAAGAGACGAGATTTGACAATATTTAGACTAGGGAAGTACAACTTCATCATGAAAAAATACTAAATCTTTTACGATATTTAAAGAGACCTTAAATTAATACGGTCATGGTAGAGACTCAAACCTACTCTAGTAATTTAACCTATCAAACAAAGAGACTGTTGGTTTGTAAAACACGTTTGTCTAATTCAATCGTCCCGTCTGAGTCCCGTGTTTACTAACCTACAACATTGATCCTTAGAACTTTATACCATTTTTGTTTCATCTCTATTTTCCGTACGAATCTCACGAGAAGGTTTCCGAACTCTATTATCCTTACAACCAGTTATAAATTTTCCGTGCTATAACGTAACATGAAGTAAAAGTGAAGACATGACTTAGATAGAAATCCGACCTACCTTTTCACTTAAAAGATTACCCACTTTACTTTATAAATAGTTTCAATTTAGTATTGTCTTCAAAACCAGTATTCGGTGTATCAACTTCGTATAGGTCAGAAATTTCTTTATGTATAAATACATGTATAACATAAATAACGACCTATCATTATTGCCTTTTTAACCAAAACTGGAGCTTAAATAAAGATTTTACAAGCTAATTTTCCCTAGACGTATACTCGACAACTGAAGTATATTCTGACCGGGTTCTTCAATTCGAAAGACACAACATCATGTGAGTACCTACACTTACAGTTCTTATACATGTGTGATCTAGAGTCCATATTTTAGTAGAACGTTTTGTCACCCCGATCAATATTTTACCCAATAAGAGATTGTGTATTATCAATCGTAAATAATCCGTAATTGTAAATATTTCGTGACGTTGTGACCTCAACACAATAGAAATTTGTCGGACAACTCTAAATATAAGGAAAATACCTCATCCTTGGAACTCGAGACATGTGTTCACACCAGACCAGAAGGATGAGGGTCCTTCCCCGTTACGAATCGTACACAGGAGTCGAAAAGACCGACTCAGGGTTCTCGAAGAGATGTGCCGACATCGAGAGATATTTGTGCCGACCAGGGAACAACCACAACGGGAATGTATTTGATACAATGACAGATAAAACCAAAATAAAACAAGTATGTTACCTTCCGTGCCTCATGTTGACACTCAAATGGTCTCACACACTGTCTTACTATCTTAGTACTATATTCCCGTATGTGTGTCTAAGGTAGGTAAAACATACCGAAACTAGGGAGATCACCGGTTTAACGATAAAAGGTGTTAAACCCATACTACTAAGGATCTGAATACGAGAGCTATCCGAAAACTTTCTCAGTAAAATTTTTGACGTTAGGTTATTCTATTACTTCAATTTTCACCGATAATTTTCAATTTTTTCCGAAAAAGAAAAATTATAATGTAAAATTATTGCTATAGGATAATTAAATCCTTAAACCAACAAATACTTGTTTGTTCCATTGTAAGTAAATCAAAAAAATTTATTTGATGTAGTCATAGATGAGTACTTAAACCATAGTTAAGAGTCCTTTTATTCGTAGTTTTATTGTAACGTTTTATTCGGGAGTAACAATTTTTCCTTGGTTACCACATATACTTCATTTATATATGTAATAATATTTATTATATCTATATAATATCTGTCATAATATATATCGATGTATCTGTTATAATATATATTATATCGATGTATGAGATAATATATATTATATCATAATATATATTATATATTATGATACAATATATGTAAAAAAAGAAGTCTACATAAAAGATCCACAAGCGGTTTAATAGTTGTCACTGATAGAGGTTTAATATCAACCTCCCCTCTCAAAGAAGTCTCATTACTTTGTGGTTTCTTTCCTTGGATCAAGTAAATCGTCTTAAGACATTTGTCCTATAAATGTATCTAATAAAGCTATATAAATAAGTCACTTTTTTTACCAAAGTGTATGGTCTAAAAAATTACGTAGACTTAGAAATAAGATGTTGTGTTCGTTGTATTTATGTTATAGAAAATTTTATAAAAGAGAAATCTTAAAAGTAAAAGTGGAGTCTATTTTACATGTGTTTTATGTGAACGTTCGAACGAATGTCCTTGGACAATTTGTTGTCTGTCTAATATAGTTTAGTTTATCAATATAGTTGTATATTTCCTGTCATCAAAAAAGTAAAAAAATTTTTATTTACACTGGTTGACTGACTTATTCCGTTTTGTTTTCGACATGAAGAACTGTTCAGGAAACCCCATTTGTTTTACGAAGTTCCGAGGACCACGTCCCCTAACATTTCTACTCAAAACGTAAGATACCTATTTTACCATATGACTGAGTTTAGTAATACCGATATGGTTCGAAGTCATTAAATATTAAAAGTTTCTTTTGTTCAGATCAGAAACCGTATTATGTTCTTTCCTATTTTCCTGGGAATGGTGGGTAACCGAAATGTGAATTCTCACCCTTTACCATCATCCCCTTGGCTAATATTGTATTAAATAGATTCAGATAAGGAGAATCTTGTCGTCCTTTTAGTAGAGAGTCGTGCTAATCCCGTTCTTTGAATAACAACCGAGAGGGGAGGGTGATTTTTGTTTAGTTCTTTGTTTTGGTCTGTTTCGGTTGGAAAGGGAGACCCGTGAACGAGGACGGGGCTAGTACGGTATGGACCCTTAAGATGGTGCACCAAAGTTAACTTCACTTTGGGGTTTATGGTTTTCGTAATTGGAAACAGGTTAAAATGGATAAAACACCCTTTGGTTAAAAATAATCTCGTTTGATGAAGGTTGTTTTTAACCTACTTTCTGTAGTCTCCCTCCCTGTCTCAACGGACGTGAATTAGTACTCCGTCGGAACCACCGGTGACCGTCGACCACCCCAGTCCCGGTACGTGAAGGCTACACTTCTCTTTTATAGGAAGTGTACAATCAAGTTTTCTGACCGGAAATCTAAGGAGGGAGGGGTAAAACCGTGGTCAACCATTCTGTTTTTAATAAAGATCTCTAAATGAAAATTTTAAATTAAGTTATAGTCAATAATAATTTTCTTGATTTACGTGTGTATTAAAGGTTTTTAATAACACCCTTTACGTTGACGTTATCCTTTCGAAGTTAATAAAGATAGATGGCTCCGTTTTTGAAGTTAGGAGCTGTAGTAACTGTGACTATACGAAAGAGTAGATTAAGATCATTTATATCAGGAATAAAAGGTGAATATATTGTCGAATTTATTACAGTCCTATGAATTTCTCTTGAGAAATTTCTTTGAATGACTTGGTTATTTTTAATACACATTAAGTATACAAATATTTTCCCTCTAATAAAATTCCATGAATTAAAAAAAGAGTAAAAAAATTTATCTTTTTTAAACGTTTCACTTAATTCACTTATTCCTCAATCCTCTATTTGATTCCGGGGTAAATATACATTGTACTAATTCTAAAGTGACATGAGGGTTTTGTATGACTACGTGAAACTGTAAAAAGAGTAGTAAACCTTCTACTCTATTATCTATACCAGAACTAACCCATCTATACACGTGTTTGTATTGTATAAATGGCATTTCAGGAATTTTGTCCGTGTATGCGACGAGTCTTCCCTCAACCAAGTCAAACGTTTAAGGGTACTTCGGTAAACCATCTGAGAAATGTCTATGTATCCTTTAATTTTATAATTAAATGTGGTCTGTCAATTCACTTTCTACTTCCGTGTAGTTCATCATACTATGGTAGAACTACACGCCTATAAGACCACTGACTACTCCCAATATTTTGATGACCGTTCCCTCGTTGATGAGTTTGTAAAGATCTCGGTCCTCGGTTCCAATACTACCTTAGTCGTACCTTTGTAGAGTAGTTTTGACACACCTGTCTTCTTTACTTTTGTGATGTATGAAATTTTAGTGGAAGTCATGTTCAGTTTTTTAGTTGTACTATGTTTTCCAACAGGTATCTCAATTACAAAGATTTATGTTTCTGCTCTTTGAGTGTGACTAGAGTGACAAGGTATCTTGCATATGTAAGTAACAGAAGATCGAACATTTTTAGTTAACAACCGTACTATTTGGACCTTTGACCCTTCTAACTTGTCCTTACGACATCTCTTAGGTTCAACAGACGGGTTCCCCTTCAAGTCAAAAAGAGATCACGAACTATTCAATCCGACTAGAATTTCCCTCATCAATCTTTGAAAAAGGTCCGTAACCAAGAGTTTCACACCAGGGGTCTAGTCGTCGTGACCGGAGTTGACCTTTGTCTTTTACTTACGTTTTACGTTTAGGTATCCGGATGACTTAACCTATGAGACCCGTACCCGGGTCCTTAGACACAGAATTGGGAGGTCCACTAAGACTGCACACGATTTCAAACTGTTGATGACAACCTTTCAGTATTCTATGATCTGTTGGTGACGAACTTGGAAATCCTATCCTTAATTGTCATGTTCATTGAGGACCATCAATTTTGTCGACCTTCCTGGTCTCAACCTACCTTAAGTCGTCTTTGACTAACGTCAAAATAGTCATTCTACCGGTCGATCAGAGAGGAAGGACCTGAGGCCGGGGTGGTTTGGGGGTGAAACGTAATCATATGTTTCTATCTCCCCTTTCTAAAACATACCACGCTCACCACACAAAAAGAAGTCAATTAATTACGGGGAGAAATGTTCCTTTAATCCGTAATAAGAGTTCATTCAAAGAGAATGTAATAGGGTCCCCTACCAAAAAAAAAAAAACCAGATAGAAGGGACCTCATTAGTAACATAAAACCTTTAGATTTACCACAAAATTAGTTTTTAGAACTAATTCAATAATCAATGAAGGTGTAGTTTGTGTATATAATGTTATATCGGTCTCCTTTCCCTAGAGTGTCTTTCTGTCTCTGTTTGAAAAGATCTGACGAGATGAGCACTTGTTCCCCTTGTGTAAAAAAAAAAAAAAACCTACTCCGTATTAATATTTACTCAAGAAATGGGTCAAAGTATGTAGAATGGTATATTATTCGAGTATATAGGTTAATTTTTCACTAATTTTTATCAGTAAACGAAAAATTCCGGTATGATTTAAAGGGATTTACCATGGGTTCGTCTACATTTAAGACAGTAGGTGAATTACGTTATATAACCTAAGAGGAAAACGGACAAAGGAATAGATGTTTCGTTCATCTGAGAGATTCACGATGTCATATACAATGATACCTATCACTGGACTACGGGTGTCATGGACTTAGATAGAACAGACTGATCAACAAAGGAGAAGTCTCTTACACGTAAAACTTTTTACCAGTAAAAAACACGTATAAGGATTTCAAACTACTACTGGATGGTAAATCAGGGTGTATGAAGGATCCCTTCATCTCTCCGTGACAACCGATGTCCCGTGAAATAAGACTCACCAATTTACCATTAACTTTTTCCAGTTGTCTAGGAAAGTGAGGTCTGTGTCTTACAGTACAAAAAGACATATTGTAGACCGGTACCTGTTATAATAAGGTAGTAAAGGTGGATTAAACCAACTCAAAAATTTTAAAGGTGACTCCTAGACGAAATTTTCAAATGTAAACCAAAGAAATATAATATATACTGGAATGATACGGATTCGTGATAGAATAAGAAAAATTTTAAGATAAACTTTTTAGAGGTATTGTGACCTCTATCCCTGTAGTTACTTGTTAGAAGTCGAATAAAATTGACAAATTAAAGGACTTTGTGACTTCACAAACGCGTGAATCTGTACCACAACGTCTCTCCGGAACCGGAAACTTAAGTCTTTGTAGAGAAAACGTTGGTTGAAATGGGAAATACTCAATAGAACCCGTTCAAAAGACTTGGAGAGACCCAGACGTAGGGGTAGACTTTTTTCCTCCTGATGTTATGAACAAAGTGTCACAAGAACACCCTCAATTTATACCATTAGATCCAATTCCAGGTGTCAGAGTCTTCGTGAGTCACCATAGAGGGGTCAGGGACGACAAACATTGGAGAATGATGATAATAGTTGAGGTTTGTTTCCAGAAGTAAACGAATCGAACTACCCTGACTACTGTACTTACGTAAAAAGAAAGACTCTTTTGAAAGAATGTACTCGTTATGACACTACATAAACCTCTTCAGTTTTCACAGATAATTGTATTAACATAATGGAAGAATATCAATTCCGATGTACTGAAAGAGTCGATTGAAACATATTCGGGAGAGGAATCTTGTTATTCTTGTTGTCGTTTCGGATCACTAGTACATGGTTCTTCAAAGTTAAATTTCCATGATACCTTAATACAATTGTAAAAAAGTACAACCTAAATCAGACTCGACTAAATACAATCGTAGACACGACCAGCCAGTTTATCGGAGTTACACCATTTGTCCACAGGATCAAAACATAACTACCTCTTCCGTCTTTTTATTAGTATTCCCCTCTCTACTGTTCTCCCACATTTCTCCGTCGGATTCGTAGACTAGTCTTCTACGTGTTTCATCCTCTCTACGACACTCGTTAAATAACCGGGAGGGAGTTTAGAGGGTACCGTTCCTCATTAGACAACATCTCACACCACATTGACCGACCCGACAAGTCAGTCCTTAAGAAGACGTGAACTCAAAATGTTCACGAAGAAGTTCAACCTTTTCTACTTGTGAAATGCTTTTATAATCTTTTTCTTATTTAGAGTTGGTACCCCATTGTGTGAAAACCGTCATTTATGTCCGTTAATTTTCGTTCCTCGTTTTAGAATAAGACGAATCTAGACTTTTATATACCATGATCGACAACTTTGATGTTTCCGAACAGAACTGGAACCAGAAAGTCTCTGGTACCCTCCCCTACTTTCTCTACCCCTTTCCGTCTTTGTGGTCCTTCTCACTACCTAACTTCCCCGTGAGACCCCTCTCTAGTGAGTTGATTCCTAAAAATTAATAGAGAAAAAGGGACACTTCTAAACTGACTGAAGTGGCACTGGATTTCATGATAAGAAACCTCTAATAAACGTAGTTCGTTACAGGAAAACCTTTTGACGGCTATGGAGACTTTTCATAATGACACCGAATCGATTGAAAGGTCGACTTTAGACTGTACCTACACCACGTGTCACGTACAACCCTTACCTCTATCGGACTTCTGGTAACATCTGGATCCTCGCCAGATCTCTTTTCTACTACACTTCCCTGACTTTGGGTGACTGTTTTGACATCCATCTCTTCTCTACATGTAAGAGAGTAGAAAATAAGAACCCTGGACATTAATCAACCATGATCTCACCTCAAACTTATGTCACACCCCATTTGAACAAAAGTATTGGCGCGGTACCTAGGGTACTATCTCTTATTTAAGACTAAAGATTCGTCAATTATTGAAGATCTTGTACTGTAAGTATTTAACTCTGACCGAAGGAATCTTGAAAATATGAAATATTTTTCACGATCAATATTTACCAAACATCAATTAAACGATTATGACACGAAACGACTTCGAGGAGAGAGGGAAGGTATCGAACACTTTATGAGTGTCCAAGTGACCCTTTATTTGGAATCGATTCGATGTTTTTCTTTTGTTGATACCACATACCGAAAGTAATTTTTTTTCTTTTTCATGGGTTGAAACTTAAGGTGAATTTTTTATATGTTTCAGCTTGTTGAGTGACGGTAGGGTTGTTGAGTAACGGACAATTCTAGTTTAACAAGTAGACAGAGATTTGGAAGTAATAACAGATTACTCGTTTTTGACTTCCGCTCCTCACAAAACGCCTTGACCTCTGTGCAGAAGACTTAAGACACCACTAGAGATCTACCGTATCACTTACTACTCCAAAAGATGAAATCTTACGGATTTATTTAGTCCTTCGGGACAGAAGGAGAATTGGAACATATCTCAATATATAAGGGTACCTTCTGTTTTAAATTTTTATGATTGTGACTTTTTTCGACAGCCAAAATTTAGGAATGAAGGTGTGACTTCTCAACTACGAAATCCCTATGCTACAAGTTAAAAGTTATTAATAATCCTCGACCCTATTAACACTGTATATAGAATCGTTGATAAATCTTACACATACTCACCCGAACTAACTCCTTAACGTTAGTGAAAATATTAAATTATAATTTATGTGACATTTATTATTCTGTTTCTAAGATTTGATAAATCACTATTAATCCTTTTTTTTTATAGGCGAATTTTATTACCGGACTTATTTTTCCGAAGTTTGTCTACCGGTTAGATAAACGGTCTCTCCTCGTTATAAAATTTAGCTTTTTGAAATAGAGGATTTGAAGTAAGATACTGGAAAGGAGGACATCAAAATACAATCTCTGATGTCGTATATACTTACTGTGATATTAAAGTATACTAACAACAGATTATAAAAGTCTAAAATTTACCAAAGTAGTAGAAAAAGGGGTGGGGAGGGTTGACAGAGGGATGGGGATATGAAGGACGGGGAAGGGACTCTTCAGTCGAGTGACCTGCCGTTTAAGAACTCAAGGAAAAAAGGTTTGTACAACTATATTTTACTCAACAAAACAAAAGAATTTTTGGTTTACAATATGGAATATAAGTCTAATAACACCTCGTATCTTTACAGACACGTTGTTCCTTGATTCCGTGGTAAAAACGAAAGGGAAAAGTAAAGAACGGAACCCTCGTTTTCGTTTCTGATCACCCTGACAGTCCCACCGGTCAGTTCTGTAAACCGTGACATAGTCGGTTATGGTGACCCATGATACGTAGTTTCCAAAGGTACGGTGTCCGAATTTTGGGACGGTCCTTTCTTGAAAGAAGGAAATCTTCGTCCCTGTACTTCCGTATTGTCATGGAATGTACTTCAACCGTTTATGGTTGGTCTTTTAGAACTGTTGAATCCTTGTTAAAACTTTATAAGACCTTATAAAATGTCTCCTTCACTTAGAAGGGAAAGAACTAATCCTGTGGGTTCTTATGTAAAAAGATTGACAAAGAAGGGACGGCTTGAGTATTAGTATTATATATAGAAGGAGGTTAATTAGGACAGACTATACTCTACAGACGTACATGTTGTCGAACTGAATGGTGGTCTATAAAGAAATCGATAACGTAAAAATTTTTATTACTTAGTCACCTAGTTACATCACAAAAGTGTCCTCACCAGGAATTTTCACTGGGTAAACCCCTATTGTCATGTCCGTTTACGTAACCCTTTATTCTAAATCTTTACTCAGTTCCTCACATCTGAGAAGTCTTTAAGAGACGTTTTAATCTCATAGTGAACACAGTAGGTGCATATTGGAATCATAGGTCTTATCGGGGTCATGACTAATCAATCCCTGCCTGACCCACAAGAGACTCTGTGACCCCGATCACCACCCCTTTTACGATAGTCGACCTAACCGTCTGTATGAGACTTGGGAGGATCGTAAAAAGGAACCCGGACCTTCCACCCAGAAGATGTATTACTACAGTATCTGTGCCGGGTGAGACGGCTCGGTAAGAGACTGTCGGACCGCTTGAGACTACAGCCAGTGCACTGTCCACTCGACCGACTATGTGCCCTTGTGACGACCGACCTCCCGCCACTTCCAGACCAGACCCTCCTAGACTTAGACTAACTCCTGACAATCGTGGTACAACCAGGTACGGATTCTCTTTACTTAATTCTCTTACTCGTCAAAAGAGGTCACCAAAGTAGACATGTGAACTCACACCGATTAGACGTTTACTTCAAAAGAGTCCGAAGGCCGAAGTCAATTAATCAGAAATGAAATTACACGAATATTATTTTACAGTCGAATTCAAGTATATATATTTCCCATCGTCTCTGAGGAGATTGTAATCCTTATAGAATAAAAGTTAAAAATGTTTCATGTTTTAAGAATAAGAAGTCTACAAATTTTTAAAGAACGGAAGAGCACTCTCAAAATATCCGGCATTCTGTGAATTAGTTATCAGAGATATTGTGGATCTTTTGAACCTTCTCCAGAAGGGACCATCGAGTCTACCATTTCTCCTCTACCGTCACGTCCTCTGGGTCCAAACTGGGGGCGCAGTCCTTCCTCTTCCCTTACCGTTGGGTGAGGTCATAAGACCGGTCCTCTTAAGGTACCTGTCTCCTCTGACCACCCGATGTCAGGTACCCCAACGTTTCTCAGTCTGTACTGATTCACTGATTGTGAAAGTGAAAAACGGAATTAAATCCTATTGAAGATTTTAATACCCCGAAGGGGTTACCGAGTCGTCTATTTCTTAGGAGGATGTTACGTCCTCTGTGTCCTCTACGTCCAAGTTAAGGACCCAGCCCTTCCAGGGAACCTTTTTCTTTACCGTGGGGCGAGATCGTAAGAACAGATACCTGTCTCTTAGGCCCGCCCGATGTCAGGTTTTCCAGTGTTTCTCAGTTTGTACTGATTCGTATGTCCGTATCGTATCGTAGATTTTAATATTCGTTTAGAAGTTCTGTACTTTTTCGTTGATTGTAAACAAACAGTTTTTCCAGTAGACAATCTCTTATTGGAATGTAGAGTTAGACCTATGAAAGAGTTTGAAACAGATTCTATTTAAAACACCTAAGACTTAATTCTTCAAATTCAAGATACAGATACTATGTAGTCACGTTTTTTCATCGACCGTTCTATGTATTATTAAAGTTTAAATACAAGTAATATTCTTTTGTGAGGACATATCCGAATGTCTCAGGACGGGTTAACGAGGATTAAATAACACGGACGTTGTCTTTGGATGTTAAATTCTATTTGTAGGTCTAATAAAGATTTCCCGGGACCTACTCAGACGACGACGACGACGACGACGATTCAGCGAAGTCAGCACAGGCTGAGACACGCTGGGGTATCTGCCGTCGGGTAGTCCGAGGTGGCAGGGACCCTAAGAGGTCCGTTCTTGTGACCTCACCCTACGACCGATCTAAGGAGCTAAAGAGAAAAGGGTAAGGGAGAAAAGAATTTAACTTGTTTTACCACGGTAATAACAAATGAAGAGTTCGAGTAAAACCCCTACATGGTATCTTAATGTTAATAATTTATCTATTTTCTTATCCTGATGAGACTTCTTACTCTTAAAACATGAGTCTTACCCGATCTTGTTCTTAAGTAACCTTATTGGTGTATTACACGTGAAACGGAAAAGGTAAATGTATTCAAAAGGGTTGATCTCTTGACGAAGTCACAATTGAAGTTTCCTCTTTGAGTCCTGAGCTACGGTCAATTTCAGGTAAGTAAAAGATTCGAAACCTCAGTAGAATAAATGTGTCGGCCCCGGCCCCGTCCCCACCCCACCCATCCCTCCTCCCCAGGATTAAGACCTATAATAGACAATATTGGGTACTTTTCTTAAAGACTTTAATAGACTCTCATTCTAAAGTCAAAGTGTTCCTATAAGCCTACCTAGAACCTCCGAGCCCTGCACAGACTCATGAGGGCCTCGCCCCTGTCCACCTAGGGACCATGGATGGGTGGGACGACGTATCGGCCCGTGTCGGGAAACGTAGGAAACCACTCGCCCCTGTGTGGACCTAGACCCGAAGACGCAGGGAGCGCCTCTGTGAGGCCCTCGACGGCCACCTCGGCCTCGCCCCGGAGAAGAGGACCGCGTCGTCAAGTCCCGGCCGCGACTTTCTCACGGCGTAGACGGGGACCAGGTAGTCCACGACCCCGGCGACCTCGTCGCCCCTCGGAACCGGGGACCGCGGGTCGCGGAGAGGGAAGAAGAGGTGGAACTAGAGAAACCCCTTCTGCCCGTCCAACACGACGACAAAGGAGAAGAACATGAGCCAGTAGTCGAAACTCTACCAGAACAGCCGACGGTACCATATCTAAAACAACGGGCGCAAGAGGGTGGTGAGGAAGAACGCCGACCCTAGGAAGAAGAGGTGGAACCCCGAGCCCCCGTCGTCGTCGTCGAGGGGCGACCAGGGGGAGTCCGAGTCTCCGAGCGGGCGCACTAGGGCCCAGACTGACGCCAGTAGGAGCCTTCCGCACAGAAAGGGACTCTTCGGGGGCCACCTGCCCCACCTCCTGAGGCTGACCTTCCTCCCTTCCTACTTCTTTCCCAGCGAGAACTTTTGACCCCGGAGGAGGTATGACAAAAGGTCCAGGTCCACGTAGACCTACATCAACAATGTGTCGAGGTACGTGTCGAACACTTCGGAGAACTGGTCGGTGTGGGTCAGACGCAACGACTGGCCGACCTGCGACTCGCTCCCGTAGGCTCGGGAGGTGACGGAGAAGAGAAACGGAGAGCCCCCCGAGTGGACCCGCCAGAGGAGTTTTTACAGAAGTAGAAGACTACTTGTGACGACCCTGCTTAGACACGAGGAGAGCAGCAGGAGTTTCTCCTGGAAGAAGTGAACGAGTCGTCACTACCAAAGAACCAACGACTCTTGTCGTGTCTGGTCGCGCACCTTTATTTACAACTTCGAGTACCGCCTGACCGCCATCTCCAACCGTCGCGGGGGATACGGTCTGTGAAAGAAGTCGTCCGTGAAGTCGGGGCCCGACCACAGTTTGAGAGACCGGCAGGACATCCTCAGGTCGTCCTCCAGTTTCTACTGCCGGTCCAAGACGTACCTCTACATAGACTCCTTCGGTCGGTCAAACCAAAGACCGGGAACCCAGAAGAGGAGGGGTCCTCTCCCCGGAAACTGTTTGAGAAGATTATTCTATAGTATATTCAAGACCTCATTGTGAACTACCCTATCATTTGAGTGGTGTTAAAGGGACTTTCTTTGTGAAGTTTACTTTCTTTCTTTCCTTTTTTTTTCGTAACCAATTGTCGGACGACGGAATATACTCAATGGAATCTCGTTTTGGTCTTACTGATCTGTTTTAATGTTTGATGAACATAAAATTACATAAAGAAGTTTTTCGTGTTTAAAAAACCTATTGTAATGTCCTACTGTTGAAATTAGTATTTATTACCTTAAGGACTGGTTTTTTTAAGATCCTCGACATCTTAATTACAATACTATGACTCAATTGTTGACAGTTGTTCGGAACCCTTTGTCTCACTGAAATCTTTTTGAAAAATTGTATCCGTGTTAATGTCATATATTGGACAAAAGAAAACATCAATACTCATCATTTGTTTAGTTCTTTTGTTGTTAAAGACAACTCAATATAAAATCCGAAGGGTCCACCGCGGTCACCATTTCTCAGACGGACGGTTAAGTCTTCTACGTTCTCTGCACCCAAACTAGGGACCCAGGTCTTCTTCGGGACTTCCTCTTTTACCGTTGAGTGAGGTCATAAGAACCGACCTCTTAAGGTATCTGTCCACCCGAGGTCAGGTACCCCAGCGTTTCTCAACCTGCACCGACTCGTTGATTCGCGTGTGTGTATGATTAAAATTAACCGGAAATCGGATGGGAAACCGTAAAAAGGAATTTGGGTTCCGAAAATAATAAAAATTTCATAACCGACTCCTTAAAAATTATCTTTTTAATATTAATTGTAATACGAACCTGGAAACTCAAGAAAAGGAGTCAAAGTGAAGAAGGATAGATACTTACTTCAGAAATAAAGTGATTCTATCCCAATTCTCGAATGTTGGAGATAATACGATGAATAGATCCCTTAAGGTTCTTTATCGATTAACGTTCTAAGGTGTCATAAGAAAAGAGGTTTTCGTATGAAAATAAAACAAGTCCCTATCGGAGACTTTCATGTTTCAGTCCTACACTATCACACAACATATCGAGGATACAACCCACTCATATATAAATGTTAACAATCTAGAAGAAGTGGCTAGACGACTAGTAATACATCATAGGAATAAACAGAGAACATTATCAGGAATAAACTTTCATAAAACAAACTATACTTATAACGATGAGGTCGAAAGAAAACTGAAGGTAGACTCGCCTTATGGAATAAGATAAGGGAGTGAAAGTCAGACATACACAGGGATCTAGACTTTACCGAGAGAACATCTGTCGTACACATGTTCGGAACAAAAACATAGGTAAGTTGATCTGATACAGAAAACCAACCTTGTAAATTCCATTAATATACATACAAGACTCCGAAGGGTCACCGAGTCACCATTTCTTAGGAGGACACTACGTCCTCTACACCCAAACTAGGGACCCAACCCCTCTAGGAGACCTCCTCCCGTACCGTTGGGTAAGATCATAAGAACGGACCTCTTAGGATGCCTGTCTTCTCGGACCGTCAGATGTCAGGTAGCCCAGTGCGTCTCAACCTGTGTTGACTTCGCTGAATCATGAGTGTGTACACATACAAGAATCACGGTAAAGTAATTAACAAAACCTAAACAAAAACATCCAGAAAAAAGAAGGAAAGGAGAAAACAGGAGAACACTAAACTAGTAAATTAAATCATAACACAAACCTAAGGAAAAAGAAAAAACACTCACATAGATGACATCTAAAAACCAAACGTCAATGGTACTCCAAAACTATGACATTGTCAGATATGTATTTATCCTAACAAAATTTAACGACCACAAAAAAAAAAAAATTACAATTAAATAAATGAAGACACGACCCAGAAAGAACGAAACACGTCCCAAGGAGATCAAAAGTCACTAGATACCGATGAGAGATCAGTGCCACGTACCCGAAGAGTGACTCCCCCGAAGAGAACAACGTCTCGTGTCCTAGATCCACCCGTCCGAATCAACACCTTGTACCCAGGTCATAGAGGTACCGTACACCTTAGACGGGTGTGGTCCCTAGCTTGGACACAGGGGACGGGACCGTCCGCCTAAGTAGTCCCTTCAGGGACGACCACAAGATTAAAACTTACGTAAAGGTCAATAAAACGTAAACACGAGAGGACAAGAGTACTGACGACTGAAGCTATAGCATAAACACACACCTACTAAAGGATGGAAATAACGTACAAACGGAAATGAGCACTCGAAAAGGTAAGCATTAAAAGAATAAAGATCGACACCGGAAAAGACGGATGTCTTCAAGGAAGTCGTAAACGACGATTCGACCTCAGAAGGAGCTCCCGAGTGTGGTTGCTCATGAGGGGGTCTTACTGACGGTGTTCACAAGTGCAGTTCGGTGTGGACGGGGAGCTGACGGAAGTGTCCTCTACGAGGTTATCCATTCACACCGAGAGAGAGAATACTCCAGTAACGAAAAAAGGAACCAACGATACGTGAACTCCGGGACACACATGGGAGACTCTCACCTCAAACAAAAGGACTCAGACCACCTTAAGGACGTTGGTTAGGGTGAACAAAAGTTCCGGTGTAAGAGACCCCGGAGTGATCGAGTAGAAAGACAACGGTCTGGGGGTTCGACCCCTCGGACTACACCCCGAGTCTTGAAAATGAGGACACCCTCTTGAAGACACCATATTGACAAAAGGTAAGGTCAAACATCCAGCGGGTAGACCACACATACCCTAAACTAAAATAGTACTAACACAGGAAGGATAACAGAAGAACACCGAACAGAAACCTGTGTCCCATAGAAAGAACCGTCCAACACCAAAAAAAAAAAAAAAAAACAGGTACTAATAAGTCGTCAATCACGAACTCCAATCACGTTCAATCACGTGTCAATCACGTTCGCTAAACCCAAAGACCTTCTTCTCCACTCGAGTGTAGGAAGACGAGACGGTAGAAGTTTGGGTTTCAAAATCTTAGAATAACCAAACATCCATGGTTTGGTCAAAAGGTCCTGGTTTTTACAAGTACGAAATCTATGTATACATATTTTCGAAATAAAGAAGGGCACACACTGGCTTCTCTAGGTTTGTAACTTTTCCAAATTGAAATCTTCATAATATCCCGATTGTAAAAGTTTCTTTCTTTAACTAGTAAATTAAACGTCGTAAGATTTCGTTTGGATCTTCTCTTTCTTAAACGAGTCTTGTCCGATTAAGGAAGGAACCTAGGAAAAGACAGTCGTTACTGCACCCTGAGACACCCGGAACCTACACGTGGACCCCCTTCACCCTCTCTCACTTATGAGAGATCTATAACCTGGTCTAGAGGACCAACTTTTCGTCTACGTTGAGTGGTCAGTACTGTTAAAGGATTAGTCCCGTTTCTGGACTATTTCGCTGTAATGTTCACTTACGAGATTATACACCACTAAGTCGGGGAAAACAAACCAACCAAAGGACATGATTCTTTTATAAAATTAACTAGTTACACCGAAACCCAAATACCAAAGAGTAAGAAGAGTAACGAGAATCTTAAAGTACTTTTATCGAATCTAGTACAACGTTTGATTAAGAGTATTGACCTATTTCTGTTTTAATATTGTAAGTATGACATTTAGACAAGTATAAAAAACGAAATAAGAAAAATTTCAAAATAACCTCATGTCAACTAAATTTTACAACACAACCAAAGTCCACATATCGGTTCACGTAGTCAATATATATAGATTTTTTCTCACCTAAATTCATAAGAAAAAGGTGTATCCAGTAATCTCATAACTCATCTCAACACGACATGTCATCACGTATATACAATTATGGTTAGAGGGGTAAATATGGAAGGGGGGTCATTGGTATTCAAACAAAAGATGTAGACACTGAGAAGGACAAAACATTTATTCAAGTAAACACGGTGACAAAAAATCTCGTACTTAAATTTTTAATGAAAATATTGATAGTCCTTTTTATAAAATTGATCGTTTCTTCCTTTTTTTTTGGAGGGTATGTAAAAAACTTTCCGACTGAAACGGGAAACGTATCACCATAGAGTCTGTGTTGTAACATGAAAGTCGTTTTTACCTTATTCAAGTTTCTTGAGTGTGTTGGGGAAGATTGTTTAGTGAATCCGTTGTAAAAAACACCATTTTACATATATTGGATTTCAATGATAAAAATGATAAAATTGATAAAAATTTTCAACTTAAGTACCCGTAATTCATGTGTGTGTTACAACACATTAGTGGTGGTGATAGATAAAGATGTAGTAAAAAGTTGTAGGACTTGTTTGAGACTTGGGTAATTTTTTATTAGGGGGTTAGGGAGAGTTGAAGGGACGGTGTCTTCATTGAAAACCCTTCAATAGTCCACTGGACTTATACATGAGAAGACTTCGTCGTCGAAACACTTCCGATGGTCAAACCAGATCACGAAGTCCAGACGTTGATATCCTGGGATTCTTCCCTTTAGGACAGTGAATAGACCGGAGGGGTGACGGGGTATTTAGAAGTTCCCTGGTCCGTCACGGAATAAGTAGAAGAACAAGGTCCCGTTCATATACCACTCTCTTTGTGAGTTTGTTTTATTCTTTTTGGTCCAATCACGACTCACATCCGCGGGCCTCCTTTGTCAGAGGTCCTCGTTACCGAGGGTGTGAAGTCGGGGAAAGGTGACCGTCGGACCTGAGGATTTCATTCTGCGTATGGGTCCCTCACACACACACACACTGAAGACTTCCATATTCGTCGGATCGAGTCCTCTTATAACGGATAATGGACTCTTTACGTTTCGGAAAATGGTCGTTTACGGATTTCTCTCTCAACTAGTTTCGGGACAGTTGGTTCCATAAAGGAAACGATGAAATTCTATTTAAAGATTGACTTGTACAATTTTTCCTGTCTCTTGGGGGGAGTCCAAATTCGGTGTATTACGTCGTCATTCTTTCGTTACCCCTTCGTCGTCATTATGACTTCTCTAGTTTGAAAGTCTTTTCATAATTTGTCACTTTATTGAGAGAGCTAGACGTTGAGAAGTGGTAGTAGACACGACTGTCCTCTATCCTGTCTAGACCTCGTTTGTTTTCAGTTGTCCATTAAAAATAGGTCGTGTGGGAAATACTGCCCTTGGAACTTCACCTCTTTGAATGTGGAAGGGAAGGACGAAGACTACCTTCCACATGTCCGTTCGTTCGGAGGTCTGTCCCATTAAGCCTCACTTGACGAATTGTTCGCCGACTGAATTTTGTACGATTACAGTCATCGTCTCTATTTGTCTAAGTGTCAATTTTCATGTAGTATTTCGAGTTTGATTCTAATACCCCGAATAAATTTACAGTACCCCAACAGTTACAGTTTTTACTGAATTTTTACTTTGGGTTTAAAGAGAATTTACAATGTCAGACCAAAATCAAACAGATAAAGAAAAAGAGGGTACCTACTAAAGCTACACCTGGAGAATCCTCCGTGGACTAGTAGTCTATGTGTTTGAAAAGAATGTAGATTGAGTAACAAATGATGGAAGATACGATTCTTAACGGGGACACTCACTCAGGTCAGGTTGTTACGTTTTATAAGTTTCTTAAAATCTCTTACAAAAATCCGTATCACCAGAGATGATTTCTTAAATTATGTGAAAAGGACAAAACGACTTTAAAGTAACTCCCCCATTAACAGATAATTTAGAATTGGACAATTTCGGAAATTTGGTTATTGTGTCGTTATAATCCACTAGGTCAAAAAAAGATACAAAATAAATATTACACTTAAGTCGAATAAGGAAAAGAGAGGAAAAAGAGGATGAAAATGAAGTTTTTAATAAAATCGTCCTTATTAACTGACTTCCCTGATCTTCATAATTTTTTCTTGATTTAAAATTTTCATCTAGTTTCGGATTTCTACACCTTTCCTCACATGTCGGTGACCATACATCTTGTCACTGGACGTCACCTCCCTTCGTCCGTGTCTTAGTCCTCCTCGTGTACCCTATAACCATTTCAAGATGTAGACTTCAAGTTACCGGCCAAGTAATCAATAGAGTGAAAAAGAAGAACCAGATGTTGAATACTTGGAAGGTGTATCAGAAAACATATATGGTATGTACGAACTGATTTTTTAGTCATGGATCTTTAAAATGGGCTTAATCCGCATAATTGGTTTGACGATATAATTGACGACATTGAAAACTTTTTTTAGTGTGAGAAAGGGAATTTACCCTTTCCTATGTACATGACGTGAACCGGTCTGGACCTAAACTAAAACCCAGGGGACGAGACGTCAGAGGGACTTACAAAGGAGTACGTGTCCACCTAATCACACAGTCTTCAAATTTTTACCTTTTAAAAGTCAGTAACCGAAGTAGGACTTGAGATCCTTGCTACCAAAAATCCGTCCTACTGCCATAAATTTTTCCGTTCAAAGAACACCGTGTGTGTCTAGAAAGAGATAGGATTGTTGACATGACGAGTACTCTTTATAAAGAGTGACTTTATCATACCTAGTCCGGAGTTTAATGAAAAATTTTTTCCTAATAAATTTCTTTTGCCGGTGTTTTTCGTCCTTTTTTTTCCTAATATTATACATGTTACGATATCTATGTGGCTCAACATAGGAGGGGGTTAAGTATCTTCAGGATTGTAGTGTCTTATACATGAACCTTTTTCCTATAAATTTCTTCGTTAATCCAATTTGACTCCCGTAATCATACCTGGGATTAGGTTTACTGACCACAGGAATATCCTACTCCTTTAGCCCTGTGTCTGTGTCTCCTCTCTGGTGCCCTTCCGTGTCCCTCGTCCGTAAGTAGAGCTTCAGTTCCTCCCTCCGGAGGTTTCTCTGGTCTTGACACTCTTTAATTTAAAGATAACAAATTCGGTGGGCCATGAAACAATACCGTCAGGATCGTTCGATTCGGTACACTTTACACCCTTTAATTGTCAAAACATACTTTTGGAAACGATTCACTAAGGTGTCAACAAAAGTCGTAAGAGTCGACTTCTGACTTAATGTCACTTGTTCTCGACCCCTATTCACTTGGAAGGACAACCATACGCGGGAGGGACAACTTCAAACTCGACGAATGGAAAAGAACCACACAGGTAAACCGAAGAGTAGTCCTCCGTCAAGTTATTACTCGACTGTCCTGACTCGTACTAGCTTCAACAAACCTCAGAAACCACTCGTGACCCATAGGTTGTATTTATGGACGTGTCCATCTCTTTCTATGACAAGTCTCACGGTGGTAGGAACTGGACGGAGATGGTCCCTAGTCGACCTACCTGCTGGGAGCCGATCTCCGCAGGAGAAAGATGAGTTAAAGAGTGGAGATTTTACTCCAGTCACTACCAAAGGATGAACCATATAAACAGCTCAATTTACTTAATTATGCACATAATTGTGTACGTCTCGTGATCTTCTCATTTATAAGTTATTTACAAGCGACGACCGTGATTATCATTATTGTGATGACGAAGATGGTGCACTATTCAGTAATGTAAGGTTTGTCGTTCCTGACTGTAAATTATAATTAATTCTCATTTATTTTTCCCCGATACAGACACTCTCTAGAAGAGACTAAATCTCCAGACAAACCATGTAGATAGGATACGTCCTTACCCTTTAATTAACCCTGGAGAGGAAAGTCCTGTCACTACACCGGTACAATGAGATAATCTGTGACCTTCTTCACTGAATCTTTTATCATTGGTGACGAACCTAAGACTAGATTTACTAAAGTAGACTACAACAAATTAGGTGAAAGTGCTGAATGGAAACTTTTACTCACAAAAATTTCTTGAAAGAGAAAGGTTTAAAACAACCACCACCAAATCAGCGATTCAGTACAGGTTGAGAACACTGGGGTGTCTGACATCGGGTGGTCCGAGGAGACAGGTACCCTAAAAGGTCCGTTCTTATGATCTTACCCAACGGTAAAGGAAAAGGTCCCCTAGAAGACCGGGGTCCTTAACTTTGGCCCAGAGGACGTAACGTCCGGCTAAGAAATGGCTCGATACTCCCTTCGGGGTTTAAAACAATTTAATAGTATTGACTTATACCCCAATAGACTTCTCACTTATACCCTCCTTCCAAATACTGTCTTCTTTCTTTATAATCCTTTACTTTCTAAGTGATCGACGAGAAGAGGCAATCATTAGATAAAGTCTTGTCCTAAGGTAAAAGAACGATACACCATTCTACACCAACTTTTCTGGTAACCTCAGTGTACCCTTTTAAGGGGTAGATCGGTCGGCCCTACCAAAGGATGAACCTCTTTGGTGGGGAGACCTCCGGGTGGGAGAACGGAAGGGAATACCAAGGACCAGTCTGAGTAACGACTCCCCTCCCTACACGAGTCGTCTACTTTCGCTTCGACTTCCACCCTCCAAAAACAGGGTACGTGACTCGACTCCTCTTCTGTCTAAACTGTTCTCTGAAGAGGTGACTGTTACACTTGCACTGACTCAAGAAATGTAACTAACTATCAGTCCCGTAGGACCCAATAGTCACACGACTCCCCTCTAAGAGAATTCTTCAATTTATCTAAAACATCTCTTTCCCTTGAAAACTTCTATTTGAGGTTGAGTGAAGTAAAAGGATCACGTATACGTAAATATTTTTGACGAATTATAAAATTTGTGAACATTTAATAGAAGACGTGTCCTTTTGTGTTAAGTTTATACAGATAACGATTAAGTACTATCTTAAATCGGTTAGTTATCACCAAACCTTAAATCAGGTAAAAACAAGAAGAGATAATACTTATCTTGACAATGCTTATATGTACTTAATTACATGTAATGACTACTTTCGGGGTACGTCCCAAAGAATCTCCGTCTAACTGTCCAGTGAATTCAAAAACTCACGCATAGACACCGGGTACTATTTCGATTCCGGAAGACACTAAGTAACCGGGTTGTTTGTAAATGATTCACGGAAGATAGACGGGACGAGGTCCTGACGGTTCTTTTTATATGTCTAATATAAGAGACGAGGACCGAACCGAATGTTGGTTATAAATACTTAAGACGGTACACAATCCTTCTTTTTCAGTGAACATGTACCACTAAGGACGTACCTGTTCATGTAAAATTAAAATGACTCAACAATTGTAAGTTGAGTTTAAATAATTCGTTGAACATTTACAATTCGAGATACGAGGAATACCCTCTAT
This sequence comes from Capra ibex, assembly GCA_006410555.1. Lineage (NCBI taxonomy): Eukaryota > Metazoa > Chordata > Mammalia > Artiodactyla > Bovidae > Capra > Capra ibex. The sequence continues at coordinate 58,562,708 of SJYO01026388.1, read as the reverse complement.
GTCCTTTTTTGTTTGTTCAAACGGGAGGATTGAATTCGTGAGTATCAACTCCTAATTGTTATTATAACGTCATTTATAAATTTTCCTTCCGTTCGTTTAATATATACCTCACGTCACAGGTCAACCTTTTCCTGGGGTACACTAGTCCTGCGACCTCCTACAGTGTTCGATCTCTACCACTCTCCTGGAATTACGACAACTAACCCAAGTTCAACAAAGATCATTTCTAGTCGTGACGAGTCTCCAGTCTCGGTCTTCCAAATACAGGGGTTCCCTTTCTTTCCGTCAAACCACTACGTGTCGGAAACTCTTCCTGGAGGTTGTCGTAGAGGTCGAAGGACTCGGGGACTCTAGTTTTCGGGGACGGGAATGGACGACTCGGTACCGAGCCTACGCGGTCATGAGCCGGAGCCGTGAACCCCTTCACCTGCCCCGCCGGTGGGAGTGGACCGTCGGGAGGGGCGACTTCGAGAGCCACGGTGACACCTTCGTCGGGTCGTCCAGGATCCCTCGTTGTGTCACCAACAAACGACCCACGCGTGCCGAGGTCCGGGACAGCATCTAACTATGACGGTGTCTCGGACCCTGTCTCATGACGGTACGGACGGATCAAGAGTGGGTCACTCTGCCGGAGGATCCTCCGTCCGCGGGACGAGAGAGGACTCACCGAGTGGAAGTGGCCGAACTCGCACCGGCTCTTCCGCAGGACGTCCCGTGTCGTCCGGTCGGAGGTGTAGAGGAGGCACTTGTGTCCCGGGCGACAGTGCTCCTGCATGGACGGCCCTCCTTGTTGAGAACGTAAGTCGGTAAAATTACAGTGCTTTCCATCCAGGAAGGGTCGTTCGCGGATCTAAATCAGATGTCAAAGGGATATTCTGAACGCTAAAAAACAGAAACACAAAACCTGAGAGACGGGTAGATCATACGGTAACAGGGTGATAAAGGATTGGACGACGACGACGATTCAGTGAAGTCAACACAGGCTGAGACACACTGGGGTATCTGTCGTCGTGGACTCCGAGGCGGCTGGGACCCTAAGAGGTCCGTTCTACGACCTATATTTTTACCTGGGGGTAATGTTTGTCCGGTTACAAATTTGAAATCCAAGCGTACATTCTGACATATATATATATATAAGATATGATTAAAGGGGTAAGATCCGGGCAAAAGGTGACGAGGAGGTGTGTGTCGTTTTGTTTTGGGGGAACAGTGAACATTAAGAATGGAGATACATAAACAAGTACGATAAGGAGACGAATGTTTCAGTGGTGGATAGTCTTCGAATGGGTGGAACCTTCGCGACTGGTTCATAGTAATGGAGTCTTTCGAGGGCCGTTGGCGGGACGAGGGGTCCGAAGAACAGGAAAGTAGCGGAAAGGTCAAGGGGGAGTGACAATAGTGAGAGGGGTACTGAGACGGACAAGACAGGAAATCTTGTCCAATATACGAGGGATTCCCATCCATGGAACCAGTGTAGTGAAAGACCCGTCATCTCATGGGACAAATTACTGAAGGTGTTATATATAAACGGTTAACTTACTTTACTTCTTAATCATCGTATCAGTAAAAATATATATTTTTCATCTAACGATGGTGTTTTCTTGAATTAAAGGGACCTGAAGTATTATTTTTGACATCTCTCAATCCTTTGGAAGAGTGGCTTATGTCCTCGTCGGATGAGCCCTCTACCAAAGGCACCCGAACCGATGTGTACGATGGTCATCGAGCTTCTCCAGGAAGTCGTACCACAATTAGTACGAGAGTATGGACTACAGATGTCCCTTTAGTTTCACTCTGACGTAAGTTACCTTGACGTTTCCTTACCCGAGTTACCGCTTTCTCCCTTCCGACTCACACTTTTTGCATGTCTTTATAGTTCTTTTATCTTGTTACTCTTTTTACCGGTATTGTTGGTTTTATTTTGTGGGTAATGTTGTGTTTCAAAGAACCTAAAAATAGATTAGAACCGGACAAGGTAGACAAAGACCTATATAGTTCTACTTTACGTACTCCGACTGAAAAGTTTCATATATTAAGTAGATGAATTCGTCTTATCTTGTATATGATAATATATCTAACTTATGATTGATCATTTTATACAATTAAGAATTTCCCTTTCTATTTGTAAGGAAGGACGACGATCAAGAATCATTTGTTTTATAGAACATAATTGATGGTGAAGAACTTGGAAAAGTCAAACCGAAGTCAGACGTATGACAGGGGTCTGATTTCTTTTCTTCTGGAAGGTTTTAGTGTAAGACAAAAGGTGTTTCAGAAACGTTACGTTGTGTTGGTTAAGAGTCATCTTAGACGTTCCTAGGACTCGACCCGTTTCGGGACTGGACCTGTCTTTGTGATGGGGATCCCTACACCAATCACCGACGTACACAAAGAGAAGAAAAAGTTAGCCACACAAAACACGAATCATCTCTGGGATAAAGAAAAGAAACGAAAGACTGGGAGGAAACCCCCAGTTCAGGAGTACTCAAAGAGATTGGAACGGAGAAGGAAGTATGTTAAGATATGTTGTGGAAAGGGGATATTGGAGATCTCACTCGTCGTTCTAAAGAGGACAAGGGTGTAAAGGTCTAGAAAGGTTCCGTTCTTAGTACTTGTTCTTAGGTATAAAGTGTTTATAATGAGGTAGCCGTGTTGTCGACTGTCTAAAGAGGACGGAGATCGAGGGAGAGGTAGACGACTGAAACAGTATAATAAGTGGGATGTGAAGGTTTAGAAAAGGTTTCACGATGTCTGTAATTCTGAAGAGAGAAGTGGGGAATAGACAATTCATTGAAGGACGGGTATTAAACTCGGAAAGGATTTTGGGGAGGGGTCTACGTTGTCCTATTACCTTATATAGGAAGGGAATGGGGGTCCGATATTTATATAAAGTCAAAGAATGGATAGTTATGAACTTGATCGGAAGGGAGAGGATTACGTATCTATAGGATCTGGAACAATCCACAAAATAGAAAACGCACACACGATTTAACACAGGTTGAGAAACACTGGGGTACCTGACGAGTCGAGGAGACTGGCTCCTCCTGTCCATTCTTATGACCTCACCTAACAGTACGGAAGGAGGTCTCCTAGAAGGGTTAGGTCCCTAACTTGGACACAAAGTACAGAGGACGTATTCCGACCGTTACTGGTACATTAAGATAGAATTATTAAAGAATTATTAAAGGTCCTGATTTTAGTGTGTGACCAGAAATGATCCGTGAAAATCTGTTGTTACGACAGATGATTTACTGTTGAGTCATACTCGACGAGACCATGGTGTCTATGGACTCACCTATTTCGAGACTTACACGAGGTGGTGGTCGAGTGTCCTGTCTGGTTACCGTACGAACTTTAATCGGCTCCGTTACAGGGTCATTCTTACCAGAAATACCGATGCCGCTTCGGTTTCTCTGTAGTGTCCTTCCTCTTCCACTTGTTGACGTATCTACGGTTTGGGACCAGGACTTTTTCTTTTCGGTCACAGTCTTGACACTAGAATCGTGGAGGGGACGTTATTTTCCCTTCGAGAGACGGTAGAGTACCGGGACGGATAGAGAAAACTTCCTCGAGGGGTAACAGACTCTTCCTAGTCCCTCTTCCTTAAATGGTGACTGACCCCTTATATCCCAGAAGCCACTGTAAAAAGAAAAAACAAAGACGTACTAAAATTAATGTGTTCCTTATATGTTTATATGAGTGATGTTTAAGTTTATTACGACTACTTCGATTTCGTAGTGAATAGTTAAGGAATTAGGGGTCTGTATTTGTATGTTATGTGTACGTATACCAAACATGGGAAATTTGACATTCATGTATATATATACTTTTCTTCTTATATCAAAATAATAAAAAATATTTACCCTATAACATTTGGAACCAGATATATTAATAAAACGGGAATTGTCATACACAATCTCTAGTAAGAAACAGTCGTTTAAATCTATAAGGAGTAAAAATAATGATGTAAGACAAAATTTAATGAGTCTGACATATACGTAATCAAATGAATAGGTAAGGGAATGATTACCTGTAAATTCTCCAAAGATATAAAACGAAATACTTGTTACGGTATCATTCTTAGAAACACCTTTACAACTATCTAAAATTTTTAAGACTAATGTTTTCGTTCCATACGAAAAATAGCATTTATGTCTTTTGTACTCTTATATTTCCTCCTTTTATAAAACTACACAAAGGAAGATCATGAAAAACTTCCATAATGCAAACACATAGACATAAATATTTACGAAGAGTATTTCAACTCTAACACGATGTGTGATATATATAAAATTGTATCACGGAATATTCATTAATAAGTACAGTAATTTATGATAAGTGTTTATAAGTAAAATTACGAATATCTTACAATGTACGAAAATGGTATTAATTGGGTAAATACAACAAGTATTAATAAAACCATAAGTTCTACGAAGTCGTTAAAAGTAATACATATATCTGAAAATAGAAGTAATGATAATTAAAGGAGAATTATCTAAAGATCTTCATCTTAATAATCCGACGAAGTGGGTGTGAACCTTCTTTTACCGTGACCGGTTATTTTATCTAAAGTTTATTACGGTATATTAAGTAAGATATTTTATAGACGAATAAGAATCTATCTTTTAGAACTTGAAAAATTACGTATCCTCATCAGTATTACAAAAAGGGTCTTTATTAAGACTATATTTGAAACAATTACCTAGAATTTTATCATAGTTAATAGTTCAGTAGTAGTTAATACAACTTATGTTTCGAGGAGAATAATGATACCTTAATTTGACCATCAAAGTAAACACCAAGATTAAGATTATCACTTTTGATTTTAAAGATATTTTCTAAAGAAACTAGAACCCTTTTAAACCGACTAAGTTACACGTACGATCGGGATTGATTGAGTAATGTTCTTTATTTAAGGGTTCCCGGTGAAAGAGGGACATGATAGTCCCATTAGTGATCTACAGAAAGGGATTTAGATTAGTAGTTAAGGAGAATATGTTAATTCTATAACGATAGATATAATATATATATAAACTCACCGACCGAGTGTAGTTACCATCTAGACCACTCGGAATGACTACGGGACCCCGATTCTCATACACACTGGGTCCGTTTCTCCTTCCGACCTTGGTACCTTGTCTCTTTCGGTCGACCGAATTCCCCTGTGACTATGGTCTCGAAACCGTAAGTTAATTGACCGGTCGTGGGTAATAAATATTTACTGGACCATCCTTTGGGTATTTGTCATGCTCCCGTGCAGAATTTTCAGTGACTCAGTGTCGGTAATTTTTATATGACCTCGGCTAATATGTCTCACTTCATTCGGTCTTTCTTTTTGTGGTTATGTCATATGATTGTGTATATATACCTTAAATCTTTCTACCGTTACTGCTGGGACATACGTTCTGTCGTTTTTTCTGTGTCTACACATATTACCTGAAAACCTGAGTCTCCCTCTCCCTCTCCCACCCTACTAAACCCTCTTACCGTAAGATTGTACATATGATAGTACATTCTTAACTTAGCGGTCAGATACAGACTGCGTCCTATGTCGTACGAACCCCGACCACGTACCCCTATTGGGTCTCTCTACAATACCCCTCCCTCCACCCTCCCCCCAAGTACAAACCCTTGCGTACATTCTTAATTTCTAAAATTTTAAATTTTTTATTTTTTGATTTTTTTTTTTTATTTATTATTTATTTTTATATGCATAACTCGTAGACAATTCGACAGATCGCAATGTCGTCACTTTATCTGTGTCTTTATGGAAGGACCTTTCTCGATATACATATTTTTACGGGACTTGTCTGTCTGTATCTTTATGAATGGTCCACAAAACCATTGTAGAGAGTTGTCGAGTTTCTCGTTTAGGTTTCACCCCCCAACCACGACTGCACCTGTCAACCTGTGTCGACGACACTCGACGAGGTTCTCCTACTAGGTCTGAAGATAGTCTGGACCTTCTGTTTTCGTCTGGAGACACTTTAAGTCAACTCGTTACGTATTAGTAGTGTTCTAGTGTCACTTGTGATATACATTTTCCGAAGACATTTGACGGTTCGATATCCCTGTATTCGGCAGTGGAGTATTCCGTCGGAAGTCACGGATATTTATACCTGTTTAACTAAAGGATAAGACTGTTTCAGTTTCCTTTTATTTATGACAAGTGTAAAGAAGGAATAAAGAGAAGTCCTTCTTCCACTACACCATACATTCAAAATGATTTACTTTATTAATATAAACAACCCTCGACCCTCAACCACTACCTGTCCCTCCGGACCGCACGACGCTAAGTACCCCAGCGTTTCTCAGCCTGTACTGACTCGCTGACTTGACTTGACTTACTATGTTCACTACGTAGGAAAATTAAGATAGTGGAATTAGGAAATTTTTAAATAATATCTATCTACATATTTGTTTTTCAACGGTAAAATTATACACGTTAAGTCACCATAATGACGTTGGTAGCAATGGTAATTAAAGGTTTTGAAAAAGTAATGAAGTCATTGACCATTGTTATTGAGACGTAAAAGTGAGGTCGGGGACCATTGGACACAGACCGAATAAAGCGAATCCTATTACATAAGTTCCATGTGGGTACAACATCGCACGTCATATTAGAGTAATGAAAAATTACCTACTTAACGTAAGGTAACATACATATATGGTGTAAAACAAACAGCTCCATGTTTTCACAGATCTCATCTGATATGTTTTGTCGAGTAAGATGTAAAATTATGAAGATTAACAAGTCGTTTTCTTTTGATACTCTTCTACGGCAAAAATTTATAAGGGTGATTTTTTTTGATGAAGGGATTAAAACTTATAGGGACAATTATCCTCCGTTTTGGATTCAGCACCTGTTATTTTTTGATCCACTATTTTTTAAGAGTACTTGGAGTTTTATATTCGCCCCACCTGTTTGATTAATTATCCAATATGTCTCCTGTCTTTTTGTACAATTTGTAATGATATTCCCCTCGTTGGTTATTTTAGGTTCTCCCTTTGAGATGTCCTGTTTTTGGAGTGAGGAAGTTGTTCATTTAAACTTCTCCTTTTAGATATCTAACTGTTCCTAAATTCTCTACCTCGTCTGTTCGTACATTACATCTCGAGTGCACTTAATACTTTTAATTGACTAAATAAATTCTTTTGACCGTTTAACCAACCCACTACCCATATACTTCCAAGGAATATGGTAGGACAGGTCAAAATATACACAAACTTTAAAGGCATCCTTTTACCTTTTCGTCAATAAACGGAAGTCTTTGTCCTTATTATAGATTTGTATAGTTACTATTCCTCATTAAAAATTGTGCTTGAATTTCGAAAATAAGAAAAGAGACTATACAATGTATATATTGAAATTTCGGGAATTACTTAAATATGACAACCTTTGGAATCTAACCACGAACCGACTTGAACTAGATAAAAGAACCCACCCACCGGATCTTATTTTTTTCTAATCGTTAAACGTTTTTACCCTTCCCTTACGAGTGACAATGAACATGTTTACCAAATGTTGACAAAATTTCTGACATAATAGCTGTCCGTTGTATTCGAAAATTAAAAGACCCAACCTCCAAATTCTACGATTCATTTTTAAGAATGGATTAGTAACTTCACTTTGGAGATAGTCCGTTGTGGATCGGTGGAAGGTTGTAGATGAACAAAAGATGTAATCTATAAATAAACGACGATATTAAAAGGATTGTTGATCAGACTTTAACATTCCAAAACGACAATTACTAGGGATACGTTTTGACCTTTTAAAGATCTGTAGGGGTATTTACTTAAACATACACTTTTTATTTTGTCTTCTTAATCTTTGTCTTTCATTTAACTTTTTTAGAAAGGGGTTTTCAGGAAAATGTTCCCAAACTTTGTGGATACGGGTCTATAATCTAGGGATCTTCCTATAGTAAAGGTAAAAATCCATATCTTTGTCCTGTCTCATTAGACCTAATCTTCTATCATTTTCACTTGGGTAGACTTTTAATAGGTCAATGATCAAACTTGACCTTAAGTGTCCTTTAATGGGTCCTTGATTAAACTTTGTAAGAAATTTGAATAAGAAAATTACTCAGAGGTCGAAGTGGGTCAGTATTTGACTAAGAGAGAAGACATTACCGAATTAAAGGGGTCAGAGATTGGTTTATCAGGATATCCTTCATTAATATATTACTGACAAAGGATCTTCCTTAATTTCTGTTAATGGTCAGTAAAATTCATGGTTACGTGGTTTACGTTGGTGTTGGGTTAAACGATTTAAGGTCTCTTAAACCTCAATCTTTAAAATAAGTCGCCTCAGACGTTTAGATGTGACCCAAATCTACCTCCATCGGTAGATTTTCCTCCCGAAGACACTACCGAGTCTGTCATTTCTTAGACGGACGTTTCTTCCTCTGGACCCAAGCTAGGGACCGAGTCCTTCTAGGGGACCTCTTCCCTTACCGTAGGGTGACGTCATAAGAAAGGACCTCTTAGGGTACCTGTCTCCACGGTATCAGATACCCTAGTGTTTCTCAGTCTGTACTGACTCGCTGATTGTGTGTGTGTAGGTAGATTTTTCCTACCCAAACCTCTGGAACTAACATTTTACAAAAACTTCTCAGGTACCTTTGAAATCCATCCGAACAAGACAATCTTAATATTTATTATTGTTACATTCACCTACCAGTAAATACTAGATACTCGATGACTTAAGAACTGAAGTCGAAAACCCTTATGTTTGTATCGTTTTTGGGTCAAATCGAGTTAATTGAATGGTCACAGTAGTAGTTTCAGTCTGTTCTGACTGAGTTAAGGTAGGAGTGACGAGCGACTGACGAGGACTTCAGAAGCCCCGTTCGATCGTTCAGCGGGTGATTCCTTATAACCGAAGTTCCCGTAAAACATCTAAAACCGGTTGTTGATTTATTTTTTTTATGGTTTGACGTTAATATATGACCTTTTTCGACGTGAGATAATGTAGTGTTGTTTTGATATGTGTCCATTCTTTTCCACCTCTCTTTTGGTCTTTTCAAGGGTCAGATCCTTTCAAAATTTGAACCGGCACAACCTTTCGTATTCCGTCGAATGTTCTCCGTAACTAGGACACTTCGTCTATTTTATTCTCAGTTACCATTGTTTTTCGATCTTCTAAGACACCTATGGAAAAGTCATAGAGTTACCGTATCCTCAAAATATCTGAGGATATTTGGACACTTCCCTTGGGACTTTGTACAATTCGTAAAAACGGACACCCACTCAACAAGATACCCCTCGTGACTCTTCTCTCAGACATCCGTTTATTCGATAGTCTGAGAATAGGGGGAAGGGGGCTGAGTTGTAGTTCCTTTATGCCCCGTGGACTCCTACCTCCCTAGACTCCTCTCCCACCCGTTCTACTTCCGTACTCTTCGTCTCGATTACCGACGGGACCCGGGACGTAAGGACAGTGATAGTAGGACTGAGAGGCCGACAGTGACCCTGTTCTTTGAGACATGAAGTGTTTAATCTTAACACGGACATGATAAAATCTTTAATCCCTTTGTCGACACTCGCTCTGTTATCTTTAGATCGGCACACACAGAATGTCTGTATGAGGAAAGTGTCTATTATAAAGACTGTCTTTCCAATATCCTTTTTAATCTGTCCCCCGAGGATCTTTCCCACTGGTCTACCCACCCCCTACATCCGTCTTTCATCCATCTATGAATTCGGGACCAGAGAGACTCCTCCACTACAGAGTCTACTCTAACCTGCTAATCCTCGTAGCAGGTATGTCTCTAGGCTCCTCTCTTTTAAGGTCCGTCTCCCTTGTCGTCACCGGGGCTCGTGATTGTTCAGTCCTTACAGACTCCCACTCTTTCCCTCACACCGACACGTGTCTCTCTTCCTTCCTCGACTCCCCCATCCCCTCGCTCCAGTCCAGTGTACCCGGAATACCTTCGTATACCTCCTCCTTCAGTCCCACCGCGTAGGAAAGACTTCGTGATCCCGAATTACGACAGTTCGGGTAGCGGTTCCCTCCCCAATGTCTGTCTGTCCTCCGCCGGTCCCCTGTGTGGACTCTTCTGTCCTCTTCGCGATACCGGTCTCCCACAGTGGCTTCGGAACTCCTCCTTCCCGAAACTCCCTCCTCGTAGTCTAACAAGGGGACCGGACACTGTGTCTATTCTTGACCCGAACCGTGTTCCTTCCAGTGACGAGTGTGACCGCTCACTACAAAGTGACCCAAAGAAGTGATCTAGGACTGACGTATGGGGAGAGAATGAAAGAAATACAGAGAGAAGTGACACACGTCGGATGACAGGTCCGAAACCAGAGTAGTCCTTCTAAAGGATACCGGAGTCGGACTGTCTCTCTCTACTACCATCAAGAAAGTAGTCCATATTTACTCTTCAAAGTCTCTGGAGTTTTGAGTCGACACGTAAGATCATATAAGAGTACTGAAAGAAAGAGACGAAACATCTTCCCCACCCCTGGTTTTAAATATGAGGTTTAGATTCGGGGTGAGAGGAGTCTCTGTCGTCTTTCATAACAAGGACCCGAAGTGTTTCTGTGGACACGGATAAAACACTCGTAGAAGTCTCCGTCCAAAACCCCAGACCCATGGACTCTTGTCGCGGCCTCCATCAGGTCCCGGCCCTCCGTGTCCAGACCCCTGCGCCGAGGTCCAGGACCCTGTGTCAGAGGTTAGAGGAATGTCAGGTGGAGGGGACCCCCGTCGTCCCGCTCTGTCTTTGTTTATAACAAGTAGGGGAAGATTGTCTTCTGGACGGATCAGTGTGTCGTAAGTAAGTGGTTTACGGATGATTTTGTCTTTTCTTTTTCATGAGATGTAACACATTGGGACTCTTTCGGGAAAGTCAGTTTAAAGGGGGATGTACACATGTGCAATTTATGTCAACCCCCAGTATATCATGTGCAGTATGAAACAACTTTAATAAGAGAAGACATTAAGGAGAAAAGTGATCAGTCAAGTCAACGGGTCAGAAACACTGGGGTACCTGACGTCGTGGGGTCCGGAGGGACAGGTAGTGGTTGAGGGTCTCAGATGAGTCTGAGTACAGGTAACTCAGCCACTACGGTAGGTTGGTAGAGTAGGAGACAACGGGGAAGAGGAGGGTGGAAGGTAGAAAGGGTCGTAGTCCCAGAAAAGTCTAAGGTATAGGACGGTGTCATGAAAGTCACCGACCTCCCACACACAAAACATGGACCCGTGTGACATTGACATTAAGTGAAAGGACCCGGACGACGACTACGAGACTGAACACTTCGAAACTACTATCTCCTACTAGAACCTCTGGTCGGTACACGACCCGACCCTGTTTCGTGATCCGGGGAGGGGGAAATCTCTTCCTGGAACAAACAACGGTCACGAGTCGTGATTTGTCACTAGTATTTACTTCTAAGACCCTCCTAAACTTTGTAGACGTCAAACCCCCACCACTGATGTGTTGACTTGACTGTACTAGATAAAAAAACACATATATAGATCTTTACACTAGACATCTCCTGTAGATCTATCAGAAATTCATTTGTTCATTAAGTCTTAATGGTAAAAGGAAGAACGTACTACTTAGATAAGGATATGAAAAATTATTTTAGTGAGGTGTCATGACATTGATAAAGATTAATAGATGTCACCATCATTGATCGTCGGAGGGACGTCCATTTGTCTGTATTAATGATCCGTAATCGACTTCAAATTTCTATTTCTCAGTACAAAGAGTTTTTTCTTCTCTTTTGGTGAAGAATGCAAAATCTAGTCCCTGACCGTTTGAAGAAAATGTATATTTATAAAATCCCAAACGTCTAGTATGACAGAAACAACGTTGAAGAGTCGAGACAGTGACATCGTGTTTTGTCGGTGTCTGTTCACTGGTACCGACACAAAGTTATTTTGAAATAAATATTTTTGAGACTCACCTACCCTAACCAGGCACCCGGTATCAAACGGTTGAGGTTCAATCTAATTGTATTGAATGTCATATTTTTGTGTCTCGTCAAGTTTAAGTACAACTTTATTGGTTCACCCTTAATGTTTATTTAAGTAAAGAACTGTACATGTGTGACGATGGGAATCTTACCTATTGGTTGTTCCTGGATGACATATCGTATACCTTGAGACAAGTTGCAATACACCGTCGGACCTACCCTCCCCTCAAACCCCCTCTTACCCATGTACATACATATACCGACTCAGGGAAACGACAAGTGGACTTTGATAGTCTTGCAACAAATAATTAACCGATCCCAAGGGTTCACCGAGTCACCCATTTCTTAGACGGACGTCACGTCCTCTGTGCAGTCCTTCCAGGGGACCTTCTCCCGTACCGTTGGACGAGGTCATAGGAACGGACCCCTTAGGGTGCCTGTCTCAACCTGTACTGACTTCGCTGACTCGTACGTGTGAGGTTACATTTTGTTTTTCATTGGGAGGGGGGTTTTTTGTGTTTTGTTTATTTAGGTAAAGGATAGAACAATTGGTGTTGCTTACAAGGTTTCACAAAAATAGGTCCGAAGACACAATGTATAGTTTCAGACACGGGGGACCTCTGCCCGTCCTGTGTCGGTCACACCGATATAACCCCGGAGTCTTCCGACTTACCGAAGTAGTTGAGTTACCTATACTTAAACTCCTCTACCACTTACTGTCCCTTCGGACCTCACGACGTAAGGTACCCCAGCGTTTCTCCGCCTGTGTTGACACACTCACTTGTTGTCTACAGGGTGACTGGGATTCGGTGTGTGTTTAGTGAGACGGAGTATTAAGTGTCTTTTTAATCTTGGAAAACCAAAATTTATAGGAGTCGACGTGTGACTGTTAAGACGTCGATATAAAAGTCTGAGGTTGGGGGAGGAGTTCTATTCTAGAGTTTTAAGACTGTAGAGGCGAACTTATAAAGTGTCTGTGAGTTACACATGTTTATAGGTTTCTGTCATAAGTACTGAAAAGGGAGAGGAGGTGAGGAAAACCTATATGACTAAGACTTATTGTAGTCGAGACTGCCTCTTAAACTCCTCCCCCCTCAGTCGGAGTCAAGAAGGAGAAAAGTCCGGGGTGCAGTATCGTCAGGTTCGGGATAACTAGGGTGGAGATGTTACAGGACTTAAGGTACGTGAGACGAGCGAGGGTTTGACGACGTGTGACCAGAGACGGACGTCGGAGAATAGGAACGGGTGTCCTTGTACACGGACGGTCTCAAATCAAAACTTTTGAAGGGACACGTAAGAGTCAGGGGACTACACCGTACGTCCCGGGTAAGGTTGAGTAGCGGGTCCTAGGGAGGAGACACCCATGGGTTGAAAGTCTTTTGGATGTCGAGTGAGGTGGTTCAAGTTTCCAGTGAAGAGGACACTTCGGACGTACCCCAGATGATGGGTCGTGGGACAGAGTCGTCGAACGAATAGAGTCGAATTTACTGAAAAATTTGATCGTAGATACTTTCATAAGAATGATGATTTGGCACTAATGACTAAATACGCAGACAAAGGGTCTTCTCCGTCGTTTGGAGAGTATCCGTCCTTCGTACAAAATAAGTGACACGGTTACATGGTCCGTGAACTAACAAGTGACTTGTTGTCTTATGGTTATTAGACAAAACATCACAACGTGCGTACGCACACAAGTACGTGCACACACGAGTCAATACAGACTGAGAAACGTTGGGGTCCCTGACGTCGGGCGGTCCGAGGAGACAAGTACCCTAAAGGGTCCGTTCGTATGACGTCACCCAACGGTAAAGGAGGAGGTCCCCTAGAAAGACTTGGTCCCTACTTTGGGTGTAGAGGACGTAATGGTGACTATTATTAAGAATTTACTTTACACTCTGACACCTCGTGATCTTTTATAAAATCAGAGACGGGGGTCAAGGACCGTGTCTCGAGGACTTTGGTTACTAAAGGGTTTACTATTCCTATGATCCTCGTAGAAAACAAGACTATGAACTGGAAACTGAGGTCGAAGTTTATAGTATGGGAACTTCCCGGTTGTATTTGGTCTTCTTTCGTTTATGTTTCCTTTCTTTGATATAGTCTTATAGAACAAAATTTATGAAGGAGACATAAGAGTCCCACCTAATTACCATAATTATAAAATTTAATATCTTATCCAACAATTGACGATATGATACCATAAACTTTAAAATTGAGGAACGTAATTCCCTACACTCTCCCGATAGACGTCCACATTATGAAGGTTACTGGAACCAAATGTCTTTGGAGGTAGTCAGAAACTTTGAAGAGTACACTGAGGTCAATAACTAACGAAGACAATTACCACCGAGTCTACCATTTCGCAGACAGACGTTGTGTCCTCTAGGACCCAAACTAGCGACCCAACCCTTCTAAGGGACCTCTTCCTTTACTGTCGGGTGAGGTCATAAGAACGGACCTTTTAGGGTACCTGGCGCCCCGGACTATCTGATGGCAGGTACCCCAGCTTTTCTCAGCCTGTGTTGACTCGCTGAAGTGAAAGAAAGGACTACTACTTGAGGGTTTGGGGAACCCTAAAGGACCCACTGTCCTAAAAACAAGAACCCTCCGTCTCGAACCACTCGAGGACCTACCACCGACCAATGGTTTTCTGGTACCCCACTCTCTTCCCAACCTTTAACCCAATTACTAACTAGTACGGGTGTACTACTACGGAGGTATTTTTTTAGGGGTTTCATACCCCAAGTCTCTCGGAGACGTAACGAGTTGTGTAGATATACGACCCTCCTCCCACACGGGGTCGAGGTACCCCCGTCTTCGAGGACTCGAACCCCGAGAAGACCTGGAGTGGAACATAATAGAGAAGTGGACTGACAAGTAGACATAGTAAATAGTATACGTGACAATATATTATTTGACCACTTACATAAAGGGAGAGAAGACACTCGACGAGATTGTTTAGGAGTCTAGGTTCCCCACCCCCTAAGTACCCTTGATGACTAAACATCGGTTCAATCTGTCTCAACACTCATTGGACCCCTAGGTGATGAACGTTGACAGCACAATTTACCTCCCCGTCAGTCTATCCTGACGCGGGAATTGGACACGATTGAAACCAATCACAGTCTCAACTTAACTGGTCATCCCGTGGGCCGACCACAGTGTCTCTTGACGAACCACACCCTTGTTTGGGGTCCGTGTAGACCATAGTCTTGAGATCACTCACTCTATCATGAACCGTCTCATTTCCTCTTCGTATCCTCCTTCACTAAAAAAAGATTTATTCGTGACCTAAAAAGAATGATAGATTACGTCTCTAATGGAGTACGAAATTCCACAAGAATACTAATTCTATGATTTGATAAACCAAAGATAAATTACATCCTGTCTCGAGTTTTCCTCCTACACTACCAACCTACCGTAATGGTTAAGTTACCTGTACTTGAACCCGTTTGAGGCCCTCTACCACTCCCGGTCCCTCCCGACCGCACGACGTCAGGTGTCCCGACGTTTCTCATCCTGTGTTGACTCGTTGACTTATTGTTACCTTCTCAAATTTTTCTCATTTTAGAATGAGACAAGTTTCTTTAGAAGGAGACTTCGGGTCGTACATATCACCTATTCACTCCCCGTAAGTACAAGGGAGTCAAGTCGGGAGATGAAGGGTCTCATGTGTCTTTTTGTCTTACACATATATTCTTGTTTTACATTGTTCCTACCAGATACCTAGTCTGGACACCGGAGGTCGGAGAAAGAACTTTGAACGTAAAATAAGGACGAGGTTTTATTCCCCTTGTACCTACTTTAGTGGACCGAAGAGGTACAGAATAAAAGAAAACGTTTCTTCAAAACGTTCTTATGTTTTATTAAAAAAACCACAACAAGTCAGTAATTCAGCACAGGTTGAGAAACGTTGGGGTACCTGACATCGTGCGGTCCGAAGACAGAAAGTGATAGAGGACTCGAACGAGTTTGAGTACAGGTAACTTAACCACTATGGTGAGTTAGTACGAGTCAGTCAAGAAACGTAGTCCACCGGTTTCATGACCTCGAAGTCGAAGTCGTAATCAGGAAGGTTACTTATAAGTCCCAACTATAGGAAATATAAAAATATTCTTAACTGGAATATAAAAGAAATAAATTTTCCAAGAGTTCCGGGGCATAGATTCTCGAGAGGTCCCACTTTCAGAGTTTTGAACTTCAAAGAAGATTTGGAACGTAAATTGATTGACGGTGTAGTAAAGTGAAAGTGGCGTCTATTTTGACTCGGTATGGTTGTCATCCAGTACGATATATCCAAGTCAGTGAGGCACCATATGCTGAGAAACGCTGGGGTACCTGACGTCGTGCGGTCCAAAGGGACAGGTCGTGGTTGAGGGCCTTGAACGAGCTTGAGTGCAGGTACCTCAGCCACTACGGTAGGTTGGTAGAGTAGGATACAGTAGGGGAAGAGGACGGAAGTCAGAAAAGGTCGTAACGTCAGAAAAGGTTACTCGTGAGATGACACAATTTCATAAAGATTTAATTCGGATTTTTAGTCCATCCATAAAGGACTTTGTGTGCTTTAGAGTTCCTTCCCACTAAGGATGTGAAAGTTTGATGTAAAACATTAGTTATCTCAGACCCCCTTCCGTAGAATTGAAAACGAATTCTCGACCCTTGAGTTTGAGATTAATCCGAGTAATTAATACACTGTGACTCCTATCGTTAAAGGACATATTTTCGTTAATGATTTATATTGTAACTTACAAAATTCTAAGTTTTTCTTCAACCTCATTTTATTATATACTTCTGCGTGAAGTAATATTTTAATAGGGTACTTGTGTCACTTTTTATAGTTGGGACCTGTCTTAGGTTCGACGCAAATGTCATTCGAAACACGAGATACGAGGACTCGTGTGTCTTATCGTGGCAGACGAAGATAGGGTCCTATGGACGTCGGTCGAGTGTGTCTCGGTATGCCTATTCCCAGAGATCGACAGTCCTCCGCCCTTCCCCCTCGAGGTGAATGGGTCAGGAAACTGTTTGAAGTATTCCGTGTACTACATTGATCACCGACGTAATCGTTTCTGGACCTACAACAGCCATAACTCTTTTCGAAGTTTATGTAGTTTGTGACCTCGGACCGGAAAAGGACTTCCTCCTTCCAATGTCTCAAAATTCTTTCAATCCACAGATGGAAAGTCAACGGGTATGAGGGTCGTGGAAGGTTTCTCGTAATTTTATGTATATATATAGATAACCTCGTTTCGGGTCCAGAAAACTGACCTATTGACCGAACCGAGGGCACAACAGGAAGAGTCGAAACGGACGTCCTCCTCGACATCCTACCGATACTCCTCTCGAATCGTCTGTCTACTCCCGTTTCGACCGACTTACGTCCCGACTCGTTACGCATCCAGACAGATGTGTCCCGGTAATTTATACACCAGGAAACCTTAAGAGGACGTGTGTTAGTAATATCTATACCCTTCCAAATCTATTGGGGGACTACCGTGTATGATTGAATGAGTATAGACACGACTTTTCTCGATTATATCTTCCGAGTCTCCGACGATAGGAGTCTTTCCGGACGGAGTTCCCAACCGGGAACCGACCAGACCCTTGGACCGAGTGGATTATCAGGTAATTAACCTACCAAATGACACGGACCTACCAACCGCGTTTCTTGTGTCAAACTAGACTTGTGGAAAGGGCGGCAGGGGGGGTCCTTCATACCTAAAACCTTACACAACCCGTCTCCCATGGATTCACTGGTCGGGAATCGACCCAGAGATTACCCGAAGGGACCCATCTTTCCGAGTGTGTGACGGGGACCAATATATATGACGACGCAAAAGGGTGACCTCCACTTCACGAGGCACCCTGAGAGTTCCCTCCCCCTCTCGAGTCCCTCCGGACGTGTGCCTAAGACACTAAAGGGGGATCCTAGACCGAACCGGAATTGTATAGTGACATTATTTGGAACCGGTACTCGGTAATTATTCAGACTCGATACATTATTTAGAACCGTATTGATGTACGACTCAGGGTACTTAGAAAGACGACCCAGAGATTTACGTCCCAATCAGAACCTCCGGGGACTAGGTTGTAGGGACCAGTGGTCCGGACGACATACCGACGGTAGATAAAGGTCGGTCTAGGGTAGAGGGATTAAACTTAAGGGACAATAAACCTATAAAAGACGAAGAAGGATCTATCACCTATGGTAAAAAGGGAAAACCAAAATACTTACTTGAGTTGTGTCTATACACTTTACTGGATACAGGGAGTCAGAAGACAGAGGAGACAGTAACTCTCGTCCCGGACCATTGCGAGTTCCAAGAGCTGGACGACCGTCTTGAGTCTCGAACATAAGGACGATGTGGTAAAGGACGACTATTTTGTCGCCTTACGGTCAGAAGGGACAAGAGGTTGAAGAAAGCTATCGTACTTCGAACTGTATTTCTCGATAACGGGGTATCGGTTTTAGTCGTGAGGGTAAGTTGTGTCTTGGCCTTCGGGATCGGCCTCGTTAGTTCGTTCTCACCTTTATCTTACGTAGGTTTAACCTTTCATTGTACCGGACAAAAACTACTACTATACTAGAATATATATGTTTCAGAAATTCTAAGGTGGTTTTTTATCTTGATGTCAGTAATCTTACATCTTGATTATTTGTTCAAAGTCCTACATTTTAGTTGTGTGTCGGAATGGGTACCTTATCAGCGGGTGGTCCATGAGGAAGTGGAGCCTGAACAAGGGCGACACGTGGCAAAGGTCCCGCGACTTGTCCCCGGAGGTGGGACTGACCTAGACCCGCCTCGTGTGAAGTTGGTCGAGGGGCTACCTGCACTGCTGGACGTCTCCGTCTCCCCAACCGTGAACCACGGAAAAAGAAGATTCTTCGTCCGCTCAAAGACCCTTCTACCTACACGAAGGGCCGAGGGATAAAGACCCAATTAAAATCACGTTCTCTTTTTAGTTTTGGATCTGTTTGAGTGAGTTTTCAGAAGGTTTATTCGTTGGTATGACGTAATTAAACGTAAAATAATTCACAGTGATTCGTTGAAAAGTGTACGATAAACATTTATAAAACGACAAAAACTTCAATCCAAAAACAGAAGAGTAATGACAGAAAAATAGTAGCTCAAGAAGTGCGTAAGATTTACATTCGGGAAAGATTCTGTGTACCAAACGTTTAAGAAAAAGTGTCGAAACCCGAACAAAAAAAATAAAAATTTACCAGAGAGAAAAAAATTTTAGTAAATAAAGAACCGACACGACCCAGAAATAACAGCACGTACCTACCTGAAAGCGATTAACACCACACACTCGAAGAGTAGCGTCACCGCAGAGAAACGTCTTGCGCCCGAAGTCATCGCACCGTACACCGGAGTCATCAACACCAAAACCCGAGATCTCCTGTCCGAGTTATCAACACCGTATACCGGGATCGGCAAAGTGCATCGGCAAAGTACACCCTAGGAGGTCCCGGTCTATAGCTTGGGTACAGGGGGTTTAACCGTCTGTCTGAGGAACGGTGACTCGATGGTCCCTTCGGGGATTTACCACAGAAAACTTCTTGTTTTCAAAATGTAAAACTGCTTCAGGTTTAGTAGTTAAAAAGAAAAATGTCTAAGACAACCACAGTAAAGATTCCTTAGAGACGGATTGGGTTCCACCAGAGGATACGAAAGACACCTTCGAAAATATCCGAAACGTGAAATAAATTCGGATACTGGGTAAAACTCAATAAAAAAGACATACCATTTACTTTCCCACATTTAAGTAAAAATGAAGTATACAAGTTCGTGGTGAACGATTTCCTTATAGGACAGGGAGATAACTTAACGTTACTGTAGAAACAGTTTTTAGATGGTATTTACACTCTTAAATAAAGATATGAAAGATAAGTCAAGGGGACTAGTTATTCAGATAGGAATGTGGTTATAAGGTGTTACACCTAAGGAATTCAAAACTTTAACCCATCACATTTAAGAGGTTTAAGTGACAAGAAAAAGTTTACACAAAAGAGATAAGATCTAGGAAACTTGAACGTATATTTGAACTTTTAGTAGAAGGGTTAAAGAAGTTTTTTCAGACGACTTTAAAACTATCCTTAACGTAACTTAGATAAATAGTTGAACCCCTTTAGACGGTAAATTTTTATCACAGAAAGTTAGGTACTTACATCGTAGAGTGTATTAAACAAACTTATAAAAAAAAAGGAGTCGTTATAAAACATCGAAAGTCGTATGTCCATAAATTGTAGAAAACGATTTAAGGATTTATAAAACAAAAACTACGAGAACATTTCCCTTAACAAGAGTTAAAGTTAAAAACTATTGAATGTAGAACCTATACCCTTACGTTCACTGAAATTACACAACAAAAATATAGGTCATTGGATCGATTTGAGTGATAATTAAGATCATTGAATTTTTTATTTAAGGAATCCTAAAAGATATACATTCTGATACAACAGATACTTGATTCTGTTAAAACAAAAAGTTTTTGACCTACCGTAATTAAAAAACCATGTCACTCATTTTAAGTATTACAACTTGTCTTAACCATTTCCACCTTTAGAAACGAAACAAGGGTCAATAACCCTTTTTCGTAAGTCAGTTGGTAACACACTTCAAACTATAAGCTAAGAGTTTATGAGGAAAGTAGGTTAATCACTTGAGGAAAGATCAGGAGTAAAGAACTTTCAAAAAGTAAATTTTACTGACTACCTAAAACATTTTACAAAAGAGACACAGATAATTTTACTGGTATGCCAAAACTAGGAAATAAGATGATTTTCTATGTGACTAAAAACTCGACAATTTGGTTAGAACGTGACTAAGAAAGAAGATGTTAGAGTTTAGAACGACCATTCGGATAAATCACCTAAAAAGTAAACAACAACAGTTGAGATCTTAAACATAATAAAGACAAAGGTAAAGAGATACATCTAAGAGATAAAAAGTCTGTAATAGTAGAAACTTGTATTACGAAACTTGTATGAATATCATCGACGAAGTTTCAGAGACAGGGGATTAAGTTGTAGGGTCCCGTGTCACTTGTCTCGGGAGAAGGGTAGTGTACACGACTTGAAGAAACCGATTTATAAGATATTAAAGATGGTACTTCCATAGTGATTATGCCCAGTGGTGGAGAAGATCTAGGACACAGACAAAAAGAAGGGTGGAGGTTTAGTCTTAAAACCTAGATTTATTAGGACCAAAATCGAATTATGTTGTAGACCAGAGTGAGATTCCGTCAAAGAGAACAGACGGGAAGGAGGGCTGGGGACTCATATGTAGTAACAAAGAATAAAGAAACTTATAGAGTATGAAAAAAACCGACTTGTAACTCATAAAATCTATTATATCGTTACGACCTAAGACTAAATAAGAACTCAAAAAAAAAATTATGATTTAACGAGTCTGAATATGAAACTCGGAAATTCCTCTGACGGGAGACGGTTAGTCGACCCCTCTTATAAGTTTCAAGTCGGTCAAGTGTTGAGAGAGACCACAAAACGAAGGACTACCCTAAATCTATCAGATAGGATATATACAGGTATAAAGTCAGTCGATCTCTACGTATTCCTTAAATGGAACAGGAAGATACTTTAGAGACCAAAGGCCTTAGAGTACAATATAAACAATGACCAAGTGGTAACGTTGGAATCCGGTCGTTGTGACATCATAAGATAACGAGTAAAGGATGGTTTAGATATAAAAGATCACCTGTTTGGTCATCAGAAGAAGTTTGGTTCAGACAGAGAATTCGTCTTTCCGACTAAAAGGGTCAGTCGGATGTGACCAGTTTAATGATAAGAATAGTTATCGAACATTCACTACTGAAGGTGGAAGTGATTCTTCCAGTGTCCGAGGGTGACAGGAATTGGTTTCAAGACTGCTCTTGATAAAAAGTCGTATTTGCGATGAGTTAAACAGTAGACGGACACCAGTTAAAGTTCTCGGGACGTTACCTACGAAAACTGTCAAAAAAAGAAAAACATCTGATTTAAAAATACCTCTCCTAAACGATTGAAGAAATACGGTGGTATCGGTTTTAGAGAGGACAAGATCTACTAACAAATCTTAAAATTATTTGTGTCAATAAAATTTCAGTCAGAGACTATTGTTATGGACCTAGGGACCACTCCTCGACCCCTCCGACATACTCAGATAAAGAGAACAAACGAAAAGAAAGACATAAGTACTGTACAATAAAGGATTACTCAGTTAATCAAAACTGGCTTCCGTCTGTAAATCGAAGTGGACTACCAGTCAAACGAGTACCGGTTAGGTCAGAGTGTCGAGACGAAGAGACAGAAGGGTGACAATGAATCGAAACCCGTAGAATTATAAGGAATGAAAGAACGGACACACAGTCACATTAATTTTTCGAATCGGGAATAAATTGTAAAAATCATCTAAAGTCTCTGTCTCCTAGACATAAGAATCTAGTAGTAGTATTCTTTCTATGCTTCAGAGATCAAAGAAATGGTAAACAGAAAGGTATCGTCCGTCCTGTCACCAATTCTCATGTCACACCCATACTCCCGTGTCTGATCATATCGGTCCCACGCAGCAAGTTGAGGTTCGAGGTGGTTAGTGACCAGTATCTAGGAATCGATTTGACGAATGGGAGAAGACCAGGGACTAAAGTGTATCCGAATGTCACGACCTTTCTAAGTTAGACGTCGCGAGTGTCGTCAGGACGCCACGTGAGTCACTCCCGACCGTCCGATGCCGTTTCTACCGTCGCGGAGCTGCCACTGTGTGACTGGACCAGAACCTGCAGGAGTAGTGTGTTGAGGTCGACGTACTATGCGAGCTTGCCAGCCTTCTCTCGAAGTAATTTCACTTTTACTCCACCGAGTAAGGTCAGGCACTCTTGGAGGCAGTCATACAGCACCTACTTCCTTTGGCGGAAGACTCTGTGTACAGAAAGGAATACCGTCCGTCGGACTTTTTAATTGCTCTCTCAGGTTGTGGGAGTCCTGAAGTCCGTTGATTCTTGGACCAAGGACTTCCAGAAGGATTGGGTGGAAGGACCTCCCTCCACCTTCGTCGTTGAGACGATCTCATTTTCTCAAGTTCCTATTCATAGTCACTTTTGTCGTGTGATTTGACGTAAAATTTATTAAATTGGTTGACTAGTGTGTGTAGAAGTCAAAGTGAAACTTCAAAGATGTTTTTATTCTAAAAGATTATTGGTCCGAAGGGACCACCGAGTCTGGTATTTCTCAGACGGACGTTACGTCCTCTGGTCCCAAGTCAGGGACCCTTCTAGGGGACCTCCTCTTGTACCGTTGGGTGAGGTCATAAGAACGGACCTCTTAGGGTACCTCTCTCCTCACACCGTCCGATGTCAGGTATCCCAACGTTTCTCCGTACTGGCTCGCTGATTGTGTGTACGCCATGTTATTAAAGAAGAAGAAAAAGGGTCATTACACTGTAAAAAAACCCCCATCATATCTTGTGCGACTGATTTATGTGACCTTGGAACAGACCTTTGACAGGCACCATAGGAACGATCGACACGAAGTTTGTATACTTCTAGTCTACTCAGTAAACAGGGAGCCCCTACACCGTACTGACGTGGTTACTACTTAATGAACTGAGTGTAGTAACATAGACACGGGAAATCATCAGGAGAGGGTATGACTGGGACCCGAACCTACACACTGAACGAAACAAATGTATTATAAACTATAATATTATTGTCGTTCGTAATATATACATTTTCTGACTCTTTTATTAACCCTAAACGGGAGAACGAAAGGAAACCTTAGGATTCTTAAGGTGTTCTTGTTCGGTCCCGATCGACCGATCTCCTCTCTGGTCTACTTGGCACCGTATCGAGATGGTCTAATTCACGATTTCCCGATACGACTGATCAATGGTGACAGTTTGTCCCGTTGTTAAAGGGGTAGTTGAATCTTCATCGGTCAGTAGTACATAACTCTATTAATCTACCTATAATTCTAATGGTATATTAAATAGTATATTTGACGAAAGGAAACCTTTCAGTTTCTCCAGGATCCTCACAATTAAGTCAACTCTTTTGGTCCTACATACTAAGGGGACACATCTCCCTTATATAAATCGATAATCTTTTCCCTCGGACCGTCCTTGTTTTCTGTAACAATACAAGCGCATGTTTTTTCTTCACGGTCTGAGTCCGACCATCGTCTGGTACTTCTTATTCTTTGACCGACATACTCCACGGGTCGATTCAGTGAATTCATATTTCTTCCCACTCTCACTCTGGTCCCGTCACGGCGGCAACCCGACTATCCTCGGTATTCCACATTAGTCTCTTGCTACTACGAACACTGGTCCGTTACACCGGTGTCACGGAAACAGGGGTGGGACGGACCTCAGGGGCCCGGAGGGTGAAAGTCCCGCGAGTGGAGGTGGTCCACACCCCGGTGCTCCGAGGTCGTCGCGTAGTGCACCTCGTCCCCGGACCTAAACGAGGCGTGCTAGGAATCGTACCGCAGGGGCTCCGCCTTGTCCACCTCCCGTGAAAACGCCAGAACCCACCTGAAGTGAAGAGGATGTTCTTCCGTTCTGGTATTTTCGGTAGTCAGGGTTTGAGTCTTTATCAAACTGGACAGATTCGTACCGACCTCCTACTTTTAGTTTCTCAGTATGAACTATTCATCCTAATAAACCACGCTTAAACGGTTCTATCCTTTCCTCGGGCCTAAGTTCTTGCTTGTCCTCAAGCCAGCTGTTCCAGTCTCCGGTGGGTAGACAAGTGCTGTCGCAGGGATCACGGACGACACGGTTCACACTTGTTACGAACACTATTCCGTCTTACTACACCAATTCATAGTTATCTTTCCAATGCCGTAGCCGACGGGTCCGGGTTTAGGACCGAGGTAGTAAATTGTCAACCCAATGGTATCCGGTCTTCAAATGGATTAAATGCCAAAGAATAACATTTTCACCCTATTGTCACGGAAGAGGAATTTCAATGAAGTTCCTACTTTATACTGATTATGAGTTTTCATGAGTCGTGTCCGGACCGTGTCTGATGGAACGGGAGGTGAGAATCGTTGTCACCGACGTCAATAACGTGGTGACAAGTGTCGGTAACAGGTGAAACAGCCAGGAATTGTCGTGGAGACTTCGGGGACGGTTCGTCCAGTCCGGGGAAACGATGGGTCATTGTGTGTTAGATTGGACGAAACAGAACGAAGACATGTTAGGAACGAACGACACTAAAGAACTTTGAAGAAACGGTGGAATCAGAAGAAATGAGAAGAACGAGTATAGGAGGACGAGGAGGGTGGTACGGGTGTTTTACGACTAGTGTTAGTCGGAGATGGTTGGTCTTACACGGAAAGATTACTCGGACCGGTATAGTTTGTTTGAAGTTTTACTGTCATTGTTTTTAGTGACTGTAAATGACTTACAAATGGGACGTACTTTGTAACACAACCAAGAAACACAGAAATTAGTGAAAATAAAATAACTTCATATCAATTAAATGTTACGCAATTAAAGATGACATGTCGTTCCATTAAGCCCATATGTATATATATGTATACATATGAAAATTTTATAATAAAAGGTTATGTCAAATAGTGTTCTATAACTTATATCAAGGGATACGATATGTTATCCTGAAACAACGAATAGAATATATATTATCAAAGGTAGACGATTGGGGTTTGAGGGGCAGGTAGAGAGGACGTGGAGAGAAGGAGGAACCGTTAGTGTTCAGACAAGAGACAGACACTAGTGAAATTAAAATTTTCGTTTGGAATTCTTCATTTACGTTAATAACGATACATCTCTAATCTTTTGTCCTAGTCTTTCCACTCGACTGAACGGATTTAACTGTCGACCATTCCCCACTTCCGTCGTAAAATTGAATCTAGACTAACTAAACTTTCAGTTGCGAAGGAGGAGGGTCCAGACGACGACGAAGAACGGGGAGTGTCGAAAAAAAAAAAAAAACATACGAGTCTCAGACTAAAGAGGTACGTTTTATAAAACTTCCAACGGGACCCGTGTCTCTAAGAGACCGTCAACCGACCCAGATCTTTCAACCGAAATATATCGATTCCAAAATTTCAGATAATTTTTGAGTGTCCTTTCGTGACACCAAGAGTTTAATCTTAGACGTCATTCTCAGTTTTAAGGATTACCACCTTTCCTGGAGTCTCCGACACGGGAAGTTGGACGGTGGTGTCACACTAGGACCGTGTGCTGAGACACGGAGACGGACTTAAAGACCCTTGTTCCATGAGTGACAATTGTCGTGTTGGATCGACAGTTACCTGTCCACGTAAACACTCGTTTTGGGCGGTGAGTGCACCCTGGGTGAGTGCCGGCTAAGTTATGTGGAGATGGGTGAGAAGGTGTACAACCGGAAGTTCTCTCACAAGTGGACCATTGTAGGTACTTCTGACACTAAGACAATAAATCAGCGATTCAGCACAGGACTGAGAGACACTGGGTTACCTGACATCGGGCGGTCCAAGGAGACAGGTACCCTAAAGGGTCTGTTCTTATGACCCCACCCAACGGTAAAGGATGAGGTTCCCTAGAAGGACTGAGTCTCTAGCTTTGACGTAGAGGACGAACCGTGCACCTCAGAAATGGTGACTCGGTGGACCCTTCGGGTCACTAAGACTGGGTGGTAATTTCCCTGTACGGGGACCCCGTCAAAAAGATTCTCGTCGGACTCCGAAGACAGCGCACAAGGTAAAAAGAGAGGGTCCGGAAAGACTAATCTTCGACGAAGACGTTCAACCGACCTGATTCCGTCCACACACGAAACACTATACCTCTTTTCAAGGATGGACGCACACTTCGATAGACGTGTCTCAATGGTGTGGTAAAGATGTAGTGTTCGTTTTGAATCGTCTTGTTGGTCACCGTTGGTCACGTTGACACCGCTACCGTCGTAAAGGTAAGTGTTTCCTATTATTGGTTGGGGGTCGGTCGTGGTGGGTGTGGCTAGTACAGAGTTGAGATGTACTGTTTAGACGTGAACTTGAACCGGTCCCACCGGCACATACTCTCCTTTCCCCCGAGTTCAGAGGTCCGTCCGACAACCGTAGTCTCTAGACCCAACAAACGGCGATCGAAGTACCGTGTAAGACGTCCCTTTCTTAATGGACCGTAGCGGTCGCTCATTAGTTGACAAAGGCATTGTCTTACCTTTTCGACCCTGACGCTACGAAAGAAGTCGACCATTTCTTTTGGAGGGTCTCGGTACTCCAAATCAAATAGACATCGTAGAAGTTTCTCGGACCTACTTTCTTTTTCTGAACAATGAATCTTTGTTAAGTCGTTTCAGAAATACATCTTACTAATACCATTAAAAGAATTTACACTAATTACTTTTACAACACATTTGTGATATTTCTTTACATGCCATAACAAAATAGATAATAACGACTCATGTTCAGACGAGATTAATGTTCTAAAATTAGACTCCCCGTGTCTGGTATGATTTTTATTTTTTAGAAACATCGGGGTACCGTATTGAGTCGACTCTACTCGTGAGTAATTTACAAACCGTTCTTCAACTTTCTACCGTTTCGTAGTGAGTGTCTCCGACTTGTTGACCCTTACCTTAGGAGTGTTAATTGAAACTAAAGTATTTGATATCATTTCTTTTAGGGTCATTTAATTAGTTCCGAAAACAACCCGAAGTTGACTACTCATATTACAACCTGAACTGGGTCTCCTCCTAAGCCCTCGTCCCAGTTGAACTAGACATGCGGGGGACCCCGTCCTTTACTGGAAGAATGAGGAGACTGAGTATATGGGTCTCGGAACCTGTACCATTGCGAGTTCGTAGATGACGTTATTACTTATAAGGGATTGTACTGCCTGGAACGCCAAAGAACAAAAGGTGAGACAACCCGTGTCTGTAAAGATCTTCCTCAATCCCTCTTCCTTCCTTACGTCCATCGTTCCGAGTGTCCTCCTAGGTCTCCGAGTGACCTGGAGCCTTACTACCTGGTTTGTGGTCAAATAAACCGTGAACTCCTTACTCCACTCAGTCGGAGGGAGACGACACCCCAGTTCGACTACGGGCTGGAGGTTTAGGTACTACTGTGGTCTGCCCGTTCATCGGGACACCCCACGGTGCACGACACTTTCCCTCTCACAGAGGTCGTCTTCAACTTATTGTTCCGTGTGCCAAAATTCTATCCTTAGCCACCTAATTAGTAAATATTTAATAACTTTGTTTATGTAGAAAGAACACCAGACGTTAAAGTTATGGTAAACCAAAGATCTAGAGTAATCAGTAAAGAAAAAGAAGAAAGGATCACCCTTCTTATAATGTAGGGTGGACTGTGGACATATGGTGAAAGGTCTAAAGTTTTGTGCAAGTTTCGGTGGAATTACCAATTTGTCCTTTTTCCCTAATAACTGGACTCAATCACCTACTTCTTTGACTCAGAGTGGCGTTGATAAATGTGTCTGTACTGAAAGGTCAACCTACTATAGTTTCGGTCCTTACTTAAGTCCAAAGACTCGGGTCGGTCGTTACGAGAAGGATATAGAGAGACATGAGGTACACTTGGAGTGACGTGGACATGACCCACCAGACCCCGTGTTGGTGGTTGATACCCCTCACGTCACCCCACCAGAGGTCCACTTCCACTGGTTTCGTCAGAGGTGTAGTTCTTCCCGGTCATTTGTCGACCTTACTGACAACCAAAGAGGGAGAAGTGGAATTGCACCAACGACCCGTAGTTAAATCTTATCTAGCATGAGAACCCATATCCTAAAATTTTATAATGGTAGTCTTTATCACTTGTAAATGATAAACGGTTCGAGACAAGATTGACGAAGTTTGAATAATTAAATTGGATACCAATGGGATACAGTGAAATACTGACATAAAACAATACTCTTTACCCGGGTCCCTCTCCTTCGACGGACACCTGTGTCTCATTCACGTCTTGGAAACGGGACCCATGGGCGAGAGACGAGTTTTCGGAGGTCGGTATCAGTTATCTGTTCTCAAGTATGACTCACACACCATACCCTCTGTCTCCACCCGAACTTTTTTTAATGTTCTCCGAAGGTACTGGTCGATTGTTTAGTTCAACAGGACCCTTACTAAAACGTTCGTCTTCTCTTCCTACGTCACACCAGTCGTCCCCTTCCCACGAGACCCCCCGTCCCCCCTCTCTTCCCCTTCGCCACCCCCTCCCCTTGCCTCGTCCCTTCCCCCTCGCCTCCCCGGAAGGTAAGGGGCGTGGCGGGGTCCACACAACCCTTACCGTGCGTGGACAGTCGGACACACCTCTCGCACTCGTGGTGGAACCGTCGTGACGACGGGCAGTACTCCGACGGGGGTGCCTTCAGCCTCCGGGCCGGCGCCGACGGAAGAGCCTGTTCGAGGACCTACCTCTCGCCGACCTACTGCCCCCGGCGCAAGTCCCTCGAGAGGACGAGGTCCGAGACGAGGACCCCGCTCGGGAGTGAGAGACCCAGGGGTTCCTCAGGCGGAGACCCCCGGAAGACGCCGACCGACTACCAGTCGCCCCCGACTCTCCACGGTAGTGACTTCACCCACACAAGGTTCCACGGGTGCATGAGCGTGTGGGACGTCTCTCAGTGTGTATTCGTCGACGACTCAACGTCGGTCGGTCGGGTCGTACCAGTTGGGGTGTTCCTCTATGGCTCCTCGACCCGGTCGGAGTACCCGGAGGACTTAGTGTCACTTCCGGCACAGGGAGGGGGGAGGGGTGAGGGAGAGAGGAGTGATAGATGTAAATAAAACTCAACCTGGTGTGTCGGACCTCCACCTCCACCCTCACGCCCCCTAAGTAGGTCCTTTCATACCCTTGTTTTGAGACAAGTAGAGTCAGACTGGACAGGTCTATGACCGAATAGTCCTGAAACCGACAAACTTACGTAAAAGGGTTTCCCAGGAGTAGGGAGAGACAGAACACGAGATCAGTCCTAAACCCTTTGTAGAGGAAAGAGACTCTAGGGTCTTACTTATACGTATACCACTTGACCGAGAGACCGGTGTCACCCGGGAGTAAAGTCCCTAAGGCGGGTCGAAACAGGGTGACCCAGGACTGTCGAAGTGCATTGCGGGTAACCCCGCCTCATCAGTAGACTAGTGTCAGTTGAGTCTCTTTTCTGTGTTGTATCATGTTAGAAGTCGAAGGTTTGTTTGTCAAGGGGCTGTCCTGGACCCTGACCTCTGGGGAGTAGGGTCCTATTCAGGTCGATGATCCTTTCTGATGAAACCTATTAGATGAGACTACAAGGTATTAGCCCGGTCAAAAAACTAGGTTTATTCAGTGAGCCCATGTTAAATTTAGAAAAAGGACAAACGAACACTCTCGTTACCTCTTGTAGACCAGTCGTCGGGGGTGTCATCTTGGGTGACACGAGGTGTGGTTAAGTAGGACCGGGAAAGTGTACGAGGAGAGGTGTTTTCGGAGAGCACCCGAAAAGTTGGGATCTTCCTAGAAACTTTCAGTTGGCTTGAGTGAGTTCCGACCTAAAAGAAACTCCTGTTATTTGTCTTGGATCCAATCCGGTGACGGGATCCGTTCTAGTCCTGCGGACTCGGGCCGGTACCCCGACAGTAGGACGATGGCTCGTGGGGAGGAGACGAGTCGGTCTTGACTCGGACCTCTGCCGCCCATATACGGCTCCTCTTCCCCTTCTTCCGCCCGTCAGTGGGACACGGACGACGACCCCCTGCCACCAGGAAGGAAACAGAGTCCAGACCGACTACCGGTCACGACCCCCTCCTTCCTAAAAGAAGAACCAGCACCCTCCTGATATCTCGAGAAGGAAACAAAAATAAAATGTCCACAACACCCTCCAAGAAAATACAACTATGATGTTTCGATTCTCAGTTTAAAAACCGGTTAAAACCGTGTTCTCCGATAAGGTAAAAAAAGAAACAGATCTATTTAGTTTTCAACATGAATAATACGTGGGTACATTAAATAGTTTTCAGGAAAGTTATTTCTGTAATGATTTGTATGTCCTTACAATACAATGACTGTGTACTGGTCGAAAATCTATACGGAATAAGCGGACTGAATACACCAGAAAATGGTCTGAGACAAATTCTTAGTCAAAAAGAAGGGACCCTGTTGTATAGACGGAGAGTCTGTTACAGTTCACTATTAAGTGACAAAAGATTTAAGTCAAAACAGTGACACAAGGAGTTGTGTATATAAGTCAATTCGGGAATAAGGGAGAAGAGAAAAATTAGAGAGTGAATCGCAAATAGGTTTGAGACACTGAATGACATTAGATGTCCCGGAAGGGACCACCGAGTCACCATTTCTCAGTCGGACGGTTACGTACTCTGTACCCAAACTAGGAACCCAGTCCTTCTAGGGGACCTCTTCGTACCGTTGGTGAGGTCATGAGAACGGACCCTTTAGGGTACCTGTCTCATCGGACCACCCGATGTCAGGTACCCCAACGTTTCTCAGCTTACTGAATCACTGATTCGTGGGGACTTCACGACCGTCCGTACCCTCAGATGAAGAAGGTGCGTCGTGGGGGAGGGGTGGGAGTACCGTCCGTCGACGGTCCGGACGTCCCGCCCCTAGGGTAACGCGTGGACTTGTGTACACCGGTCGTCAGCCCCAACACCGACGGGTAGAGGTCCGGCTGTGACTCCTACCGCAGGTACGTGTCCTGCACCCGACACACGTCGGTGTGGGGGACGTCGAAGGGTTAGACGAGGTCAAAGACGAGGTGAAAATCAAAGTGACGTGGTCTTTCTGTAAGTAATGTCATGTCGGGTTCGTTCCCTCTGTCTTCCCCTCACTCTGACCTCCCTTTCGTCTCTTGCACACGAACACGTTCCCGTTGTCCTTTACCTCTACAGTGATCTCCAGTGACCGTCACTTTAGAAGTTACTGTGCAGGGACTCCGAGTAGTACGTTTGATGGGTCGGGTGTCCGGGTGTCTGTGACCACTGTGGTCGAGACGCCAAAGTCTTCACCTACCTAAGTTCGACCCTAGACCCAGTCAGTGTCGTCACTCCTACCCGAAACTCACGGTTAGGGTCGATTTCGGCAGACACGGGTCTTGGTAGGAGACGAGGACACATGAGTATGACTTTTATTCTTTCTTAAGGACCGTCAGTCGTTCAGGAGAGACTCCAAATAAATGACAATCCACAAGTGTTACTACTAGTAGATTTTGTTGCACGAACATGTGAGACTCATGGTACTACTGACGAAATATTGACTTTTACGGGCATAAAATGAGGGTCTCGAATGTAAATATGAACACTAGAAGTTTATTATGAAAATTTTAACATCTATTACGTACTCTTTCCTACATTTCCACTGGCTTTTACAGTCAATACGTTTTACGGTTCTGTCCCTGTTTACTCTCGTAGGAGGTACTTGGTTTCACAGGTCAGTAACCTTCTACCCAGATCACCCTATTAGCTCAGGTCTTGGGTCTTTGTGTCGTGCGAGTGAAGTCTCCTTCGGTTTGGTACGAGGATGACATTCCCCGTTTGACTAAAAATCATTTCGTAGTAAACAGAGGACCTACACTATGACTAAATTAAAAAATAGATATTAAGTTTATAATCGAGACCAAATTGTCAAAAGCCTCTAGAAATTCACGAAAATACATTGAATATCAACATATAAAATTCACGTTCACACTATGGGAAAACGACAATTGTCACCTCTGCACACTCTCAGCTAGGCGAAAGTGTACCTAGAGATCACTCCTTGAATGAGTGAGTTCAAGTTCCTTGTGGTCGGATTGGACATGAAAGAGTCGATTTTTCTACGGTTGAGAAAGACACTGATGAATAAAAGACATGGACTATGTGACAATCGTGTCCAACCTGGTTCGAGGGTTAAAAGGGAACAAACGACAGATGGTAAGTAGAAGGTAACGATACCCTTTCCGAGAAGAGAATAGATCTATTGGTAGACGGAGTAGCTACTTGACTAAAATAGTTCAATTTTTAGTTGAGATAGGACTCAAGTGTTTCGAGCCCAAAAGAGGTTCTCTTTTCAGAAGGACTCGGAGGAGAGTCCTAAGGAGGTAGTCACACTAGGGGCGAAGTCTTGTGTCCGAGAAGACGGGAGGGGGACATCGGACTCCCCAGGAGTTTACACGTGGGTTCCTTCAAGGTTTCGGTCACCAGTCTCTTGTGGTCTCCACACTTCTCGACTCAGCCCCCCGGAGACCGATCGTCGGTGTACGTGAAAGAATCAGTGGTCCCCGGTCATATAGAGAATAGAAGTGTCCCAAGATGACTCACAGACCTCCTGGTCGGGTATTTTGTCTGAATTCAGACACCAGCCCGTCCCAGAGTGGTAGTCACCACATATGTCACACGGTACATAGTGTATACGTTGTACCTCCTTACACAGACGAACACACACGTCCAGAGTGTACTCCAAGGTCCACCTAAGACCGGGGAGACAGCGATGGAACACGATACCGTAGTGACCCAAGGACCCAAAGGAAAAGGAGAAAGAGGAGGACCTGTGTCCTCCGTCGACGGTAGACCCGCTCCCGACTTCGTGTCAACCGACGTTGAGGAAATCTCTTTTGTTTGTGTAGTGGTAAATTGACTCAAATAAGAGATCGGCAAGTAGACCGTTTTGATGAACATCTTCTGAACAGGTGGTCCCGGTGAGTATTGCGTAAGGAGTCCCTGTGGGGAACCTGGTGCCCAGTCCTTATGAGGTGGACGGCATGGATCTCGCGTCGAATCTGCACGCCGAAAGGCGTCGGGTAGCTCCGAGTACGTCTATCGTAGCGCAAGAAAAACCAAGACAAGAAACTACGGAAGTCGAGGGTTCTACTTCCGGTCGGGAAACCTCGACGGCCGGTAAGCCGGGCAGTCCCCCCAACTATTTCACAGCTAGTTCAAGAAGGTCGTCGGTTAGTCTTATATCGCTCGTTTGCGGTGTGGATCTTACACTTCCCCGTACCCAATGGAAGGTCTCTGTTTTTACTGGACCACTACTTACCGTACCCCAAGAGACCGGTAGGGCAATTTAATGACTCTATATACGTTAAAATGATGTCCTTTATGTTACCTTACCTATAGTCTAACACAAAGTCAAATACGAATATTTATTACTTACACCGTAGTCGTCTACCCACTACGGTCATTGAAGATAGTCCATAAAAGGACGGTTCTGTTTTTAGAATTAAGTAAATACAGTCGTGTTTTTCGACGGCGTATTATTGAATTATCTACTATTGTGTGTGCTACCTACGTATAAGTATTTGGGTTCTGGGTTCAGTGATGGACGGTGGCACCTCAGTAGTTAAGAGGACGGGACCCACTTTCCTCTGAGGTAACTTCGACTCCGGTAGTCGACGGGAGGTTAACGTGACGAGAGATTCGGTAGCTATAGACAATTCCTTTTTCCCGTTCCACAAAGGGGGGCAAAAATTTCTTGTGAGATCAGTCTTTGTCGATGGTATTATAAGTAAAGGGGGGGGTTACTTCTCGGTACCCTAGGTAATACATGGTTCATATATTGTTGGACAATAGTCTTACAATTTTTAAAAACAAAATAGGTAAGTCATGTCAAAAGAAAGTAACGATCTCGAAAGAAGACAATCTGACTACGTATAAAAAAGAAACTTTTTTATTTCTATTTAAGACGATAAAGACAATAATCTTTTAGATAACTAAATCTTATAAAACTGGAAACTTATGAGGGAAAATAAGGTTTGGTTCCGTAATAAGGGTGTGAAATATGCATGGTCCAATGAGGTTGTACCTAGCAAGTCATGAAGGAGTATTCTTAATTCTCCTCCCATTCAGAAAAACCATTCTAATAGTATATTGGACTAACCTTTCGTCGGTGGTGTTCCCTTCGGGTTCTTATGACCTCCCCTATCGGATAGGGAAGAGGTCTCCTAGAAGGGTTGGGTCCTTAGCTTGACCCCGGAGGACGTAACATCCACCTAAGAAATGGTTGACTCGATAATCCCTTCGGCAACCTGTCGTGTCATGGAATGATCATTGTGACATGGTAAAAGTTTCACAAAAGTGAATTGTAAAAATTTAATCTGGAAGGGTTGTTGAGGCTCATCCGTCCGTCCCATCCATAATAAAAAGGATAACTATAAAGTGTTTCCTCCTTTATTCAAAAGTTTTATTCTTTTAACGGGTTCCAGTACTCCGACCGTTTCCTTCTTTGGCCTGAATCATAAGTATAAGAAGTATGTCACAATACGCAGTCAATATAGAGTCATTTTGACCCAGCCCCCTTCTGTCACTCTTTATAGACTGGTGATGTCATCCTTGTCTGATCAAAGTGACTTAATTAAACTGACTACCAGTTTACCAGATTACTGTAGGTTCTTTGACGGTGCATTGTGTCAAAATAAAGGATGCACGATCCATTACTTGACTACTTAAGTCCATTGTGTTTCGAATAGGTTCACGATTTTAGGGGTCAACATGTCTTGTGAGACTGTACTGTACTGTATTCCCTACCGGTGTCCATCATGTCACAACTAGTGGTCTAACGACGATAACGAAAAGGAACGTGTCTTACTTTTCTGGTCTACCTGCAAGGATTCGAGATCCAATTAACGACGAGTTTAAGTGAACAGTGAAGTATGAACTTTAAACAATGTTTCTTAGTCTCTTGGATTTAGACATCTTAAGAATACTTTTCGAAGACTAAAAGATAGTGATTAGATTTCGATCTATTGAAAAGATACCTACTTCGTTAACTTGAATAACAAGGTAATATTTTCTCTGTCGACTAATTGTCACTACTGGTTACTTTTACCGAGGACACTTATCGGACCATAAACAAGTAAAAATGTAGATGATTTACTGAGGAACATGATTCCAAGTCCCTTCTTTAAGTCTCTAATTAAAACCGTCTTTCCTACCATAAACTTTTAATTCTGACCGTCCAAATCCTAGGAGTAGATTTAAGGTTCCGTGAATCTTCGAGACCCGTCCTGACATTAGAGTCAGACTTCCATCAAACACGTCAGACTACCTTTTGTTCGTAAGGAATGTCCGTCTGACTGATTTACAGAGTATTTACAGAAGTATTTATACTTAAGGATAAAATGTTTAACTCCATTTATAATATTAATTATTTTATTTACCACAGACACATCCCAGTACGAGATGAATATGGTAGTCGCCTTCGGTACTCCGCTAGTGAGTCTAGTTTATATCCTGCTCGGACCTCTAGATTAAATAATTCCAAGGACTATTGGTCAGGTTTGAAAACTCGTCGGGGACTAGAACTGGACTGTAACACCAATATGGTGCATTTCGGTACTTACCGACGAAAACGGTTTTACAACGGAATACTGGTGTAGGGTATCACGAAGGTTTTTAAAGATTATCTTTACTTTTGACCTACGATTTCTGTTTCTAAGACCCGTTGATAGAACGTAAGAAAAAAATATATTATAAAACATTGAAAATTAAAGTTTAAAGTCTTCAATGTTCTTATCATGTTCCTTGAGAGGAACTCACATACATAATTCATACTCTGTGTAATAACTATATACACACATAATAACTACACTACAGTGTGTGTGTGTGTAAAGTGTCTAGGTGGTCAATGTAAGTGGAACGGGGTAAATAAGGTGTTAAGAGACACATACATAGACATAACGAAGAATTGGTTAAATCTTATTCACCTTTGTAGGTCAGGAAAATGGGTATTTATGTCATAGTAAATTCAATTCTTTTTGATTGTGATTATTTTAAAATAAGACATCAAGTTTAGGTATAAGTTGAAATCAGTTGACGGGGAAGTACCAAAAATTCTTTTTAAATAACCTCATATCAACTAAGTATTACGACACAATCAAAGACGACATGTCGTTTCAGTTAGTCAATATGTGTCTCGGTGAGAAAGAATCTAAGTAAAGGGTATATCCGGTAATGTCTCATGACTCATCTCAAGGGACACGATACGTGTCCAGGAATAGTCAATAGATAAAATATATATCATCACACATGTGTAGTTAGGTTGGAAGGTTAAATAGAGAAGACGTAATAAAATTTGAGACCATGTCGACCCTTCCATTCCCTCCTGGAGACTATACCTGTTCTTTACTCCTACCTCGGTTCAAATTTTAGTTAGTAAAATGTAACGATCGTTTGAGGGTCCTCGTGACTTACTATATCCGATAGATAACACTCTGTAAGGTCCTTATTGAGACCCGAAACGCGGGTCTGTCATGAAGTATAGAGGTCTTTTTCAGATACCAAAATAGGGTTACCTGTACCTACGATTCATTAAGTAGTAGATCCGAAGGGACCACCTAGTCTACCATTTCTTAGGCGGACGTTACACCCTCAGGACCCAAACTAGGGACCCAACCCTTCTAGGGGATCTCTTCCCTTACCACTAGGTGAGGTCATAAGACCGGACCTCTTAAGGTCCTTATCTCTTCAGGCCCCCCGATGTCTGGTACCCAGCGTTTCTCAACCTGTGTTGACTTCCCTGAAAGTGAAAATTAAGGATTAGATTACCCCGTGTCACTCGGACGTCTCAGGGTGTGCCTTCCTGTCTTTCGACAACACTCCACTTAAGTACTGTAAAGGGCCCTTGACAGTGGTTGCCCGTCCCTCCGAAACACCCACGGCAAAGTTTCGGGCTCGGGAGGGTAGGGACTCACGGTACCTTGGGACGTTCCTCGGTGACTGGGCAGTCGTACCACTACTCCCCCTCCGACAACAGGAGCCCCGACGGGGTCATCGGCCGAAGAGGCTCGTACAAAGACAGTTCTTGGACCACTATCTCAAGGAGTTAGGTCCGGACCCTCTTCTGGTAGTCGTGGGGCGATCAGACCTGGACGAAGTACTTGAGAAAGACGTCTCTTCTAGTGTCCTCTTTTGTTGGTCTATTCTGGGGGACGTTTGTTGTCCGAGGGTTCAGGGACCTCAGTGACTCAGTGACGAAGGTCCTTTTTGTGCTGAGACGACTAACCCGAGTCCTCCACCGCTCCCTTCCCCTTTGACGCCACCTTTCCAGTGTCTGAAAACTTCCAGGAAAGTGAACACACTAGGAAAATTCTGTGGATGTCTTCCGCACCCGAAGGGACCACCGAGTCACCACTTCTTAGGAGGACGGTTGCGTCCTCTCCACCCAAGCTAGAGACTCACCCCTTCTAGGGGACCTCTTCCTTTACCGTTGGACGAAGGTCATAAGAACGGACCCCTTTAGGGTACCTGTCTCCTCGGACCCCCCGATGTCAGGTACCCTAACGTTTGTCATCCTGTGTTGACTGGCTGATTTGTTATCTTCGTCATCTCTATGGCGTGAACTATAAAAATGAGAGACTGCACACCCTCCTAATCTTTGCAAAGTCTCGTGGAGGAAGAGTGGCGGGGCAGTCGTGGTCTCCACCGGACATGAGGGACTTCCTGTATACATAGAGTTCTCTATGGACTAACTGTGAGAATACCGGAGTCTTCCCATGTTAGACAATTAGTAAATAGTCTGTTTACTAGGGAAGTCCGTCGAAGTTCCGGTATCCGAGGACTTGACTACGATCCCAGGTGATACCTCCCCGGGTGAGTACGGTCCCTCGGTTGGTACTTTCTCCGGGAGGGTAGTGAGAGTAACGGAATGTCTCCTCGAAACAATAGTCGCAATCGGTCGGACCGAGACCCCTACTCATGTCGAGCCCTGTAAAGTCTCGGGTTACTTCCCAAAAACATTTGTCGTGTGGAAGTAAAAGACGTTTCCCCTGGTAAAAGACGTGTAGTAGACGCGAATGAATTATCCGACTAGTGTAAAAACTTACACAGAATATGTGCACACAAATTACGGTGGGTTACCTCAATGACCCGGTGACCGTCCGTCGGTTACACCCATGAAACCACAAGAAACGAGGACCTTGGTTCACCCATCGAGACACCAAGTGGTGAGACACGTTGGACGAGTTTCCAAGGGCACCTACCACTCATGGGCGGGAGGTGTCGGGACACCCGTACCGGTTCAGTAGGGAGAGACCGGTTGTTACGAACCCACGGTCGGGTCTCCAGTGGTAACCAGGAGCCGTCCGTACCAGCCCCTTCTGCGTGTGAGTGGTACCACGACCCACGGTCCCACCCGGCGAACGCCATCATCAGTGGTACCCTCTCGAAGTCCAACTCGTCGTCGCGTGTCACGCGGCGGCTCATGTCCGACAGGCGTAAGTAGTCGTAGACGTCCGGGTCCGATGACAAGGGTAGTTTGGGACCACTCACGTAGTATGGATGCCCTCTTTTGGGTCTGTGGAGTTTGTCGTGCGACCCGTCTGTGACGACTGGTCGAATCACCTCGGTGGTTGGTCAGGGTCCCTGTCTCTGTAGAGCATCTTGTTGTTGGTCGTTCCTTGTCGTAGTGCCGTCCACACACGGGATCGGACCACCCTTTCTCGTTCGTGAGGTCTCACTTGGATGAACCCTTTTGGAACAACCAATGAGGGGTCCTCTAAACCATTTTAGTGAATTTGGGAAGAAATGGATCTCTATCCGTTTTATTGACTAATGGAGATAGATGACGAGTTTGAGAGGTTTAGTGTTATATTTTTTTGGGGCTGTGAGGGGGGGGGGTGGGGCGGGGCGAAGTAGAATGAGGGAGTCAGTAGGGTTTGACAGACGACAGAGAACTGGAGTGGTTCGGACCTGTGCGGAGTCCCGTAAGTGCAAAGACAGGGGAGGTGTGGATGGGGTGTCTCCAGAGGGTTCTAGAGACCTACTGAACGACAG
Source organism: Capra ibex (assembly GCA_006410555.1). Taxonomy (NCBI): domain Eukaryota; kingdom Metazoa; phylum Chordata; class Mammalia; order Artiodactyla; family Bovidae; genus Capra; species Capra ibex. The sequence goes on along the minus strand of SJYO01026388.1, from coordinate 58,523,078 downwards.
AGGATCTAAGAAAGTCCCGAGACGAGTTCACGATCGAACAGTGTCTGTAAGGGGAAATTAAGGTAGATTTTATCGTAGACCGGGTGATGGGAGTAGGAGACGTTATAAGGAGGAGTGGTCCGTAAAAATAAGTGACAGAATTGCCGTAAATAATTATCTCAAAACGAATGACTGACGGTAATGATGATAATGTGTTCTGGATACTCTCCCTCCCTAAAACAGTCAAGAAAAGTGATCCATTGCGGTCACGGATCTTGTCTCAGATTATGTATCCTCTAAGAAATTTTAATAAACGACTTACTTACTTTTACTTGTTTGTTCAAGTGATACTGTTGATCTACGTTTTGTAAATTCTACGAATCACGTCATTTGAGTATTCGTGTTTGAAAAGATTTTCACCCGAAAGGACCACCGAGTCTACCATTTTTTAGGCGGACGTCATATCCTCTGAACCTAAGTTAGGGACCCAACCTTTCTAGGGGACCTCTTCTCTTACCGATGGGTGAGGTCATAAGAACGGACGTCTTAAGGTACCTGTCCTCTCAGATCGTCCGATGTCAGGCACCCAGAGTTTCTCAGCCTGTACTGACTCGCTGAAAGTGAAGTGAAGAAAGATTTTCATTATTACAAGGAGTTTTCGATTTGTGTCTTAATGGTATACTGGGTCGTTCAGTCATGATCATCCTCAAATGGTCCTCTTGACTTTTGTCCTTAAACTTGTGTATGGACATACAGTTATAAGTGACGTCGTTGATTGTGTTTATTATTACATTATATAATCTTTTTGGGGAAACTTAATCCCTGAACTTTTCCCACGTAACGTATCATACACTTAATATAGAGCTATTCTCGACAATTGTGTTCCCTCTGTGTCTGCATTTCTTGTCCGAAGACCTGAGTCACCCTCCTCTCTCACCCTACTAAACTCTCTTATCGTAACTTTGTATGTATGTAGTGGTATACATTTTATCTATTGGTCACGTTCAAACTACGTACTTTCTCCCGTGGGTTCCGGCCACGAGACCCTGTTGAATCTCCCTACCCCACCCCTCCTAACACCTTCCCCCAAACTCTACCCTCCCGTGTACACACGGATACGGACTCAACTACATACCGTTTTTGGTATTGTTATAACATTTCATTAATAGGAGGTTAATTTTATTTCATTAATTTTATATTTTCGATAATTGTTTGCTCCTTTGTCAAAGTTTATATACATATTTCTTTATCCATAACCAAAGGAGGTTGATAAAAAAGTTTTGTAAGAAAATGTAAAGTATCATACGAAAAGTAAAACTTTCCACGGATATAAAAAAAACAAGAAAAAAAAAAAAGTTTAATTGACCTTTTTGTTTTTGGTTACTTTGGAGTACGAGATTTCTACCAGAGTAAGTCGGTCTCTTTCGACCACAGTGTCTCTCGAACCCCACTGTTTTAAATGAGTTCAGGTGAAGAGAAGTAGACTATTGACACAAGCGGGGTTACGATGCAAACGAGGACATTTGTGGGACTCCTGCCTAAATCCCGACATCCACTTTGTCGGGTAGGATTTATACACGCACGTTTACTGTACGTGGGTCTCCACTACTTTTCTCTTTCGTCGTCCCTTCTCTTCCCGGTGAGGGACCGACCCGTCCCCAACCTCCAGACCCCGAAGAACGACGGGCCGTCGTAGACCTCCAACCGTCCTGGGACCTCCCCCTGTTTCCTGTACGTGTCCCGGAGGACCGGAACGGACTCGTAAGGTCCGGGGTGTGACCGTCCCTCCAACGTTTTAGTATCCCGGGGGGTCTTTCGGACACTTCACATGTTACTCCCAAATAACCACTGTACTCTCCACTCCCCGGAGGGAGAGGTCTGGGGTGTGTTCGAGGACGAAGATCTGAATGGGACCGTACCCTGGGACTCCCGACGACGACGACGATTCAGTGAAGTCAGCACAAGCTGAGACACTGGGGTATCTGCCGTCGGGTACTCCGAGGGGGCAGGGACCCTAAGAGGTCCGTTCTTGTGACCTCACACAACGGTAAAGGAAGAGATTACGTACTTTCACTTTTCACTTTCACTTCAACGAGTCAACACAGGCTGAGAAACGCTGGGGTATCTGACGTCGGGTAGTCCGAGGAGGTAGGTACCCTGAAGGGTCCTTTCTCATGACCTCACCCAACGGTAACGGAAGAGGTTGGGACTCCCGATCGTCTCTAGTTTACAGATCGGTCGATCCGTCCAACACCCAGTCCTTAGTTTAAACAAAGTTAAATTTCTGTATGTATAAAGAACGTGTCAACTTTAAGTATGATCAATATAACCCGAAGGGACCACCGAGTCTGTGATTTTTTAGACGGACGTTACGCCCTCTGAACCCAAACTAGAGACCCAGTCCTTCTAGGGGACCTCTTTCCCTACCGATGGTCCTTAAGAACGGACCTCTTAAGGCACCTGTCTCCCCGGACCACCCGACATGTCAGGTACCACAGTGTTTCTCGACCTATGCTGACTCACTGATTGTGAAAATGAAAGTAATAGATATAATGGAAAAGACTTCAAACCGTGAACTATTTATAATCCATCGAACGTCATTCGAGTGTGAACCAGTGTCACTCGAAGGTCTAAGGTTGGTTTGTGATGACGAGACTCCTTGTCGTTAGGGTCTCGGAGACTCGTACGGGGAGACAGTCACCGACACCCTCCGGCCGACGACGAAAAAGTGGGGGCTCCTCCGGCATATGTCTGCGGTAAAAGAAGATACCTCCTACTCTCCGTAAAGCCGTCGACAGTACCGAGTGTAAGTTATGGTTGAAAGATAATTGCTACCCGAAGGGACCACCGAGTCGACCATTTCTTAGGTGAACATTACGTCCTCTGGGGTCAAGCTAAGGACCCAACCCTTCTAGGTTACTTCTTCCCTATCCGATGGGTGAGGTCATCAGATAATTTCTATAATTATAGAGTTACTTTGGGTCCAAACAGACCTACAAACGTTTGATGGGGCGTGGGCTGGACTTTTTTGAAAGAAAGTTTCTTTTTAGGAGAACTTAATACACCTTAATTCCTCTGTAAAGTTGACATACAAATTCATAATCTCTTGTCCCCGGGGACTCTTTACGGTTCACTCCGACTGGAGTCGGTGCTCCCACCTGGGACTATTGGTCAGTCCCTGTTTACAAACTACCCTCAAAACCCCTTTTATTCAGAACTGTGCCTTCCTTTATTACTCATTTTATAGACCGAATACTGAGGTCCTCTGAGGAAGAGGGGAAGAGGAGAAAAACGAAAGGATTGAAAGAAAGTCACTTGTTTCCTTTAGACGGTAAGGACACAGAGTGTCCATGTCTACAAAGAGAAAGTTAGCAGAAAATAGAACCTCCCTCTCGAGACGGAGTCTGGTCTGCACCTGGGTCGGCTCATGGGTCATCGAAGTCGACTGGGTGTCGTTGTGAGTCACCCTAGGTGACTTGGTGATTTACGTCATTGACTTCTCTTGGTCGAATGACCGTCGTCCTGGTGTCTCACTGCTCAGACATTTAGTCTATATCTCTGGTTAAGAATTAACCACTTTCACGATGCCTCCAGTGGTCTTATTTTTTTTTTTTGTTGGTTGTTGAACCAATATCTGTCAGTGATGTTTGATGTAAACGAAGTAGTAATGGTAAAAAGATCTAAAGTATATATACGGAATTATATGTTATAAACAAAAAGAGAAAGACTGAATGAAGTGAGACATATTGTCCGAGATCCAAGTAGGTAACCTTTTCTGAAATCTGTGTCACCCCTTTCTTCTACCCTGCTTGACTCTCTCATCGTGACTTCGTATATATAATGGAATATATTTTATCTATAGATCACCCTTCAACGACATATTGTGTCCCTCGAGTGTGTCATGGGACACTATTGGGCCTCCCTATCCTACCCACCGCCCCCACCTCCCCCCTCCAAGGTCTCCCTCCCCTGTACACATATGAATCCCGTCAAAGTGCAACCAACATACCGTCTTCGGTTGTATTCTAATATTTCATTAATAGGAGGTTAATTTTTATTTAAAATTTTTGGACGATGTAAATCTTTGTTGGTTTTCTAAAACTTCAGACTAAAGTTACATGACTAAAGATGTACATTTTTAATTACAGTGTTGTATAACCTAGACTACCCTGTAAAATATCTGGATTTTCGACTCGTCAAACGGTGCAAGTACCTCGACGTAAGACCAGTTTATTTTAAGTGCGTTCACGACAAGACGTGTACGATGTTTATTCATAACTAAACTTTTTGTGTTTTTGTGTTTACACTTCCAAATGAAGTTTAAAACATTTTCTGAAACGATCCTAATATAAAGGGTTAAGAGGATCCTTTCCTCCATCCCGGAAACCTTCAGTAAGAAGTGGTGACACTGTTGAGTAAATTAGTCCTTAATGAAACAACAACAAAAAGTCAACGAGTCAACACAGGTTGAGAAACGCTGGGGTACCTGATATCATGTGTTTCGAAGGGACAGGAAGTGGTTGAGGGTCTCAAACGAGTTTGAGTACAGGTACTTAACCACTATGGTAGGTTGATAGAATAGGAAACAGTAGAGGAAGAGAAGGACAGGAGTTAGAAAGGGTCGTAGTCCCAGAAAAAGTTACTCAGTCGAGAAACGTAGTCCATCTGTTTCATAACCTCGAAGTCGTAGTCAGGAAGGTTACTTATAAGTCCCAACTAAAGGAAATCTTAACTGACCAAACTAGAGGGACGAGAGGTTCCCCGAGAGGTCTCAGAAGAGGTCGTGGTGTCAAGCTTTCGTAGTTAAGAAGTCACGAGTCGGAAGAAATACCGGGTTAAGAACGCTACCATGTACTGATGACCTTTTTGACGTCGAAACTGATATATCTGGAAACAACCGTTTCACTCAGAGACGAAAAATAATGTGACAGATCCAAACAGTATCGAAAAGAAGATTCCTCGTTCGTAGAAAATTAATGATTTCCTACAACAAACATTTGTACTTAAATAGACTCTCGATTTAGAATGTAAGAAATTACGACTTTGAAGACGTCGACAATAAAACATACCTATTAAAATTAAAATGTATCTTCCCGGATTTGTATTAAAAATGGTAAAGAACTAGTGAGTTCCGGTAATAGTGACGTTGTTCCCCGTCACGACACTAGACTATGTGTCGACAAAACCCCCTAGTGACTACCCACGGTCTGAGACGGAACAATGGTCCCTATGGTTCGACCTACCTCTTCAACGGTTCGAAGAGAAGAGTTCTTACGAAGGTCAACCCTTCTACGTGACCAAGTCCCTGGGATGGTTTGGGGAAGGTTGAGTCCGACATGAGGAAGTCGTGTATTGATAAGTGGAGAAATCCCTAGTTTCTCGTTCAAGTAGTTAAATGTCAGTTATTTATAAACAACTCCTATTTAGTGTGTATAGAACGTGGGAAGCCTGTGTCGTGTCACTTCAAAGAGATATTTACAACTGACTTCTTCGTAAACACACACACCCACGTGTACACACACACACTCTCTTTGTCTCTATTTCTCTTCTCTCTCTGTGTGTGTTGTGTGTATGTGATCCTTACAAGTTAATTTCTTACATTTTAAATTACTACCACGTGTATTCCATGATCCCTCTTTATGTCAAAAATTCTTGGCACAAATATGTAAAGAGAACATAAAGTTACTGATCTTTAATTTGTATTAAAAACTTTACTCTACTTTGTACTAAAACACACACATACACAAGGAAGTGTGTTTGATTTATAGGGTTGATAAAAATATAGATTAAGAATTTTCTTTTTATAACTCTTTTTACAACCCATCAGAATCTTTAACTATAAAATGACGGAATTGTTCTTACCGTTACGTCAATCCTTTCAACTGTTTAATGTACGTGGAGAAAGATTAGTGATCCATGTAATCTCAATGACTCACCAGGTCCTAATCTTCACGACGTAGAGACGACTACGAAATACGATATTGAAACCTAGTGAGAGCATAATGTTTTACAAGAAGGAATTTATATGGACCTAGCTAAACTGTTTCCCGTTAGACTAGTCGAAGAATTCTATGAATTCGAGGAAGAATTGTTATGTCGCCAGTGAAGATGGTTCAAGGTTCTTGACCCGATGTTAAAAAAAAACATAAACACACACGACACAATAAACAATCTTCTGGTTTCTACCCCATCTACTCCAACATCGAAGGTTCCTCGACTTTCAGATCTTTCCCTTTCCACTTACGTACTTGAGTATATTGATACTGTTTATCTCCTTCACAGTACTGTCTGTGTACAAGTTCCGAGTCACCACCTTCTCGTTCGTTACCAGAACCGAAAACTGTCAAGACACACCAGTTCTCTGGGAACTTAAAATCCCCTTCCGTGTCAACTCGTGGGACTCCAGTCCGTTAGTAAATAAGGACGATATTAAAAAAAACATGAGTAATTGACGAAAGAAAGACATCGTGATACTCTCTTATCTTTTATATATATAACCAGAGACGAGGGTCAAGGACCGTGTCTCGAGGATGTTGGGATTACTGAAGGATTCACTATGTTCTTTGAGTACGTCGGATTAAGGTCTTTTTATTTACTGGGTTAGTTTTTGACCCGGTTTCTTGATTTGTCTGTAAAGAGGTTTCTTCTGTATGTCTACCGATTGTTTGTGTACTTTTCTACGAGTTGTAGTGAGTAATAGTCTCTTTACGTTTAGTTTTGGTGTTACTCCATGGTAAAGTGTAGTCAGTCTTACCGACGCTAGGTTTTCAGATGTTCGTTATTTACGACCTCTCCCACACCTCTTTTCCCTTAGGAGAATGTGACAACCACCCTTACGTTTGATCATGTCGGTGATACCTCTTGTCACACCTCTAAGGAATTTTTTGACCTTTATCTGAATACTGGGTCGTTAGGGTGACGACCCGTATGTGTGGTTCCTTTGGTCTTAACTTTCTCTGTGTACATGGGGGTTACAAGTGACGTCGTGACAAATATTATCGGTCCTGTATCTTCGATGGATCTACAGGTAGTCGTCTACTTACCTATTCTTTCGACACCATGTATATGTGTTACCTCATAATGAGTCGGTAATTTTTCTTATGTAAACTTAGTCAAGATTACCCCACCTACTTTGACCTCGGATAATATGTCTCACTTCATTCGGTCTTTCTTTTTGTGGTTATACCATATGATTGTGTATATATACCTTAAATCTTTCTACCATTGTTATTGGGACATACACTCTGTCGTTTTCTCTGTGTCTATATATCTTATCTGAAAACCTGAGACACCCTCTCCCTCTCCCACCCTACTAAACCCTCTTACCGTAACTTTGTACATATGATAGTACATTCTTTACTTAGCGGTCAGATCCAAGCTACGTTCTATATCCTACGAACCCCGACCACGTGCCCCTACTGGGTCTCTCTACCATACCCCTCCCTCCACCCTCCCCCCAAGTCCTAACCCTTGAGTGCATGTGGGCACCACCTAAGTACTACTACATACCGTTTTGGTTATGTCATAACATTTCATTTTATTTCATTTTATGATTTTAATTTTTTTTCTTGTGATCCTCATGGAGAATAAGATTGTATACAGAAACTAGAGTAGGTACTGGGTCCCGAGGATTTTGAGAGTATTTAAGGGTTCATTATTCTTGTGATTCTCCTAGAGAAAAAGATTTCTCCACTGAGACCCACCCGAGGACCTATTGAGGTGCTATCCTCGTTTCTTAAAAACCGAGGTGGGGGTGGTACGGTAGGAGTTCTCTCTCCTCTCCTCGACCTTTACCTCAATTATTAACTAGTGTCGATGTACTCCTTCGGAGGTATTTAGGGTCGTCATCCTCAAACCCCTCTAAGGTCCAACCGCCTGTGTAGGTGCGGTCTTCCCACTGGGTGAGGTTAAGGAACCCCTGTCTTCGAGGACATGAGTCCTGGAGGGTCTGGAGTGAGACACATAGAGAAGTAGACCGGTAAGTAGATATGGGAAATAGTCTAGGAAACCATTTAACTATTCGTTTTCACTCACAAAGGGACTCAAGACACTCGATAAGATTGTTTAATTCACTTGGATTCCTCCACCAGACCTCTTCCGTTACCGTGGCGTGAGGTCATGAGAACGGACCTTTTAGGGTACCTGCCTCCTCGGACCATCCGACGTCAGGTACCCCAGTGATTCTCAGCCTGTGCTGACTCGTTGAAGTGAAAGTGAAAAGTGAAAGTACGTGACCTCTTCCTTTACCGTTGGGTGAGGTCACAAGAACGGACCTCTTAGGGTCCCTGCCACCTCAGGCTACCCGACGGCAGATACCCCAGCGTGTCTCAGCCTGTACTGACTTCGCTGAATCGTCGTCGTCGTCGTCCCCGTTCCTCCACCAGTACTCTTCGAGACTAAATGTCGGTCAGTCAATCGTGTCCACTGTCGGACCCGAACGTCGACCGTAGACATCACCCCCCATCCATCGTAGTCTTGACTCAAGGTAACATTCTGTCAGTCGACGACAGACTCCAAACGAACAACAAACTCCCCTTTTGAAAGTGTGTAAACCACTGGTTCACAGTCTTCATGTCACGAGACACACTGAGTATTTTCTTCCTTCTCCGTGGCATTCCTTCTTGACCCAAAAAGAGATGTATCCTTCCTTTTTCGACGTACGAGGGAGATCTTTATGGAATGTTCTTTTACTAGATTTAAGTGATAATTATTTAAGTAATAAAGGACACAATTTACGACGAAGGGATAAAAGAAATGGAGGAAAGAAGTGGTTTTAGGACCCCCTAGTAAAAGTCGGGAAGTCGTTTTGATCGTATTGATAGACCATATGGGACCGGTTCTGTCGGGTACCGTGTGGACAAATTTACGGCAAACCCAGTGTTACAACTGTAAGCCGTCTGTCTTCCCAGACTCTAACCTCTTACACTACGACTATGTCGTGTGACCTCGTAGCGTGTGACACCCTGCAAGTCCCCTTAAGTCTTATATCACCACCCTGTCGGACGTAGACGAGTTCTGGAGTAAACTTTATTGAATGTACAGTTGTTTGGTCTTCACGTTGTGTGATACTAAAATTCTGTCGTTTCACATCTTCGTATCCTGCTTAAGTCACAAGACTCTTAGTGTCTAACGGTAAAACAAAGTCGGTCGTAGTCGAAAGATCTTCCGTGGATGGAGAATGGGAAATATCTGTGTGTAAATAGGTGGAGAACCACATAAGGTCGGTAGCTGACGACGTGTTAAACTTGTTTGGTGGTGGTCAGTCAATGTCAGGAACCGAGAGAAATTCTTTGGGTTTCTAAGTAGTCCTACGAGACTCGTGAAGTTTGAGGTACGTACGACCATTGACGGGTAATTTGTTTTACGAGACTTATAAGATCACCTGACGCATCGTTTCTTACTTAATGTTTGGACTCGTCTTCCATCTCTGTTTCAAGACCTCCCGACTCAGGTGGAGAAGGTGTGACCCGTCCCGGTCCTCCGCGCCGTCCTCTGGGAGGTCGCTGACGTGCTTGTCGGCCCGCGACACGACCAGTCGGAGGACCAAGAAGTCGTCGAACTCTCTGTCTCGACGCCAGGCGTCCCTGGACACCGGGTCCGTCAGGGCCCCCCAGACGAGGAGTAGTCGATCTCTTGTCAACAGCCTGGGTTACAGGCTGTGCAGGCTAGAGGGCCTCAGGAAAAGTCGACGGTACCTCATGACCAGTGTCCTCAGCTTAAGACAGGCTCTCTCCAGAACCAGCAGGTGCGACTTCAACGAGAGTGACATAGACCTAGGCATCCTGGAGTAGGACGTCAGCTGCCTGTCCTTCAACCAATATAGCCCCATCCGTTGACACACCGAGGAAACTTGGTGCAGACCGACCAGGTGCCGAAGGTCAAGACTGTGAAATGAGTCTCAGAGGAACGGGAGGACCTGCCGACCGCTGAACTCCGGTCAGAACCCTAAAAGGCTCACCAGGAGCCCACACCAGACTGGGTTGAGAGGGAGGTTCCACCAGACCGGGCACAGGCACCATTGCGACTACGACTATAGTCCCGAGGCGAGTAAGGGGTTGAGGGTCCCACACACAAGGCTCCTGTCCTGAGCGGCGACGGTCGCCTTCAGCCGGAGTAACTAGAGGTACCTCAGCGCCGACCTGAGCCGGGGCAGGAAGTCGAGGAGGTCCGCGTCGTCGTCGTCGACCTGGACTGAAAGTGAGTTCGGGGACGGGACCGACTCGAGAAGGTTCCGGGGGTCGTTCCACGTCTGCGTCCTGTGCCGCCGCATCGTCCGGAGCTACGGCGGGAACTACGTGCGGAGCCAGTACGGCAGGTACTACGACTTTCACAAGTTTCCTCGTCTTCCGTAGTCATGTTGATCTGACCACTTGTCTATCCGTAAGTTTTCTCTATGAGAACTAAGTGTACTTTAGTTTACTAGACCCGTTTTTCTTATTTTACTTGTTATTTCCTTTGTTTACACGAGTCCGACCTTTCACCGGGTGAAACTTAGTGTCAGAAATCCAACGGACCAAATAAATCCATGTTTATTTCAAAAACTACGTTTAAATATTAGAAGTGTTCCTGTCCGTATCTTATTAAAGTGAAAACATTGTACAAGTCAAAAGGTTTGTCCTTTGTAAATATTACGGAAATCCTATCATACCTGGAAAGAAATAAGTTCTTTACATAAAGACTTCTCTACGTACACTGATGTTGATAATGTTTAGTCTATTATAAGGTAAAGGCTCTCCTTGAGATACCTTTCCTTAGTATATCTACCTTGTATAATTCAGTTTTTCCAAAAGGGGTTTTATTCGGGTTACTTCTTAAAGACATGTTAAACATGTGACCGAAAAGAGATTCAGTTATACTTTTATACCTTTCAATATACTAATGTTATTTGACTCTATTCTGAAGAGGAGACCGAACGTCCATGTAATGATGTATCAGTATAGAGTATATTAGCTAAGTATATTAAGGTCCTTGAATCTTTGTTGTAATTCTTATAAGTCTCTTCGTCAGCAGTGGTTCGTTATTTCTAGGTTTTCCTCTTCATAGTATGTCAAACTCTTCTAGGTCTACTCTGAAAGAAAATCTTTAACTAGAAAAAGAGTTAAGCCCAAGTCACCTCGACCCAGGACGGTTTAGTGTCTCTGCGAAACCCGAGGGCTCATCGAAATTCGTGTTCCCCTTTTTTTATTGTCTTTTCACTTATAGTATTTTTTCGTGTTCTTGACACTCTAGTTTATTTGTATATGTAAGAGAGAACTCACTATACCAGATTCCTCTTTTGTGTTAAACCTTAAGTTTAGAATTATTTAGACTGAAATCACAAGAGGAACTGAACCTTATGGGTAACCCAGGGGTGGAGGGATCAAACCCTGGTCAAATCTGTTTCTTATAGGGAACTCCCTCACGAATTTTCAAAAAATATAGTGTCTTGATCTTTCGTGGATCCGGATACAAGAAATCATTCTTTCCGGACATTAAATTGAAAAGATAGGAGAGGGACGGAATAAAACGATACTTTGACTGATCGAAGTTTTTGACTTAATTCTTTATACGGAAAGATAATGGACCCCTTCAAGTACATAATAATCTTGATGGACAAGAAACTTACAACCATATTGAACAAAGAGTTCGAGACACCCCGGTGATTAAAGAAGACTTACCTTTCTAAAATTGATGACTAAGTTAAAAAAACTTCTACTATTATGATGAATCCAGGAGTTAAAGAGAAACTCAGTTAAAAAAAAAATCAACATAATAAAAGATCCCTGAATGGATAAAATAGATTCAAAAGTTTAAATTACCGGATTTAAACGGAATTATGGAAACAATCAAAGAAATTGTAAACATTGTAGATACCAGTATACGGGAAAAATTTTTAAAAATAAAGATAAAAATGGATAAAATCTTTAAACTTAAGAAAAACGTTCAAGAAACTAAAACAATCAGAAAAGTCTCAGGACCGTACAAAATGAAATAACTAAGTGATATAACACAAACGAAAATTAGTGTAATGAATTACGTTTTCCCGTTTCACCGATAGACTCCTCCGTAATCGACTCTTTTCTTCTTTTCATTTATCGACTCTTTTCTTCTTTTCACTTTTCATTTCCTCTTTCCCTTTCTATATGGGTTGGCTTACGTCTTAAGGTCTCTTATCGTTCTTCTATGTTCTTTCCGAAGAATTCACTTGTTACGTTTCTTTATCTCCTTTTGTTATCTTACTCCTGCTGATCGCTAGAGAAGTTCTTTTGACCTCTATGGTTCCCTTGTAAAGTACGTTCTACCCGTGTTATTTCCTGTCTTTACCGTTTCTGGATTGTCTTCGTCTTTTCTAATCCTTCTCCACCGTTCTTATGTCTCTTCTTGATATGTTTTTATAGAATTACTGGACTTATTGGTGTTACCACACCAGTGAGGGGATCTCGGTCTGTAGGACCTTACACTTCAGTTCACCCGGCATCCTTCGTAATGATACTTGTTTCGATCACCTCCACTACCTTAAGGTAGACTCGGTAAAATTTAGGATTTTCTATTACGATACTTTCACGACGTGAGTTATACGGTTTTAAACCTTTTGAATCGTCACCGGTGTCCTGACCTTTTCCAGTCAAAAGTAATTTTAGGGTTTCCTTCCGTTACGCTTTCTTACAAGTTTGATGGTGTGTTGACGCGAGTAAAGTGTACGAACGTTACAATACGAGCGTTACAGTACGAGTTTTAGGAAGTTCGATCCGAAATTGTCATACACTTAACTCTTTAAGGTCTACATGTTCGACCTAAATCTTTTCCGTCTCCTTGGTCTCTAGTTTATCGGTTGTAGACAACCTAGTGTCATTTTTGTTCGCTTAAGGTCTTTTTGTAGATGAAAACAAAGTAACTGATACGATTTCGGAAACTGACACACCTAGTGTTGTTTGACACCTTTTAAGAATTGCTCTACCCTTATTGTTTGGTCGAATGGACAGAGGACTCTTTGGACATACGTCCAGTTCTTCGTTATCAATCTTGGTCTGTACCTTGTTGTCTGACCAAGTTTTAACCCTTTCCTTATACAGTTGTGACATATAATAGTAGCACGAATAAATTAAATATACGTCTCATGTATTACGTTTTACGACCCGACCTACTTAGTGTTCGATCTTAGGTCTGACGGTCCTCTTCATAGTTGTTGGAGTCTATACGTCTATTTTGGTGAGATTACCGTCTTTCACTTCTCCTTAATTTCTTGGAGAACTAGTTCCACTTTCTCCTCTGACTTTTTTGACCGAATTTTGAGTTGTGAGTTTTTTGATTCTAGTACCGTAGATCAGGGTAGTGAAGTACCGTTTATCCCTTTTTCACCTTTGTCACTGTCTAAAATAAAAGAACCCGAGGTTTTAGTGACGCCTACCACTGACATCGGTACTTTAATTTCCTACAAACGAGGAACCTTCTTTTCGGTACAGTTTGGATCTGTCGTATAATTTTTCGTCTTTGTAGTGAAACGACCGTTTCCAGGTATATCAGTTTCGATATCAAACGGGTCACCAGTATATGCCTACACTCTTAACCTGGTATTTCTTCCGACTCACGACTTCTTAACTACGAAAACTTGACACCACGACCTCTTCTGAGAACCCTCAGGGCACCCGTCGTTCCTCCAGTTTGATCAGTTAGGATTTCCTTTAGTCAGGACTTATAAGTAACCTTCCTGACTACGACTTCGAGGTTATGAAACAGGTGGACTACGTTTCTCGGTTGAGTAACCTTTTCTGAGACTACGACCCTTTCTAAATCCCGTTCTCTTCCCCTGTTGTCTTTCCACTCTACTAACCTACCCTAGTAGTTGAGTTACCTGTACCCAAACTCGTTTGAGACATTCTATCACTTCCTACATACATAACGTCAAGAACCCAACCATCTCAACTTGTCCTGAATCGTTGACTTGTTGTTAGGAACAGAAGGAAAACTGAAAAATTTTTTAAATTCGAGAAGAAAAGGTTTGATGGATTCAACCTCTAAATCTTGTAATTAAAATCTGAAAGATAAAAAACTCCATTCAGTAACTTTGGTATTTATAGGAAAGTGCGTGACAAAACCGATATAGAATGTTCAAGAGTATATCCTAAAAGTATTAAAAAACCAAGTTTGATTAAAAACAAAGATATACCATCTGTAGACACGTCTTTTAAAGTTAAACTCCGATTCAATTTCTTTCTAACTAATTAGTTCATGTAACTTCGTCTGTAGGATTTATTCATGTAATATAAGTTTTACCGAGTATAAACGTTCCATTTCATATAATTCATCTTTTTCAATGTACAAAAAGAAGAAGCTTTAAGGGAAGAAGACGGTCTTTAACCCTTGTAGAGAGAACCTCCGTGTTTGTACTTCGAAGGTGAAATAAAAAACAGTAGTTCTTTCCTCGTTATAATGGTCTCTAGTTCCGTCAAAGAGAAAGAAAAAGAGGTAGACAGACGGACGGTCTGGACGTCGGTTCACTTCACCGATACGGAGACTCGGAGATCGACAGGGTAGAGAACAATCTTCCTATTCACGGAAAGTCCGCGTGTTCTCACCCGTTAGACTGAGAGAAAGCCCTAGGGTAATGTAAGGGATTAGGTTGAAATGGTTCTTATTTAGTCTACTGTATAAACTTAAGAGTATAATTAGAACACAAATAAAGAGTCCATGAAGTCTCAGACCTCCCTTTCCTTTATCTCAAAACCTCTTGAGACTTGTTCATGAATTTCTTTTCGTTCTGAACAAAGTAAAGTCGAAGAAGACCACCCTTATTCCTTAACCACAGTCACCGATCCCACAGTGTCCAGACTATTTCTGATCCCGAAGGAAGATTTCGGTTTTGCACCCTCTCTCTTCCTTCGTTCCACAAGAAAAACCAATATTTTACAAAACCCACCCCCCTCATCTTCGTTTTTTTCTTTTACATAAAACTTTTTGTTTTACAGGACATACGGAAACTAATTATTCGTGTGTCGTGTGTACCGTCTCTCTGTTTAATCTCTCTCTTGCCGTTTATTGTATGGTCCGCAAGTCTGAGGTTTTCTCGTTCGTTTGTAGGACCCACGGGTCCCCAAAGGAAACATACGCACTCGGGACGTGTAAAACCATAGATCCAATGATCGGAAGGGTTTAATGACCACAACGGTGTCATTCACCTCCGCTACGAGCACTCTTGTTGGACCGGGTTCACTCACACAGTACGAGACGCCCCGTCGTGCCGGATCTGTGTGACGGGACCACAGTTAATGTCGAAACGAATCGTTTAACTGGCACCCCTCGATCGTTTAGGTACTTCTTCCCTTGTGTCCTGATTGAAGGAAACGTCATGATTCCTTCTATAATATCTTTCACGTAACTCTGGATATGTGGAGCATCCGTTTCATAAATGAATCTTAAGTCGACAACTCACCGAGACGGCACCCGTTGTTATTGAGGTCACGGAAAGTAGAGACATATGAACGAAAGACATACGAGTCAGTGAATCAGTACAGACGGAGAAACGGTGGGGTACCTGACATCGGGTGGTCCGAGGAGACAGGTACCCTAAAATATCCGCTCTTATGACCACACCCAACGGCAAAAGAAGAGGTCCCCGAGAAGGGTTGGGTTCCCTAGATTGGGACCAGAGAACGTAGAGGACGTGCCCGTCCGTCCAACGAATGACGAGTGTAGTGGACCTTTCAAGACTCCCCCCTTTCTTTCCTACGACGACGAAGGTTTGTGGGAGACGTCTTTAAGACAGAAATCCAGTCTTATAACTCGTGAACTTATAGTTTTACATAACTTGTGAATAAGTTCCTGACATCACAATCTATGGTTTCCTTTATGTCTTTTTGTTACATATGTGTTGGTACAAATCCCTCTGTTCTCCGAACAAGGTGTACCATAACACCTCGTCAGTCTCACTACTCCGTAATACTAGTTAACGATTTGCCACCTTGTCCTAAATCTCTTCTCGCTTTGGTGACGAGACTCCTTCGTCTCAGTATTTTCTCTTCCTAAAACTGTCTTTCCGTCAACATTAATCTTGTAGACCCAAATATAAAATCAGTATAACGAGTGTTCGTGAAACCCACTCATTTGGAGAGAAGTGCTTCGGAGTCATAGGGTTAGACCTTTTACCCTCGTTATAATAGAGGGATATCTACAGACATTTATTCGATTACACTTCACGGTCGTCACAGACAGAATAACACTAGGTGGCAAAATGATCCAATCCACCTTCACCGGTTACCCGTGTCCAGTCCCCTTCGACCTTATCTTCGTCCTTTCGTCTTTGACTTGTTTCGTCCTACCTTACTCCCACGTAGGACCCTTTACTACCCTTTACTCTTACTACTACCTTCCCAGACCTTTGACCCGTCTCATAAAATCTGAACTACCCTCTCCGTTGTTGTACGCGGTGACCTCTCACCTTTTTATTTGTCACCGGCAAATACTTATATCACTTTTCACGATCAACGAGTCAGTACAGATTGAGAAACGCTGGGGTGCCTGTCATCAGACGGACCGAGGAAACAGGTACCTTAAGAGATCCGTTCTTATGACCTTACCTATCAGTAAGGGAAGAGGTCCCCTAGAAGGACTGGATCCCTAACTTGGGCCCAGAGGACGTCACGGTCACCCAAGAAATGGTAGACTCGGTGCTCCCTTCGAGTATTTACATGGTGTATAAACAAATAGTGAAATGTATGAGTGCTTCATGAATATGTTTGAAATGCCGTAAAACTTGGCCGTTGGAAACCGTATGCCAGTGATACATCTCTATAATTTGACGATCCAAGTCTCAATTTACTAAATCGATACCATAGATCGACTACTCACCGTCTCTTCCCTAAGTTTGGAACTGAGTCTGGGTTCAAGTACCTTTCCCATCGACTTGGTCACGGTCCCTTTCTCGACGACCTTAGTAGGCGTAACATTATACTTTCAGGTCAGGTTACTATTCATACACATCCCTTTCTGGTCCCCGAACGCAAGTCTACCTCTAAACATAGGAAAGAGAAAAAATTCTTTCAATTAAAATAAAAATAAATAAATAAACGAACGTGTCCCAGAATCAACGTCGTACACCCGAGTAGTAACGGGGAACCCTAGAATCAAGGGCTTGGTCCCTACCTTGGGTGTAGGGGAATAACCTTCCGTTTCAGAATTGGTGACCTGGTGGTCTCTTCACAGGTGGAAAAGAGAAAGAATACTGGGACCCGTTCAGTAAACTGAGGAACTTCATCAAAGAAACACCCTCCCTTTTAAGGAAAAAGGACCGAAGTACAAAGATACCCGTCTTTGTGGGTCACGTTATTGTAAGACCCAGGAAGAGGAAAAGAGTGAAGCAGGGTCACCTCCCCCACACCGACCAGACTGACCACTTAAGTCCTCTTTCTCTATTCGTACGTACCACCGGGGAAGGTGAAAGGAGAAGGATCTCTAACCGATTAAGTTTCTTTCAGGCGGGGCAAGGAGGTCTGCTGTTCGAAGTGTCCCCGCCCCGTCCAAGGATCCCCTACCAGCAAACCCACCACCGGGGAGCATCGAGTCAGGCATTTACGTCCTCTGGACCCAAGTCAGGGACCCAACCCTTCTAGGGAACCTCTTCCTTTACCGATGGGTGAGGTCATAAGAACGGTACCTGTCGATGTCGAGTTCCCCAGTGTTCTCAACCTGTGCTGAATCACTGATTTGGTGGTTTATGAAGACCAGAGTGACCGGAGGTTTCGACATAACACAAGTAGTTGGTTCACCACTAGTCTATAGTTTCCACTGGGAAACTAGAGGGAACGGACTTCGAGACAATCCCTTTTGTAAGAAGTGACCATATATTGGAGTGTTTCAATAATACTTATAATTTCTATTATATACAATTTATGACCGTATTTCTTTTTTACCAGTAATGATGACACCCAGGTATTTAAAAGAATTAGTCGTTAATTTGAACCTAACAAGGAAGTAAAGACCTTTGTGACCCAGTCTTAAAGGTGAAAATTAATATCAGTTTAGAGTACTTTTGTTGTAGTCGTTCGACAAGTTTAATTCGAAAAATTTTTGACCACTCATCGGTTATGACAAGTTCCATTAAAACAATCTGACTCAAAAGACCACAGTCCATGGTTTTGGGTCACACTAATTTGGAAGTATCTGTTCAAATGTCCATGTTTTTTCAACTAGTGAAAAGAAAAACCAACTCTTCGTCTCCTTAAGAACTTCATAGGAGTTTTATCGAGGTTAATGAGGAGTTTTAGTACTTCACCGAGTGACCCTGTATATAGGATTCGACCTGTAGGAAACAGAGTACTGTACACCCTCTTTATCCCACATTCTTCCTCACCTCTTGTCCCAGGGAAAATCTTTAGTCTCTAGTCATTTCGAGTAAAAACCTATTACATGTTGGACTCATATTTTAGTAAAACTTTAGGTTAAAACCGTTTTCACTTATTTGTGTGTGTAGACGTCTGTCATGGAATCCCTCGTTTGACTTTCAAGTCGGACCCAAGGTCAGTCTACGTACACCGAGTTTAAAAGTTTACCGAGACGACGTCACTCGTAAATAGTTGCGGGGGAATCGGGTTGAGGGTTGTGTACGGGTGTGTCGGGGGTCACGATTTCTATGATAATAACCTATGACGTATCTTCGTTAATTCGAGGTCGTCTACTGACCGTTTGCGAAAGATTCATGAAGGACACGTGTTCTGTTCCACGAGTCGGGGGTGTTGTTTCGACCCCCGTAGGAAGTGCCGGAGGGATGGAGAAAGTACTAGAACTACCGAAGGTGTGCCACGACCCCACCCCCCATCTCGTCGTGTGCCACCATCTCCCTGACGTTGTGCCCGAAGTACCTCAGGTGGCTGGGGTGGTCGGCGTGGTCGAGTCGACGCTACATCATCTACCAGGCCCGGTGGCCGGGCGAGTCCCGACCGCGGCACCTCCTCGTCGGGCTTGGGGCCGGCACCAGCCTTTGGGGTCCTCTACGTCTCAGACTGAGCTACGACCACGAGCACGACGATGACACACGTCTCCACTACCAAAATAGTACTTAGCCTAAGGGGTCCTAGTGCTACTCTCGCCCCGTTTCCAAGAAGGACTCTCCCCTGCTCTCCTTTCTAGTCAAAGGGAAGTTCGGTCTACTACTTTGTACTTATGATAGGACTCCCATTTATGGTCCACGGGGTTTTTACTGTACATTCTCGACCCGAGAAATGACGGAGGAAAAGACCGATGGAGGACCAGGTCGCACAGGACAGAGAGGTAGTGAGGACCCCTATCGTTGTCTTAAGAAAAGAAGTATTAAGTTCGACCCCAATTGATATATTTGATAGTTCTCTTCATAGTCTTTCGTAGAAGATACTTCGTTCACCTGAGTTTCACGATTTACCGAATCACTTTTTCAAAGTAAAATAATATTTATTACTTTAATGAATATAAAGAGTAAACTCTTCAATTAAATTTTAAGACTGTGTACAGTGTGACTATGTGTCGTGAGCTGAAAGAGGGACAGTCTAATCGGGTCCTTGGGTCTCATTGAACGCCCGACGGACTCCCGGGACAGTAAACACACTTAGAGACTGACACTAATTCTCTGATCAAACGTCCAACTCTACCTCTCATGGTCCCACTCCAACTCTTCTTCCAAGTCAATACCACTTCCC
The DNA here is from genome assembly GCA_006410555.1 of Capra ibex. Lineage (NCBI taxonomy): Eukaryota > Metazoa > Chordata > Mammalia > Artiodactyla > Bovidae > Capra > Capra ibex. The sequence goes on along the minus strand of SJYO01026388.1, from coordinate 58,503,456 downwards.
CTTGATAAAGGGGACACGTTAAGTGACCACTGAAGTATACTAAATCTTGTATCCGAAAGTACTAGGATACTACATTTATTTTACGTCCACCCGGAACCCTCGGTATCAACCAATTTTATTAATAGGAAATGAGAGGCATCGAACCAGACCACGTATATTCTTTTCGTCGAAGGTATGAAAAGGAGATTATGTAAATGTGTCTTTACCTTGTTGTTCTCTCCGTGTCTATGGTACTCTTCCCTGGGTGTCTAGGTCGACCTTCTCGTTCGAGGACCCGGATCACGTCTCGGTCCCACCCGTAGTCCTGCTCATGAGTGGTCTACTCCAGACACTTCGGAGCCACGTCGACGTACCTCCTCCTCCTCGACGACTCGTGCCTGTCCTACGTGAGGTCCATGTCCTCGACGTCGACGACCGACAGTGACGCCACCCCGTCTTGGTTGTGTGTTTGTGTAGGTTTCCTTTCCCTTCTAATTTCTCCACCACACACCCTTTGTGAACTCTTTTATAATCCGTAGTGTCACAATTAAATCCCCCTCCAACCATTACAGTACCCAACGGAAGACGAGGGGAGTGGAGGTAAAGTGTGAAACTCCCGGATTAGGGACCATAGAGTTTGTACCAGAATAAACCTCCACCCCAGAAATGTGTTCGTTGGTTCAATTTCGTTTCGATAATCCCATCTAGGATTAAGTCGTCCTAACCATAGGATACCAAAAAGGTCCTCAGTACATACCTACACGCTCAACCTGGTATTTCTTCCGACTTTCACAATCAGTGAGTCAGTAGAAACTGAAAGACTTTGGGTGGTCCAATAAGACAGGTACCTTAAGAGGTTCGTCCTTATAACCTCACCCACCGGTAAAGGAAGAGGTCCCCTAGGAGGGGTAGGTCCATGGCTTGGACCCATAGGAAGTAACGTACGTCTGAGAAATGGTTGACTCGGTGGTCCCTTCACGTTTCTTCCGACTCACGGTTTCTTGACTACGAAAGTTTGACACCACGACCTCTTCTGAGAAGTCTTAGGGAACCTGTCGTTCTAGTTTGACCTATAAGTAGCCTTCCTGACTACGACTTCGAGATTAAGGAACCGGTGGACTACGTTTCTCGGTTAAGTAACCCTTTCTGGGACTACGACCCTTTCTAACTTCCGTCCTCCTCTTCCCCTACTGTCCCCTACTCTACCCACCTACCGTAGTAACTGAGTTACCTGTGTTCAAACTTGTTTGGCACCCTCTACCACTCCCTGTCCCTTCGGACCACACGACGTCAAGTACCCTAGAACTTCTCAACCTGTACTGACTCCTTGATTTGTTAGTAGAAGTGTTTTGTCCCTTTAAACCTGTGTCTTTATGTATACCTCCCTTCTGTTCCACTTCTCTGTTCCCCTCGTCTGTTCCTCACTTCGGAAGGTCTCGACTCTTCTTTGGTTGGGGCGACTGTAAAACTAGAGGTCGGAGGTCTGGGTACTCTGTTACGTAAAGACAATAATTTCGGTGAAAAAACACTATGTGTCAAGTACTATGAAACAAAACCGTCGGGGTCGTTTGGTTAATCCTACTAAAAAGACATTATTTGAACTAAAAAATCTTCAAAACTAAATATCTTTTTACATCGTACCATGTCTTACACTGGTATAAAATGGGTGGGGACATACACCAAATAGGATAATCGTTGTAGAATGGTAATTTCTTGTTTAATTATCAATGGTAATTCCTTGTTTATAACTATATAACTAAATTCAGATGTCAAATGAGGTCTTTATGATGTAAAATTATATAAATTAACAGATTTAAAAGGTTCTGTGATACATGGCACTATAGAAAATCTACCAATTATGAAATGATTGAATGTAAACCGAAAAGAAAAAAAGAAAAATTTCGTGGTTATAAAAAGTTACCTGTTTAATAAAAAGAGTACCAATAATGATATGTCAAGAAGTTATCTTGGTCTATAAAAAATTTTCGTATATTGAAATACTCTACGTGTGAAAATATGAACTTGATTTAAAAGACGAATTAGGTGACAGTTCAAAGGGTGCTCGTGGATAGTCGTTTCGCACGACGTCGTTATGTCGTTGGGGTTCCGTAGCCTGAGTTACTGTCTCTCTCGAGTAACGGTTCCTTTGACCGGGCCTTAGAGGAACCTCTGACTTACGCCGACGAAAAGACACCCGACGACGTCAGACCGTTTTATTCATGAGCACCGGACCGTGCTCAGTGTAGTAATCTCCGTGTGGAAGGTGCGTCCGGGAAGTGATCTATATGTCTACACGCACGTGTCCCACATGTAGAGTATAAACAGACTGTTACCCACTTAGACACCTTACGTGTCCCGTCTTTCCTCGGATCTTTGGTCGGTTCTGAAAGTTGTGTGTGATCCCTTATACACGGGTGAATCCTCCAGACACTCAGTGAGACGGACCGGAAAACAACCTCGTCCAACTCACAGATAACCAGAGTGAGAATCGAGCAGAGACCCAAAGGAGGTCCGAGTTCTACGTGCCTCTTGTCGAGAACATCCACTGTCCCCAGACACTTCTTCTTCGTCCCGTCCGGACCGTGGTGTGGGAGTCAGAGACTTCAAGAATTTTAACCAACACAAAACTCGACAAAACTGAAATGGAGGGAATCTTTGTGTAAGTTTAAATCAATCTTTTTCCTCTCTCTCAATTAACGTATCCTCACCTTACCTTAATCTTACACGTTATACTTCCAGTGCGAACGGAGTGACTAACGAGAGACTGTAAGACAAGACCCTTCTCTCCCTTCACCCTCTCCCACACTCTCTGGTTGTTCGTCTCTTACTTCTTTATATAAGGATTCGGGTTACTAAGAGGGGGTTCAAGAACCTAAGTTTGTCGTGACAGATTGAGTTGGACGGATAATCTCACGAGATAATTATGGCGTAGAAGTTCCATACACACAATTGGACACACGGACTTTCGTAAAAGACTTATGAGGGTCCTCAGACTTGTATAGTACTCGTATGTGGGGATATTTCGATTTCTGGGTCCTTCATATGTTCGTGACTAAAACCTTTACCTATAACTCTCTCGTTCATTACTGGACGAAGAACTCTTTGGACATACGTCCAGTCCTTCGTTGTCTATCTGGACCTGTGCCTTGTTGTCTGACCAAGGTTTGTCCTTTTCCTCATGCAGTTCCGACATATAACAGTGGGACGAATAAATTGAAGATACGTTTCATGTAGTACCCTTTACGACCCGACCTCCTTCGTGTTCGACCTTAGTTCTAACGGCCCTCTTTATAGTTCTTGGAGTCTATACGTCTACCGTGGTGGGAATACCGTCTTTCACTACTTTCTGATTCCTCGGAGAACTACTTTCACTTTCTCCTCTCACTTTTTCAACCGAATTTCGAGTTGCAAGTCTTTTGCTTCTAGTACCGTAGACCAGGGTAGTGAAGTACCGTTTATCTACCCCTTTGTGACCTTTGTCACCGACTGATAAAAAGACCCGAGGTTTTAGTGATGTCTACCACTGACGTCGGTACTTTAATTTTCTACGAATGAGGAACCTTCCTTTCAATACTGGTTGGATCTGTCGTATAAGTTTTCGTCTCTGTAATGAAACAGTTGTTTCCAGGTAGATCAGTTCCGATAACAAAAAGGTCATCAGTACATACCTACACTCTCAACCTGATATTTCTTCCGACTCACGACTTCTTAACTACGAAAACTTGACGCCACAACCTCTTCTGAGAACTCTCAGGGAACCTGACGTTCCTCTAGGTTGTTCAGGTAGGATTTCCTCTAGTCAGGACCCACAAGTGACCTTCCTGACTACAACTTCGACTTTGAGGTTATGAAACCGGGGGACTACACTTCTCGACTGAGCAACCTTTTCTGGAACTACGACCCTTTCTAACTCCCGTCCTCCTCTTCCCCTGCTGTCTCCTACTCTAACAACCTACCGTAGTGACTGAGTTACCTGTACCCAAACACATCTGAGACCGTCAACCACTACCTGTCCCTCCGGACCACACGACACCAAGTACCCCAGCGTTTCTTAGTCTGTGCTGACTCGTTGACTTGACTTACTGGCATCTTCTACTTCGACTTTGAGGTTATGAACCCGGTGGACTACGCTTCTTGACTGAGTAGCCTTTTCTGGGACTACGACCCTTCCTAACTTCCGTCCTCCTCTTCCCCTGCTGTCTTCTACTCAACCAACCTACCGCAGTGACTGAACTACCTGTACTCAAACTCATTCGAAGTCTTCAACCACTACCTGCCTTCGGACGTTAGGTACCCCAGCGTTTCTCAGCCTGTGTTCACTCACTGACTTGACTTGACTTACTGGTATCGCACTAAAGTCTGTTTCTTGGACAAGTCTTCAATCTTCTCCACAGTTCTAATCGGTTATCTTTTATTTTCCTGAATTTCGTTATTTTAGTCTTCTTTGATATGTCTATACTTTTGGATTGTTTCTTTTAATTATCTTGGTGGTCTCACTCCCGTCGGTTCCCGTACCATAGCAGACTAGTCCACCAGGTTTGCAGAGGGTCACTTCGACGTGATTTGGACGATGTCGAGTCGAAGATATCGTGGTCTTGGGGGCAGCATCCCGTGACGTCAGTGCTACCCCTTCTGGTGTTGGTTTGCTGAGAGATCTCCGTCTTAATACTGTTCCTTTAACGAAACTTTTTGCTTCGTTCTGATACTCTTAGGATAATTTTTTTTAGTCATTCGAGATATTGTTATACGGATTTCGGTGGAAACTAGGTTATAAGTTACTCTTTAGGATCTTTTATGTGCGCACAGTGTACTCAATAAAAAAAGGTAAGTTTCGGATAGTAAATCAATGTAGTAAGTCTGTACAAAGGTAAAAAGTCACTGACTATCTTTACATACTGGAAATCAACGATTATGTGTATACACTTGTAAACACTACAAACACGTTACATAAAAAGATTGTTAGATGTCAGGTTTAAAGATTACATTCTTTGAGGCTTTAGGTAACATTTGATCGTAATCGTGACTATTAAGATTTTCGTTTGTTTGAAAAATCTCGATTATAAATAGTTTATAAATAATACATGACACGTCGTTTTTTCTAAGGTGAATATGATCATGAAGGATCTTCTATAGTTAGACTTACAGAAATTATTATTGATGTGTTATTCGTAATGAATCCTGACAAATTCCATTTTATCCAGTATACCAACGGGATGTCCATCCCCAGGGACATCCCCTGTAATCTCGGTGAGTCCAAAATTTCTTGTACTTGACTTGGGGTCTACGGTCCGTCCAGGAATGACCTGAAACGATTTTCGAGTAAGACCTGGTTGTTTGTTACCATAGTAAATATCTGGGTATTTAAGTAAGAGTGAATAGAACTACTGATAAAATTTTAAATAATTACCATATTAATGGAACTCGATAATGATCGTGAAAACATCGTGAATTTTAAGAATCTAAAAAGGGAATCGTTTGATGAGTTCTTTTCTTCGAATTGAAGAAACAAAAGGGAACCGTCGAGTCATTACTTGTATCGAAAATATAAAAGTTTCAAAACCTCCAGAAACCAAATAAAAGACTGTCACGATTCTGGACCCCACCCCCCCCCACCCCTCGACTCTTCTTCTTAGGAACTGTCGACGGTTATCGGTCGACATACAAGGGGACCCTTTGTAGTTGTCAACGTGTCTTACAATTATAGTCTACTCCTGAGTTCTGCCACTACCTTGTTCCACTTTCGTTAGATATTAGTGTAGACTTGTCTTTAAAATTTTTTTAGACATATTAATGTTTTTCCTGGTTTATAGTGGGAGGGGACATTCACTGGGAACGACTAAGAGGTCACTGTCGAGACCGAGAGTAGATCGGGAGAACAGATCTACTGCTGTCGACCCAACTGGTTCTTCAAGTATACCCAAAAGGACATTCTAAAATACCTTTTTGGGTTCCCTCGAAAAATCTGTTGAGTTATCGTACAAGTTACGATCTTAACGGGGAGAGAAAGACTGTCATGGGTTAAAAACTTATCTTGCAGGTTCAGGAAATTAGGTGGACTATAATGGGTTGAGTCCGTGTTTAGGATATTGTTAAGGATTGTGGGTGGGAAAATGACCTACGGGGTAGTAAGGAGTATGACATTTCCGAGGGAACGATATCATTCAATTATTTGGATTAAGACAAATAAGACTAGAACCACCCGTGACTGTTAGAAAATCCAATTAAAAGATCGAATTAAGTATGTTTTCGGGATCTTATAAAATATAATGATTGTAATGTATAATGATAATACTAATATTACGTTTAATTGTTATATAACTTGACACAATATTAGTAATTCATACAATTACAATTTTATAATGATTATATTATAATGTTATAATACCATATGAAGTTATAATAATAATCCGTATAATAATTATTTTTATTGTACTATTATTGTTGATTAATATCCTATATATTTAATCCCACCAACTCTAGAAACTAGTTTCAGTTCTCGATCACTCCCCGTTTTGTGCCCAAAAATTGAGGTCATTAGGTTGTTTTGACCTCTTCCTTTGCCGTTGGGTGAGGTCATAATGACGGACCTTTTAAGGTACCTGTCTCCTCGGACCGCCCGACGTCAGGTACCCCAGTGTCTCTCAGCCTGTGCTAACTCACTGATTGTGTATTAGGTTGTTTTTATTACGTCAACTTGGTTATCATTTATTTGACAATTTTGTCAAATATTTGACAATTTGTCAAATATTGACAATTTTGTCAATATTTGTCAATTTGGTTATCATTTATTTGACTATTTTATTTAAATAGTATCGTAATCACTGAGTCAACACAGTCTGAGAAACGTTGTGGTACCTGACGTCGTAGTGACTAAAGGGACAGGAAGTGATAGAGGACCTCAAACGAGTTTGAAGACAAGTAACTCATCCACTACGATAGGTTGGTGGAGTAGGAGACAATGGGAGAAGAGGACGGAAGTTAGAAAGGGTCGTAGTCCCAGAAAAGGTTACTCAGTCAAGGAGCGTTGTCCACCGGTTTCATAACCTCGAAGTCGAAGTCGTAGTCAGGAAGGTTACTTATAAACCCAACTAAAGGAAATCTTGACTGACCAACCTAGAGGAACATCAGGTCCCCTGAGAGTTCTCAGAGATATTACCCTGACAAAGAGGGTCGAGTACTGTTATATATTTTAAGATGTCGTTTTGGAAGACTTAATAGGTTACAGATCAAAAGTAATTTATTATTACACAGAATAGATAAAGTTTCCCGTGAAGTCTTAGGATGACACAACGTCAATTAATATACACATAGACCATCTCCAAAAGTAGAGTGGAACCGTTTAGACCGGAAAAATTACTGAACTTTACTACTTTCAGTGAGTCAGTACAGACTGAGAAACGCTGGGGGACCTGATATATCAGGTACCTCAAGAGGTCCGGTTTTATGACCTCACCTATCGGAAAGGGAAGAGGTCCCCTAGAAGGGTTGGGTCCCTAGCTTGGGTCCAGAGGGTGTAACGTCCGCCTAAGAAATGGTCGACTCGGTGTTGTTTACGTATTCAATAGTTGAATGACGGACCTCTCGACCCCGTTACTTGTAGTGTCTATTGGATTATGGTGGCTAATTTGACAGTACGTCTATTTACTGTTCATATATTTTCAGTCTTATTGTGTCAGAAAATCTTCTATTCACGCACTCGAGTGTCCGAGTTCTCTACAGTCTTTTTTTATTTTTTACTGGTGGTCCGGTTAGGACGGTAAATCGTCGCCTTTTTCCAGGTTATCAAACTATTCTTCCGAGTAAATCTCAGTATTGTGGACTCTACTTGGTCCAATCCTGATCGGGAGTGTAGTTGATTGAGAATCGGTTGTAAGAAAGGTGATTGGAGGTAATCTTTTAACGTAGGAAGTCATTAGTACAAATTGGTCCACCCGAACGGGTTCTAGTGACTTATGTGAAGAGTCCTTACTGTCACTTAAATGGTTACCGCCCCCACCCCCTCCCCTTGGTGACAGGGATATGAGACGTTGAGATTCACTACGACACCCGTTTTCAAGCAAGTCTTTATCCGGGACTCGTCTGGTCTCGGGGTCACAACTTCCGTGAATGAACTACCGCCGAACCTCGAAGAGTGTGTCTTGTCACTCGTGCCTCTGTTCCAGTAGTGTCTCCCTGAGATGACAACTGGGAAGTTTGTCTCCTCCGCTGTCCGTAATCTGTAGCCGTCGCCTCGTGCTGTCCGAAGGAGTTGTGAGGAAGGGTAGGAGACGAAATCTATGAAAGTTCCGACTTTTCTACTAAAAGTCTACGACTCGGAGGGGGTCCGGTGGTTTTCGTAGTCTCTCTTACTTTATAGTAGTAAGGAAAGGTTCCATTCTGTGAGTTTTCTATTAGGTCCTTCCTTTATACTTTGATAATTAATATTCATTTCAAGTAAGTGTGAATTGCTTTTTTCTAAACCAATTAAATTCTTTGTTGTGTTAACTATTGTTAAAAGAGTTATAAATCCGGTCGTCTGATGTACATAGGAAATAAGACTATAGAACTTAAAGACCCAGAAGACTCGTCTGAATTCAACATAGGGTCTCTCTATTTGATGTCACCGTTCTATCTTTCTACCCGAAAAGTTTGATCCTTCGATCCCTTTCCCCGTTTTATTCGATCAGTGGTAGAGGTGGATAAGGTCGATAAACAGGGTCGTAGGAGTCCCATGTGCCGGAAACAACAATTTCCTCGTTGTCAGTTACAGTCTTTTTTATTAAAAGGGAGGTTTGTGCAAGTACAGGTCTTAGATCGTTGTTTTGAGGGTGTCTTAACATGACCTCCTTCTGACTTTAAGTCTTAGACAAGTTCAAGTCCAGGAGTCGAACAACTGGCGTACTCGAGCCCATTCGAAGTCAAAACGAAGTTAATTCGAATAATACGGAAACCGTTCACCCCAATTTATTGTTGTCAGAGTCTTGACGATCTGGTTCCTTTCTTTGTTCACCTTCGTAGACGGAAAATTTTTATTTTTGGATGAAAACCTGAGTCTCCCTCTCCCTCTCCCTCTCGCACCCTACTAAACCCTCTTACCGTAAGATTGTACATATGATAGTACATTCTTAACTTAGCGGTCAGATACAGACTGCGTCCTATGTCGTACGAACCCCGACCACGTACCCCTACTGGGTCTCTCTACAATACCCCTCCCTTCTCCCTCCCCCCAAGTACAAACCCTTGCGTACATTCTTAATTTCTAAAATTTTAAAATTTTTATTTTTTGATTTTTTTTTATTTATTTATTTTTATTTTTATTTTTGGACATCTCTAGATATGTTTACACCGGTTCATAAACTCCTTACATATTTACGTACTTACTTACTGGTACTCCAGTTTCTTCTCCCTCTTTTTTTCTACGGTCCTCACATTCTCCTTTTATTTTTATTTTAACTTTCTACCGTCCCTTTACTCTTTGCCGACTAGGAGTCTTAAATTCTAGAATTTCTTTTTTTTTTAACTCTTTACTATTTCACGGTACTATTTTCTGTCAAATTTTATTTACTTTGGGTATTCCTTAGGACTTTAAATTAAAATCCGTTTAAAGTTTACTCAGGTAATTAAAAAATGACTATGTTATATCTTTATACGTAGGAATTGGTTCTCTTGAACCTAGAGAAAAAATCAAATATTTTAGTAGGATATAATTTCACTTTTGTAACACCCTTGACGTTATCAGTTTTCTCTATTTTTTAGAACCGAGTATGGTGATTCTCGAAGTTTTCCACTTTTCTACGACGTCATGGACATCGGGTTCTTATGTCCCTTTGCACTGTTTTTGTGTGAGTTCGTTACGAAATCTTTTACTAAATTTCGTCATTAAAAGAAGGTAAATAAGAAGAGGATTAACACCGACAAATCGACGAAGAAAGAGAAGGAATGTAAGGGAGAGAAAAAGGAAAGGGAGATGGGGTGGGGAAAGAAGGTAATTGACTGTTTTTATAGTTTCATTTAAAAAAAAAATTGTGAATTTTTTTATAAATAAACTGACGTGGTCCAGAATCTCCACCGGGAACCCTAGAAGTCAGTCCTCGACTTGGGTCCGGAGGACATAACCCTCACATCCCAGAATCGGTGACCTGGTGATACCTTCATGGGAGTTGTAATTTTTAATGACTTATTTTGGGATCTATTTTGAGTACGAAACCAACAAGTTAGTCTACTAGACTAAAAAAGTAGAGAAAATGTCTTTTGTTATGGTAGTTTGTAAAAATTCTTTCGTTTCACGAACAGATAATATCACCTATAAAAAAGGAAAGGATACTCAGTCTTGCTTTCAAGGAATGGAACTAAAGTAAACGATGAATTTGGACCGACCGACAGGAAGGGACACTCTCCTGAATAAAAAGTATTGTTTTGAAGTATTTGTAGGAGGTCCACATTATCGTAAACCTCGGTCAGTCCAAAGATGGTAAAACATAGGGTCAAGAGTAAAATTGTCAATTACTTGGACTGAAGTACTTCTCATTTCATTGACGTTTTTGGTCGGAGGTTGTCCTTCCACACACTTCTCAATTAAAGGGACCGTGTCAACCTCGTCCTTGTCCATACCGACCGTCTCCTACGTCCTTGTCTTCCTTTGTTACCGACTAGTTCCGATTCGTCTCGGTTCCTCTTACCCTTCGATTGGGTTCTCGAAAATGAGTCGTAATATAGACGTATGACTCGTGTGTCATCCACAAGAATATGGGTGAGAAAGTTGACTTATACGTTTTTAGTTTAGGTTATGGAACTGAGGACTTAAGGACCCCCTGTAGGCCCAAAAGTTAATAGATCATTCCCTCTGTGTGTGTCCTGTCAATCCTCTAAGTCCGTTCTTTTTGGGACTGACAAGTTGTTGCCTTTCCAGATCCTTTGTTTTACAGTAGACTCACAAGACCCGAGACGATTGAATGGATCCACGTGGAAGGTCGAGAACTATCGTAAAGTGATGAGTACCGTGAATACTTTTCCGATAATACAGACCTTGACTCAATAATAGCCAAAGTTTTTATTGAGTCGGCTCAGGTGTTGAGGGACCTTCAAATTTGGGATACCACAAGATCCCACAACGTCTCGATACTGACCCCCCTTATAGACGGATTTGTACACTCAAGAGAAACGTGTTTCTTGTTAAACAGGGTTTCAGTGTTTATCGTGAGACTCACCGTGGATTACTTATCTCTAAGAATCAGTATTCTTCCTAGTCAAAGGACCTGAAACTGTACATGTCCAGGTACTATCGACGACCAGTCTGTGTGGTCCAAGGATAAACTCACCCCTCCCATAATTGAAATTTAACAGACTGGTCTGTCTGGTGAGGTCCAGTAGTGATCCATCTAGACCCTGATAGTCGCATCTCCGTCTAGGAACTCCCTTCCCTCTTCTCCTTCCTTCTCTATAAATGATCATCATTCTGAATGAAGGGTAACATCCCTATTAAGTCACTGATGACGTAACTCTCGTCCTTCCGTCGGGAAGTCACAGGGATGGAAAATCGTGACCCTCTATTATTCTTCCGTAAAAGTACGGTTAATTGATGGTCTATATTTAATAATGGTGTCGCGACTAGAAAAATTTCGAACAATATCCGTGTATCAAGATGATAAGAGACAAGTATTTAAACGTTCGAGTCGTCGAAGGTGTCTTAAAACCCCTTCACACTACAATTACGACTGTCGAGTCGTGTACCGATTTACAATTCCAGTCTTGTTGTAAAAAACCTTCTTTAGTTAGACTTAGTAAAAATACCTCCCCTCTTGATGATAGAGGATGGGGGGTCTATAAATGTATACCGTAAAAATAAAAATTTTACGAATTGTTATTAAATTGTTACCGAAAACAGTTACTTTATTAAGTTATTATTACGAACTATCATTTGAGTCGCAAAGACTCCTATGTTTTGTTTTAGTTTGACTCATTAGACGGGACCCGTATCCCTACCCCTCCCCGATCTGTAATTCAACTACTATGTGAAGTACGATTCGAAAACCGTAAGATCTAAATAAAAGAAAGGTGACAGAAATTCAGAAAGATTAAGACTCTACCGGACACTATACAAAGGTCACTACCCAGTACGATTCGTGATATGTGTAGAAGAGGTTCATTGCGATCACAGGGGACCCTCCTGTACGTCGGAGTGGTAAGGATCCCTGGTGAGGGGACATTATCGAAAAATTTTAATTGGTAAGAATGTATCATTTTGAATACAAAGGGAGATGATCTGAAGTTTGTATGAAGTTTATAATCGTAGGACTCTTAGTACAAAAAGACCCCGTGTTCTTGTAGAGGTCCCTGGATGACTCATTATCTTTCCTTTAATTGTCCTTTGTGATTAAAAGATAGATTAAACCCTAGAACGGGGGCCTACCCCACTCAGGTCTACCAGTCACTGTTCGTCCTGGTCTTCCGACTAATTGGTGTAGTATGCGTCCTATGTCCGTGTTTGGAAGGTCAAAATAGGTCTGGAGACGTTGATATGGACAGTGGAATGGACAGCGAGATTGTCCTCTCGTTCTACTCAGAAAAATGAATTTTGGATTTTAAGAGGATGAATTTTTAAAGTTTCATATCAATTTATTTGGTTATATTAACTTTAGTGAAACTCTTATGTTTCAAAGTAAAAATTACGAAGTAGAATTTTGTAATGACAATATCATAAAGGGTAGTGTAACGGTGGATCGTTCCTACCTTGCACTGACACATGATTATATTCCTGAGAGTTGTAAAATCCAAACAAAGGTAATTTTTATGAACAAAGAGAATTACGAAAGATGAATGTCTGAACTTAAAGAAAATTTGATTATAAAGATGTCGTAGTATAAGTTTTGGGATCATATTTGTTTTATCAAAAATTGTTTCTCTTTCGATTACATTATTTTAATAGAGTTCAAATTTGTTAAAAAATTATCTTTACATCCGAAATCTATCTCGTTTGTTTTTTTAATCAAAAAAAAAGAGGGTCCAATCACGAAATAAAAAAAATTGTGACCGACGGTCTAGTGTACAATTATTGAACCTGACCTGAGACCTTCCTCTGGTCCCGTAAACAAGACCGAGAAAGTAACTATTCCAGTAATTGAAATCTAAAGTTAAAGTGGAGAGACCCGAAGTAGAAGGGGTGAACAAAAAGATTCCTTATTTTCTTAAACTGGTCTATTAGACATTACAAGTGAGTTGAGGTATTAAAAGATTTCTAATCTTTTATTAACTTCAATTTTTAGTCTTTATTTCAATGTGTACTTGAGAAGTAAAGATATTTTAATTAAAGACTCTATAAGACCTAACGGCGACCTCTATAGGATAAGATTTTATTATTGTTCACAAGTAAGTCTTATGAAAACCGTCTAAATTTTTTTAAAATTAGAGTTAATAATCTCTGTCTGAATTTCTTTTTTTCGTGGTCAAAACTTCTCCTTAGTAGAGGAGTAATTGTAAGGGTCTTCTATTATATATGTTCTTCGACTAATGTAAATGTAAAAAAAGGGTCCTTACGAGTAAAATTTGTTAGACGAGTTCAATTCTCGTTTTTCGAGTTCACCCGAGACTACTGTCTCTCTTCTATTTAAGTCAAAGAAGTGACGGTGTCAGAAAATAAAGTGTTTCTCTTTGTATATGGGGTTCAGAGTTCCACGCATTAATTGACGGTCATCAAAAAGAATTAAAACTTAAATGAAGTCACAAACAATTATGTAGTGTTATAAAAATATATTTTAACAAGTTGGACGCTACAAATCTTGTGCTAAAATTTTCTTTTCACTCAAAATTTTATTACTGATTTTGTTTCTGGCTTTGGTGTTCCTTTTTAGAGAGAAATTTGAAACCTCCTTTTGTCCGTTTTTGTATGAATTTTCTCAAATTAAATATATTTATTTTCAAGGTCACTTGGTTCGGTCGGGAAGGATCACAAAGTCATCCTTCGTCGGGACCGCCCCCGCCCCTTTCGTGTCTTCTACACCCTGTGAGTAGTACGCTAATGTGTCTCAGTGACCGTTCTGGCCCTACTTGCACACCCATGGCTCTCCGAGTGGCACAAGAGGACGGAAACAGCATTGACATTTCAGTTCAGTGAGTCGTAAACTGACTCTCAACGGGCGTGTCGTCACAAATATGATGCGACCACTGTCGATGTATACATACAAAGTTACGTGTGGACCATTTCTTTATTCTGTCGTTGTATGTGTGAGACATCTATAGTCAAGTAATGGTTGTACGAAACCTTCATTAACCTCCTCTACAATTTAGGGAGAATTTATCTTTCAGTCGGACTAAATCCTGATCAATAGTTACTCATGATAATTTATAAAATTCAGGGACCCTTAAACAAAAATCAGTATCTCCTTTTCATTAGAAAGGGATTTCTGTTAGTGAGAAGCTTCGAATTGATAAGACTCGTAGTGTCTTCTTACGTTTGCTCACTAAAAATCTATTTTTTTGTCAAGATAGGTTTTGTTTGAGTCCACCGACCTTTAATTAGTCCTTTTCAAGAGAGGTACCGTTTTATCCTTGTCTTAAATAATTGAAGACTCAACCCCTTTTCCCAATTACTTAGGGAAAGAGGAGGTATTTGTTCAAACTGGAACCTAATTGAGAGACACAAGAAAACCTTTGGACTATTTCCACCCTGTGCAGTCGACACAATGACCCGTCATACTGAATCCCATTTTTACAGGGGGGTTAATGATTCGACGTAGACTTAAATCTTTTGACACTTGTTTGATATTTTTGGACCACTCTTCAAAGGAACCCATCGAGAACAGTGACTAATACATAAGGGTGACTCCCTTGAGACAGTCGAGTTGAGAACCTTAACAATGTCTTATAACCAAGGATGTGTCAACTTTGGACCCCGAGGTTTAGGTTCCACTGAGACGTGGGTGTCTCTACCGAGAATAGAAAAACGAGGATTCGACTGTAAACTTTCGGTCTCTGACCGGAGACCTGACGTCGTGCCTGAGGGCCCTGTCTATTTCCGGACGTCACGGGACAAAGATAAGGGACAGGATCTAAGACGGTCAACACTAGATGACGACGACGACGATTCCGCGAAGTCAGCACAGACTGAGACACGCTGGGGTATCTGCCGTCGGGTGGTCCGAGGGGGTAGGGACCCTAAGAGGTCCGTTCTCATGACCTCACCCAACGGTAAAGGAAGAGGTTACGTACTTTCACTTTTCACTTTCACTTCAACGAGTCAGCACAGGTTGAGGATCGCTGGGGTACCTGACGTCGGATGGTCCGAGGAGGCAGGTACCCTAAAAGGTCCGTTCTCATGACCTCACCCCACGGTAACGGAAGAGGCACACTAGATGATCCCAGAACGTTTAGACTTACAGATCAACTTGTAATCTGTTGAGGGACTTCCGACGTCGTACGTCTTCAGGGTTAAACTCCCCCTTTTTAAGGAGTAAACTACCATTGCTACAATTTACCGTACTAAAAAGTCTAAAATAACCGAGATTAAGAAAATCTTCGATATCCTTACCTGTTATTTACGTACGAAATTTTAAAAAGGGTGAAAAAGGAGAGGTATTGCATACAGTAGGGAAAGTAAAGGGTTCGTATAAATCAGGGTGTTTTTCCTTTTATCCCCCTGAAGGGACCATCGAGTCACGATATCTTAGGCGGACCGGTACGTCCTCTGTGCCCAAATTAAGGACTAGACTCTTCTAGGGTGTACGACGTCTCGTCGATTCGGACATATGGGTTTGATAATTCGGACACGAGATCTCGGACCCTTGACGTTGATCACTTCGACCTCGTGGGCTCTCGGGGTCGAGGTGTTGTTCTCTTTGGTGACGTTACTCTTCGGACACGTGGTGTTGATCTCTTTTCGGACTCGTCGTTGTTTCTGGGTCGTGTCGGTTTTTGGTTCAATTTTTTTCTTTTTTTTTCCCCTCCTAAATTATATGGAACTAATAAAAAGATCCTCATTGAAGTTCTGATGTTACTTTTATTATCCCAAGAGTGGGTTTGAGTTTCACTTCAACGAGACAACACAGGTCGAGAAGTGTTGGGGTACCTGACATTGGATGGTCCGAGGAGACAGGTACCCTAAGAGGTCCGTTCTTATGACCTCACCCAACGGTAAAGGAAGAGGTCCCTACCGTTCAAATTAAACTACTGACTATTGACTCTACCCTCTCTTTGAGTTACACTTGGAAACGACGAGGATAACGAATTCGATCTGGAAAGACAATCCGGAGTAATAATTTTTAGAAAAACATTTTAATTGATCCATTTTCATTCATAAAGGATCGTCAAATTAAATGGAGGATAACTTACGAATTATAAGGTTTACTCGGCACTTTTGAGTTTTTACTAAAACCTTCAACCGAGTCTAATTACAATTCAATTTTTTATTCTCGTTTAAGGTTTTATATAAACAGTTTAATGGTAAAATCCCATATAGTCAAAATTTGAGTAAAAGAGTTTGTTAGTACCTAATATTACATGGACTTTCACTTTAAATATACATGAATCCTTTTTTCACAAAATTAGAACTTTCTGAAAATGAAAACGTACACTGCTTTATCAAATTTTTAACACTTTTATGTAGACTCACACTGTAAAGTGATACTACTTTGGTTTAAGAGGTGTCACATTAATCCGTGTGAGCATAATAAATATGGAATTCTAGATTGTCAAAAGAATTTAGAATATGAGAGGGTTCTTTAGAAATATTGACAACTAGAAACTCGAGAGATTTGAGACTGTAATATTTAAATTCCCCCTTAAAATTCGAATCTTCGTAATTTCTACTCTAATTGATGGACCTCTCGACTTGATGCGTGAATTATATTTGTACTAAAAGGACTTATACCTTTCGGTAAATATCGGAAGAAATTTTTTGAGATAGTCAGTCAGGGAAATCTGGGTTCTTACTTGCGTACGTACTTCTTGACCTAGACGTCTTTGTGTTTGTCACGACAGTTGTCTACTTGAAGTATTTATTAGTTATGTAAAGATACTCAAAAATTACAATGGTAGTAAAAATTACGAGTCGACAATAATAATGTGTATGTTTTACCCTGTACTGAATAACGTTCTCCGTAAAATATTTCCCTTTCCATCCGTACAAATCAAACGAAACTTTTTTCTAATTAGATTCCTCGAGTAAGATGATTTCGACACTTATATTTATGACAGATACTGTTTCCCACAGGAAAATTTGTATTTTTACTAGTACATTGACTATTATAGTGAAAGAAGTCCCTGAGTCTTTCTCTACGAAATAGTCGATAGGACTGTAGGAGGTTTCTTCAAAGAAGTTGAACAACATAATTATTATTTAACCTTTTAGTCATTCCAGACGTCTTGATCCCAAAGGTATTATTTGGACTGGTAACATTAAGTTCCGCTCACTAAAAAGTGAAACACTTACAGAAAGAAGGAGATGGAGTCCTGTCACGATTCTACTCTTGTAACTTAGTCTCTTCGAGTCTCTTATGGTACAGGTTTTAGTCCGGCTCAAAGACCCTTCCCTGAGTAGTTAAAGAAAAGCATAGAGGTTATAGTCAAAATAAAGGGGTACGGGAAACGAAAACACCACGTCTTGACTGTGAAGTCTTCGGAGTCAAGACGTGGAACTGGTCTCCGAGTTTCCCGTTCAGTTTATGGAACACTTTTCGGTGTCCGGGACCTAGCGGTCCCTTCCGTGTTTCTGTGTCCCGTCACTCCTCACAGTATTCCCCGTAAAACTAGTAAAGTACGTAAACACCTGTAGGTCGAAATACCGTACGCTTTGTGTTGACTCCCGTTTTTGTATGTAGTAATTACTACGTTTTGTCTGGGGTTTCGTCTTCCTTTTTCTTGTTCTTTTGTGTTCAGACGTTCGGTATGTATTCGTTGCGTTTAAAATCTAATAGTTCAGTCATCTGACTATTTATTGTCATGATCCAATGTTGGTGCCACCTTAGTGATAATAATTTATACTTCGTCGTATCACCTTACATCGTCTATCAGTTATGTGTAATTCGTTTCCCTATTATGTACAATTTCCTCGACGGTGTCCTCTTCAAACGAATCGAAATGTTTCACGTATACTGGAAGTGAAATAACACGAAAATGGAAGAGAAAGGATAGACTTACCCCAATCGCCGTGTCGAAACAATTTTATCACGTACCATGACTGACAATCAGTTCTCGTCTCGATCATACAAAGACTAACCTTTTAAGAATACCTCTACTGTCAAATACCATTAATTCTTTATCCTAGTCTCTAATTCATTCGATGTTTTTTCGTGTCACAGAGAATACACTTACAAACAACTAGTGTCGTCCTAGTTATCTTTAAAACTAATAATGATATTCAGATTTGAGATGTAACGTAGTACCGTTGTCGAGTCCTCGAGACGGCAAAGGTCCATGTGTCGTCATTGTCCACCCATACACTGTCCTCCGTGGAGTAGTTTACGTTTGTGTGTCCGTATGTGTGCATGTATGTGTGTCTCGTTTGGCTTCAACGAAATAATGATAATAATTCTTTATCGATACATTCACTTAGATCAGAGTACGAACCCATCCCTTTAAACGGCCAAAAGGAAAGCCTAGAGTTGAATGTTCCTTTAAGAATTTCACGGGTCCCTATATGTTTTGGGACTGATACTGAAACAAGAAGGAGGAAGTGCAAGAAGAACCGAAGTCGACCGTATAATTTTATCGAATCCTGTGGAATTGGGTAGTTAAGGACATGGAAAAGTGCGTCTCGGAAGACGAAGCAGATGTCTTCCAGATGATTTGAGATCGGAGACAGGTTACTTGGTTGGTTTTTACTTCGTCTCCCCTGGGGACGTAACGAGGTACGCGGAAGATTGAGGTCTATTCCACAAGTTCTTGGTGCGTTCAGTCTCCAATTTCCTTTCACGACTTAAAGAACGTTTCCTGATCAAACGAGTTTCGGGTAGAGACCGTCCTTCATTGGTTTCTTATCTGTGGGGTGTCCTCAATTTGGTCTCAGTTGTTTCTCTGACCGGGTACTTCTTCGTTCCTCAAAGACCTTCCTTTTCACCTCTTCGAGAAATCTTACCCCAAAGGAGTGAGGTCATCGGAGTCGACCAAATTTCGTTACCCGGTCGAGGGAACCGACTAAAAAAAAACGGTCCTCCACCCCGATGGGGAGGGTCAGGATTTCCCTTGTACTGTTTATTCTACGACACCTCTTAGGGTCCCTGTCCCCTCGGACCACCCGACGGCAGATACCCCAGCGTGTCTCAACCTGTACTGACTTCGCTGAATCGTCGTCGTCGTCGTTCTATTTTTCATGTGTCTACTGGACCAGGTAAAAGGACCTAACATAGACCTCTGGAAGTCGAGGAAGTAACATTTTATAGAATAAACTCCATACCGAGTCTTTATTACGATAGTGACACATCTCAAATTTTTTTTTTCTTAGTGATCTTAGTAACTTATAAATTACTCTTCAGTCGGATTAATTTTTTTAAGAAATCACTATGGATCTTGTTAATATAGTCTTCGAAACCGTCGTCCAGAACTAAAAGTCACAAAAATTTCAAGGGACCCCCATTGTTCACCTTGACACAATTTGAGTATAGGAGACTACCATTAGTTTACGAGTCTTTTCTATTTGACTCATAGTCACACATTTCTATGGGTTTGTTCACCGTATACGGATTACTAGTGAAATTAGATGTCAGTGTTTTTTTCATTTTACGTAGTCATGAAGACGAAGTGTACATTTTGGTGGTATGTCGGCAAGAGATTTACGGAACCATTTCACCTTTTTTTAGGGTTCTTAAAGTCAACCAACGATGTAATTACACTGTTCTAAAGTGATTGTAAAAGATTCTGACTCCCATAGATCCTCCGTCATATCGTATCACTAATTGTCGTGTATAAGTTTCGAACCTAAACTTATAGATTTTAAAAAAGTTGTAACCAAAAATAAATACTTGTTTAGTTGTATTTTGTTCAGGTCTACCGTCACCCTCCTCGACACGACGACTGGACGAATGTTTCCTTCGTACACCTGTCACTTCACCCACGTTAGTCTGAAGTCGGACCTCTGGGGAAGGAGGGTAGGTGGAATCCCAGAAGGACTGGATTTCAGTGACCCGTTCGTTTAATTGAAGGGAAAGAAACCCTAAGAAATACATCCACCCAATACCATTTCTAGTTTTCTCCTACACATATAACTGTACGGGATCCTTACGTTGGTAGTCATCAATGGTAATAATTAGTGACAAAACCTAAATTCCCTACCTCCAACCTACCTTACTTTTACCCTCTAAGGACTTTCATTTTAGAATTTCTCTTTTTTTTTCAGAAACTCTCTCTGAGACGAACTCGAACTATTGTACGACATCCTAGTTTCTGATCTTCAAAAGGTACTGATTCTAGTTTGGTCGTTTATTTATAAATGTTTACTCTGAAAGAGTACATCTTTTTAGGGTGTCTCGACGGAAATGGTCCGTACTCTTATACGAGGTTTAGAATGGTTATTTTGTTATTATAGTAATTGGTAGAAGTTAAGTCGAAGTGTCTCGAAGTCCGATGCCGTGGTGGAGAAGGAAATTGGGATTCCGGAACCACTAAAAGTGAGACTGTCAAAAAGGACATAATTCCATTGATGGGAGATCAGTTCCGATACCAAAAAGGTCACCAGTACGTACCTACACTCTCAACCTGACACTTCTTTCGACTCACGACTTCTTAACTACGAAAACTTGGTACCACAACCTCTTCTGAGAACTCTCAGGGAACCTGACGTTCCTCTAGGTTGGTCAGGTAAGACTTCCTCTAGTCAGGACCCACAAGAAACCTTCCTGACTACGATTTCGACTTTGAGGTCATGAAACCGGTTGAGTACATTTCTCAACTGAGTGATCTTTCCTGAGACTACGACCTTCCCCGACCCCCGTCCTCCTTTTGCCCTGCTGGCTCCTACTCTACCGACCTACCATAGTGGTTGAGCTACCTGCACTCAAACTCACTTGAGACCCTCAACCACTATCTGTCCCTCCGGACCGCACGACGCTGAGTATCCCAGCGTTTCTCAGCCTGTGCTGACTCGCTGACTTAACTTGGTCTGGGAGTCTTGTGAGTTGTACAGACGATTGAACTTGTATTATCATTCTCTTTATGATTCCTAGAGCGAAAGTTGGTTATTTTCTTAAAACATAGGTATACCTCAAAGTCATTACTAGTAAGTACTTTAATTTGTCTTTTGTACAACCGACTAAGTATCGACAGGTTAAGATTTAAGTAAAGTATAAAGAATAAGAGGACGTAGTGTCTTCTGGGATAAGACTTTTTGACAGTAGTGACGGTAAATTAATTCGTTCAATTTCAATCTGTGTGTTTACTTCCGACGGAAGAATAAATGTAAAAGTCACGAATTACTAGGAAAATATCAAAATCGTCATGGAATCCTTTTGTTGTAGTAAAAAGTATGAATTCATGTGTAAAGTAAAGGACTAGTTGTCCAAGGTCCCATTCGTGACAAGAAGTCATTTATCAGTTACGTCTGGTCTCATTCTTTCTTCTTACACACTTAAGAAGGGGGTTGTGAAGGTGTCCACTAAATTTACTACATAAAATTCCACAAAAATATTTAACAAAGGGATCGATATAGATTTCACTGTTATCCTCTTTTCTAAAAAATTCACTTTCTGTAAAAATACTCTTTAATTTGATGTTAGTTCTTTCGAAGGTTCTCGATTCACCATCAAAATCCAACTTTACAGGACGAAATTTTTATCTCAACGTCTAAAAAGTTTCCGATTTAATCGTCCACCTTTCGTACACTCTTAGAACTTTTAGTGACCCAGAGTGATACAGATGTCTTATGGTAATAAAAACACCGTCAGAGGAAACATCAAGTAAGAAGAACAACTACTTTTTAATAAAGAATTCGTTAAAGGTACCACTTTTTGGTTTCCCGATATTCGATAAAACGGTTAAAGTCCTTTATATGTTACTTCCGTTTAATTCTTTTTACGAATAAGGATAGTCCGCATAGACTTCATTTGTTACTAAAGTTTATTAAGATGATGATAGGATAGGAAAGAATTTAATGTGTTCGTAGCAAGTAAATTATTAGATGAGAGACATTGATGACTAGGTATTTGAACTCTTCACCTTATGAAGGACGGTATAGTGATTGGTTCCTACAGTGTCACTGACCGTTGACGTCGGTGGTGCCCACTACTGGACCACTTGGGACCCCATAAGAGAACTTATGGACGGTAAGTCGTCGGTAGTTTGACGTCAGTGAGGAGTGCCACTCGGGATTCCTTTGAGTCCTACACCTTTGAGTCCTATGACCGGGGTCTATCCACTCCGTGGATAGTTAGCTTACTTAAGTCACTCGGGTCTGAGATCGTAGAAGGGTATGGATCTTTTCGCGATTTAAGGAATTGAACTGTATAGACCAAAGAAATTTAATTGTCATTAGAAAACGACAAGGGTTGATAGACGGGAAACAACGTTTTGAGGATATATAGAATCGGGGAGGGGAGTGGAGGAGTCTTGTTAAAGGGTCTCTATAGACTCTGAGACACAGGGTCCGATGTCAGGAGTAAAACGGGGTTTATTATGAATTGAGGGTTGAGAGTGTAACACGTTAAAAAAAGTTGTTTGAATATTCAACAAGAATCCGAAAAGTATATTTATCTAGATGAGGTATGAACAGAATACGGTCTAATATATTTATACCTAACCCCATCCTCCGTATAAAAATGTGCAATTGTCACCCGGAATAACCGTTTTTGTATGGGAGTCTTCCTTGTCACCGTCTAATTTAGTAATTTTCGTAAATTGTTTATACCAACTATATCTAGTTCGTTACTGTTTACCCTTCCTCTTTTACACCCGTCCCAAATCGTCTTGTACTTCTTTCTGTTCCCTTTAATCTTCTTAGTTTTAGGACGTGAATGTTCCACCGGTGGTAATTCTCCTACAATATCGACCACCCTCAGGGATGAAGTACCCCTACCGAGCTAAGCGGTACCGTCTCTCCGTACTGCCGAGAGTGGCTCCAGAATCGTCTTATGCTAGAAATCTAGAGTAAAATTACTCTAATATGGGAATAAGTGAATACCGTTACGAAGAGTTTCAAATTATGGGAATACTTAGTGTACCCTATAGAATAATGTTCCGTCTAAGAATAAGTCTCCAGACCCAACCCCAAGTTCCTAGACGTAAAGATTATTCGAGGGTCCGTAGACGGTTCACCCAGTGTGAACTCCAACATCTCGGAGTGTTGAGGAAAGTTATACCAAAATGTGGTGTCGAACAACCTCTCTTGTCATTGATAGTCTCGTTACTAAGAGTTGAACTGAAAATGTCATCTTAGTCGGTCATATTCCCTTTTTTCATGTCCACAATCAGTGAGTCAGTAAAGGGTAAGAAACGTTGGGGTACCTGACATCGGACGGTCCGAGGAGACAGGTACCCTAAGAGGTACGTTCTTGTCACCTCACCCAACGGTAAAGGAAGGGTCCCTAGTTGGTCCCCGAAGTGTTTTAAACATGTGGGTCCAGGGAAGTTCTAGTTTTGTGAGTCTTAAGGATTCCACTGGGATCCGTAGAATAAAAGTGATTATGAAGGGTCCACTAAGTTTATACATCCGAAACTCTTTTTGGTGGTTGTATTTTCATCCCGGAAGTTACAATACATTGACATTCATCGGGTATGTATTCTCTTAGTAAAACCCTCCCATTTCTCTTCAGTTTTAAATCAGTTCATTGATGACTTTTATCGGTCGGAACAAATCCTTGGATACGTTGGAACACCTTCGGACAGAAAACAAGACTAGAAGTCAGCAGCAAACGTCACTTGACTCCGTGTCATAAGGGAAGTATTTTTCTAGATAAAATTTCTATTTTCCGTTCTAGTTACGACACAGACGTCTCACGAGTGGGGCCCTCACCAGACCTACTTCCCTCCCTGTCGGGGACCCTCCTAATGGTGGCTGAAGGTACTCCGTTTACAATTCCCAGGGACATTCATCGAGAAGGTACTGGTCTGATACTTTGTGCAAGATGTCCTACATCTCTGACTTTCGAGTCCGTGCGGTTGGTCAGAACGAAGGGCCAAGAAAGTGAAGGATCACACACCGAACCTTTCACTCACCTAGAGAGAGACATGGTCGACGGAGCAGACATTTTGTACCTATTAGTTATCGAGGACGAAGTGTCATGACAACATGTCAAATATACTAAATTATGTCCCTTTTAAGAATCTTACCACGGAGCGTCTCTCATTCGTGATGACGACGATTCAGTGAAGTCAGTACAGGCTGAGACACACTGGGGTATCTGCCGTCGGGTGGTCCGAGGGGGCAGGGACCCTAAGAGGTCCGTTCTTATGACCTCACCCAACGGTAAAGGAAGAGGTTACGTACTTTCACTTTTCGCTTTCACTTCAGCGAGTCAGCACAGGTTGAGGATCGCTGGGGTACTGACGTCGGATGGTCCGAGGAGGCAGGTACCCTAAAAGGTCCGCTCTCATGACCTTACCCCACGGTAGCGGAAGGGACTCTCATTCGTGATTTATACATAATTTTCGTCGGTACATTGTGGAACTCATATCCGCGAACAGAGAAAAAATATAATAAATAAGTAAATAAAAACCGACACGACCCAGAAGTGACGACACGCCCGAAAGAGATCGATACTGTTCGCCCCGAATGAGGTGTCACCGTCACGTGCCGCAAAGAACAACGTCACCGAAGAAGAGAACAACGTCTCGTACCCGAGATCCTGTAAGTCCAAGTCATCAACACCGTACACCCGAGTCATCAACGTCGAGAGTCCGAGATCTCGTCTCCGAGCTATCAACACCCGGATTGACGAGACATCGTGTACTCTAGAAGGACCTGGACCATAGCTTGGGTACAGAGGGACGTAATCGTCCGTCTAAGAAATGGTGACTCGGTGGTCCCTTCGGGGGACATCAATAGAGAACAGTGATGTTCACTACAATACGAAAGTTCGGAGGAGTCTTACTAGTCAAGACTCTCCCTTACCTGTATCGTTCGTCACTTGGGCCTTGAGAATCGATTATGGACTACCTTCATGTGACTCAACGTCACATGTTCGGACCACCTATTTTCTAGGTGACAAGAGTCGTCCTCTTGTCAAAGGTCCCACAAAGGTAATGACCGAAAACTAACCCCGACGACCTAATTCACTCCGGGGTCGTGACCGTGGACGGACGTGCACCACGAGGACCTACTGACGGAGAGAACCGTCTGACCGCACATCTGTAGGAGGGGGTCCCTGACCGGTCGACGTTCTCGACCTAAGAATGAGGGGACTTGAACCACAGGTACGGTTCAGGTCCGATCGTGTCTCCTCGATAAGGAGTGTGACGGTAAATAGTTTTCGTGAAACTTCACCACTACTAATACCAGGAATGTTTCGTCAGAGGTAGGGGGACGACTACGACCTGTTAGACGGGGACAGAGGTCAGTGGTCTCTCCTCAACTCGTAGCTTCGACCCGAACCCCCTTGGACGTCAGAGTCGACAATTCCAGGTCGTACCCGTCCCTCCACCATCCTGGAAGACCACCCAGACATGCTCTCCGTGTCGGATTTTTGTAGGAGACCTTGGGACGTGTGACAGTTCCCTCCTGGGGGTGATAGTTTATGACCTACTTTTCAAAGGAAAATACTAGGAATGGTTCAGGAAGGAAGTCTCCTTATGTCAGGGTTCGGACGTAGGACTTGATCTTCAGTCTCGATCGTGACCTTCACTCCGTAAAAAGACGTTTCCAGACTGGGGACGAAACCCTGACAGTTCGACTACAAGACGACCTTTGTGAAGTTTGACCCCCTAGAGTTACCCGACGTCCATCCTGTTCTTCCACCCCCCTCAGTCGAACGATGACACCAGAGTCCTTCGATCGGGGTAGCTACTGGGTAGGGAAATCCCAGGACCGGACTAGTGGTAATAAATCGTCTTCGGACCTACAGTAGTTAGACGACAAGGTCTTTTCGTCCTCGATTAGAACTGGGCCGTAAATGATGTACCGGCGGACGTGACTTTCGAAAAATGTACCCAAGATAAAAAGAACAGATTGACCGTGTTGGTGTGTTACACTCTATCGCTCTGTCCACGACAATCGCAACGAAAATGTGTGTCTTGTTTGTGTTTGGGTCCCTCCATAGGTTCCGTTGGGACGACCCTCCATCCTCTCGGTCCTAAATATAGGTTTGTATCACTCAGAGGCCTCGGGTGCGAGAGTGGTGGTGCGAGTTACGGAAATAGACATATAACGAGAGCCCAACTCTAAAAAAAAATTTAATAAAACACACACACACACACACTGGTGACACAAAACTACACAGTAAGGTAGATCTTTCCGGACGACTCAGAGATGAAACCGAAGGTCTAGGGGTGACTCTTGTGGGAACTGAAGCCACCGGGTATCGTCACACTCAGACGACAAGTCCTTAACAACCCGACCGGTTTTGTAATTAAACCAGTCACTTAGACAACAAATTATTTCAAGAACGACGTTTACTTTTGACACAGGAAATAAAAATGTATTTGGGGTTACTTGAAAAACTGGTGCTGATCTATGTATTGTTTAGAAAAGTCTAAGAGTAAGTTTTTGGGACACTCATACTATTTCCGTGGGTGGGAGAGTTTCCCTCGAACCCTTGGGGACCACCGGACGGGTCAGGACTCCCAGGATGTTGTCGGACAGAAGGAAGGGATGGAGGGAGGAGCCGTCCCCTACCCGACCCGTCACTCACTGTGCGACGTAGAGGACAGAACAGGAAGTATGTCGTTTCTTGGTTGTTCGTAGGATGTACGGTTAAGACAAAGAACGAGACTAGTTTGTGATGTAAACAGTAAAATTTTCGTTTGGCCACACCCCATAGATTTTATCAATGTGGGGATCTTTGTCTCTTATCTTACCACTAACGACCCCCCACCCCCTGGTTCCCCTTTCCCTCTACCTCTCAATGACAAGTTGCACATATTTCAAAGTCAATACGTCCTACTCGTGCAAGACCTCGAGACGATATGTCGTAACGTGATACCAGTTACAAGGACTCAACATGTGAAGTTTCACACAATTCTAGAGTACAATGTCCAAGAATAGTGTCGATTAATTTTTTTTTTTTTTGGGTTTGGATGTTTACTATTCTAGTGAGTGACCATAGAGAATTTTAAGTTGATTTTTATGACTGTCGATAAGATAAATAAATCAATATATCTCACTTTGTATGTTTATGCCATTACTTTTTATAAGGAAGATGGATGGATTTATGTGTAAACTCTTGACTAAATATAACATCACTCCCCAGTCGACAGATAAAAAGAAAACTGACTGTATATTTTACTGGATGAACGAGTTTTTATTAAAAGAGTTAAAAGTCAGTTACGGTGTGTTATGGTGCTTTCTAGTCCGTAGTCAGTATTTAGGATGAGTACTAAAGTGACACATACTCCTCCTTATATAATTAATCGAACTGACACCGTTAATAAAGTGTTACATATACGTATAGCTTTGTAACTTGTAAAACGTCTAATATGGAGTTGCTACTCTTTTTCTCCTTTTTTTCTTTTGTGCAGGTTTCACGATTCGTAGATGGAGTTTATGTGTCATTTGCCATTAGTAATGACAAATTTTTTTATGGCACTGACGACTCTCGATCTAAAAGAAAAAGACTTATTAAAGTCTCAAGTCTTATAGTAACCGAGTAACTTCAGACGTACACATGAGAACAGTCTTGTGTATTTAGGACTTCTATGGGAAAGGTTCTTCACCTTCCTTTAAATAAAATTCGTATAATTTCATACCGAAACCTTACTACGACACAGGTTTTCGGTTTCAGTATGCGGTCTGTAAGTCCTTCGGTTCGAAAGACAACCTGTATGAGAACCCTCACGACTTCCATGTGTAATGAGATCCGACGTTATGTCTACCTTTTCTCTTCCAAAAGGTTGTTAACAATATTTTACACAAGTGGTCTCAAATCCTCTGTCCCTACGTTGACTTAGTTATTTGTAGCAGGGATTTAGAGTATGAACCAAAAAATTTTGGATAAAAAATTTTTCTAGTTTAGGAGAAGTTAATTAGAATCCTTTTTATCACTCACATCATGGATCCATATCGTGACGGTCCTCTTGGTCATGACAATAAAGGTACCAATTTCGGAGTCCAGTTCGTTTGGTCTCGTACGTCTCGTGACTGTCTCACCGGGTGTCTCGGACGAAGGGTGTCTAGTTGAGGAATCACTTTTAAGGGGCGTCATTACTAGTCTCTTCCCGAGTGGGGTGACGACGTCGAGTCGAGGTGGGGCCGTAAAAAGGGTCCACCCCCATTTCGTCGACACTCGTCTGTCGTGTTTGTTTGTTGCGAACTCCCAGCTCCCCTCGCTCCTGAATGGAGGCGCTAGAAGTCGTGACGTGAGGGTAAGTCCAGTTTCCAACCTCACATCCAATACGTCTCATTTTGGAAATTGTCGGTGCTTCATCCCTTCCTTCTTTTTCTATTCCCCAATCTTAAGATCTTTATTTAAAGGTAAAGCATACGGTGAATGTGTCAGAACAAAATACTGAAAAACGAGAAACGAAATAAAGTATACAAACAAAGATAAGGTGAGTGACGAGAGATTAATCACCAGTGTGTAACGGGTCATTTTATCTCTGATTATTTCATTTCCGACTTTTGAAGAGGGGTTCCTTTCTTAGTAAGATTCTGACCGGTCTCTACCGAAAGGAGTTGTTGAGGTCCTCCACACAGATCATTATTTCTTTTAGTCCGAGTCACGATCCAGGACTTGTACTTAATGGATTTAACTAAAAAATCACAGTAATGATGACCGGAGTAAAATGGTCATTCCTTTGACTTCGAGTTTTGGTAATTTATGCGGGTTTCAGTGTCTCCATGGTCGATGTCTCGAGTTAGACTTGGGTTCATTAGACTGGGGTACGGGACGGGTTGATGCATTATGACAGAGATATAGAAAGATCTGAGTCCATAATGATATAAAAAGACAAGGACAGTGAAGAGTCTAGGTGTACCCTAATCTGTCAGAAAATATCCGTGAAAGAAGAAAGAACGAAATGAAGGGAGTCTTGTGACGGGCCCCGAATAAATAATCAGGGTTCAAGGGGGATAAGAGGTTCAATGTATCTGTTACTCAACTACTGTAAATGTTCTAGAAATTCCCGATAATTTTTAGGGTGAAAGATGAACATCTCGATAATCCCTTATCTAGTTATCTTCGAGTCCCGTAAAATTCTTAACGACGATTAAAATCTCTTCTCCGATCGGAGAGGGGACAGGTAAACCGAAGACTACCACGTGTAATAGAGCGACCACCAGAGTCTGCTCTTTAACGACCACAGACGAGGAGACAGGGGTTTGGGATGTCGGTACAGACCAGACGTCGAGGTGAGTAGTCACCGTCGGAGTCTCCTGCAAAGAGTAGACCAAGAGGGATTGAGTACGTTCTCGTTGTTTCGGACCGTATAAACGGATTTAGTCCTGTATGACGAGCAGTCGTGTAGTTTTTCGTTTGACAGGATACCTTGTTTCTTGGAGAATCAATGATCGGTCCGACCGGGATCCTTGTCAGTGTGGAAGTCTCTTTCGTTTATCCATATATTAATTTCTTCCTTTTTCCCTTAAGAACGGTTAAAATAAGTGTTCCAATCTATTGAAGTGACCCCCAGACGAGGAGGTAGAAAACGAGGAATCCCGTGGACTATCGGTTCTCAGTTGAGGTCTATTTTTCGTAAACTTTCGGTGCGACCGACTCTTTCTCCGTAACACCCTTTATGATGGGACACCGGAGTACCCTTTACCGAAAGAAAACACACTACTACCCCAGTCCCAGACCGTACGTTCTTCCCTACTTTCGACTCCTGTGGTTACGGTGGTCCAGGATTAATCCGGACCCCTGTCCGGTACAGAAGATCACAGAGACATGAACTACCATGGAGACGGACTGTGGGAGGACAGGAGGTAAGAAGGGTACGAACAAGGAGTGTACCCAGTAGACAACCGAAGAAACGTCAGAGTCGAGTTTACAGTGGGGGAGTCCGTACACCGGGAGGGACTTGTCTGAGAGACTTTACCGGAGAGCGTGTCGAAGAACAAAGTGAACGAAGTCTCGTTCGTGGTCAAAGTATTTAATGACCAATATTAGAAAGGTAGTCTGATATTGTAGGTGACCCGTAGACTTTCCAGGAGTTCCGAAAAAGTATACTCCGAAAGAATGATACTAAAGAATAACGGAACTTACCGAAGAGAAAGAACTCTATAAAGAAAAAAGATACGGTACAAAGCACCGCCCATTCATCCCCCATACTCTCTCACGGACCACTTTCACCACCAGACCCCTCCATTTGACCGGGTAGACCCGAGAACCGAAAAATTGATAAATGTTACCTTATAATGAATCTGTATTTTTCTTGCTTTATTTACTGTAAACGTTGTGCCTTCCTGGATGTCGGGTAGTATAACTCACTTCACTCAGTCTCTTTTTATTTTAATATACTATAGTGAATATACATCTTAGATTTCTTTACCATGTTTACTTAGATAAATGTTTTGTCTTCGACTCAGTGTCTACAACTTTTATTTGAACACCAATGACTCCCCTCTCGCCCCCTTCCCTAGATAACCCTCTGACCCTGACTGTATATGTGTGATGATATATATCTTATCTATTAATTATTCCTGGTTGGCTTATCGTGTCCTTGAGATAAGTTATAAGACATTACTGAATATACCCTTGTCTTAGATTTTTTATCATCTATACTTACATATTGACTGAGCGACGTGACATGTTGTCTGTGATTGTTGTGACATTTAGTGATATAAGGTTATTTTTTAATTAATTCTTTGTTTTTTATTATAATAAATATCCTGGTTGTTAGTTGAAGGACGGAAGGTAACAAGACACGTAAGTCTGTTCCACGTGTTCCCATCTAGACCTTTCTTCAAAAGTTTTTAGTTGGGTCAAAAGACACTCGTCCACGACGAAAAATGTTGTCACCGACCTCCTTCACCCTCGTCTCAGATACCATTCTAAAAGTCCTTCAAGTGACTCAACCGGATAAACGATTAGTTCGAATAGTCCACTTGTTCCTCTGACCTGAGAGAGACGGTGTCCCTTCGGTCGTTCACATCTCCCTCCGAGAAACGTTGTCAGACTTCCTTCGACTCCTGGAGACGTGGGTCGGTTCCGACTAGGACAAGTTTTCTAGAAACTTTTTTCCGAGAAGTGTGGATTACAGACCGGTGATTTTTGGTTTCTGAGTGACTTAAGATGTGTTTTTGATTTTTGTTCTTTTTACTACTTTCACTTCGTGTAATTACTTCCCCCGAGGAATTCGAGTCCGTCGGACGAAACGACCTTCGTCTCCTCCAAAATTGAGGTCCCGACTACCACGGGGACCGGGGGACACTGTATATTTCTGTTCTCTGCATTTCTCGAGGTCACAGATCGTTCCTACCGCGTCGTCTGTCTTCACTGAACAACTTTTACTAGGCACCTCTTTGGGTTACGGACGTTCGTGATTAAGTGACCTAAGTTTGTGTCTGGCCCACATCCTTTAAAGCCCGTTGTCGTTTAATTAAATTTGACAGACGGAAGGTAACGTATTACTTTCCCATTCATCGAATCTAAGTATAAGACTCGTGCAACCGGAGTTCCGTTTGTCCTCGTGGATTTATAACTCCCGTCAAGGCAATTTTTATGTAGGGAGTGTCCCAGTAATTTCGTATAACTGATGTAATAGTGCTTGTCGTCCTTGAACTCACTATCCGCCACAGAAGGTTAACTCGAACGACCATGACGGAGGTATTCCTTCGGTTCCCCTACGTCTTTCGTCCGCCCCCTTTGGAAGGTATTTTTCCCTTTCTAGGAATGTCTCCCATTATTTTTAGGGTTATTAATTTTTGTTATTGCCTTACCGATGATACGTGTTCTTTGTTAAGAAGTTTATTTTTGCACGTATCTTTGGGACCTCTTTTTTCTGCTCTGACCTTTCCTCTTACTCTTCGACTAAATAACGTTCGGGACCCGTGCTCACTATTCTTAGACCTTTACATCGGTGTACTCCTTCTCTCTCTCTTCACCTGACTATTACTACTGTTCATGTTCTAGTGTCCACACACGGAGACTAGTCCTTTTGGGACCTAATTAAGGGAGGGTTCCCGTGGATTAGTAGTTCTAATTTCAAGAGGGTAGTCCGAGTATGACGGAACACTAACACTAGTACTGTCTCGTCCCCGGCACTCCAGTCCCAATTTTGTATTCACAAAATCATCGTACTAACACCGTACATTAAATTATAAGTTAACGACGTTGAATCCGATGTAGGAGATCGAGAAATAGAAATTTTAAGGGTAGGATGGAGTATTCTTATAAATCTCCTTTTTAATCAATTTACTGAAAAAAAAATTTTTTTCTTATATAAGTTATATACATAGAGGTCCTACAAAAGAGTATCTCTAATTATTTGTTCAGAGGTAAACTACCTTGAGTACCGTCGGTAAAGTTACATTTAATGTATGTAAAATTCACTTTTTTTTTTAATCTAGTAGGTGTAAGTTTTAGTATTTAGAAAGGATAATATATAGTGACGGGGGTAAGGAAACCAGGTTTCGGGAGTAGCAGACTAGGTCGAGGTGAAGGAGAGAGGAATCACAAAAGAGAAAGTCCAGGGTCTAGTTAAGTTCCTTATAAGCGGTTCCAAGATTAACGACACCCCAGTGTTTATGTTTCGTTTGTGGTAAAGATGGTATTTTTTTTGGAGTGTTGGATAACCCGTTTACTTACGAACATGTTGATAGGAAGTACCGACTGAATCATTCACGATGACGTTGGTATTCCATATATTATCAAAACTTCCAATGTTCTGTAGAGTCAAAACCTCTTGTCTTAGTGTCTACTCTATTACACTCGGTTCGTGACTGCGTCCTCTCTTCTCCCTCCCTGTCTACATGGTTCGTTTCCTTTGCCACTCTTATTTCCTTACTCCACACTTCTGTCTCCGACCTCTACTACGATTTTTCCTATCGTCCTTGGAATAATGTGTAGTTGAATTTACGGGGAAAATTCACAAAACGTGTATAATAAAATCCCGACCAGTCCCGTTGTTTAGTGTTGATTTTGATCTACATGACTCCCTTTGACCTTTAGTCCCACTATTTCGTCTGTTATACTGTATCTACTTAATTTCTGTCTAGGATCAGTAAGGTTACCGTTACTTAATTGACCTCACGTAAACAACTTCCTTACGTCCCTTAAGCGTTTATCTTTCGCTACCAGTGAGTATGTACTTTAGACCCACGGTAGGTTAGTGACAAGACGGGTGACTAAGAGAAGATTAAGATCAGTTAGACCAACTTTAGAGAGTATAAGGGGATATAAAGTATTTCGAAATATAATCTATGGTTATTTCATTGTACGAAATCTCTTCTATTTGGAACAAGTTTTTAGGTAGTGTATTTTGTAATGTCTACACCAGTAGGGTCTTACCCATCTAGACCTCTTCAAACCTATGTGGTGAATTTTAGACGAACGGGAGACGTTGAGGCTGATTATGTTCGAAGAATCATCACTCCAGATTGAAAGACTACGGGTGGTACAAATGTCGTGGTACATCCCGAGACCCTCCACACCACTCAAGGTCAGATTCGAGTTAGGGAGGACACGTAACAGGTGTCCTCATTAGTTGGAGTGTCTTAAAGTCACCCTGAACGTTTACGTATGTGTAATGACATTTTACACAACTCTCACACTATTCTGTCGAACCGTCGTGTTTTCCTTTAACAAGACTCTTAGGTTTGTAGTCTAGGTCCACCACACTGACCGTTTTAGGTCCACCACGCTGACACTGTCGAACACGTTGGTGTATCCATTGCTATGATCTCAAAGTCTACTAGACCGATCTCGTTACTCTTAAATCCTTCGGGGGTAAGTCCTACAGGTCGATAAACCGTCCTGGAAGTCCGTCCCGTCCCCCTTTTAGTGGAGATGTCTGATTTCCTGTAGAGACTACTCTGAATATCTTGTAGACAGTGAGAGACGAGACTCTTAAAAAAAAAAAAAAACGTAAGTTGTGTCATTGACCATTGTACATGGTAAAGACCCAGGTTTTCGAGTAAAGACAATTTCAACGTATATTCAGGAGATGTCCTGGTAAAGGTCCCCTGCGTCCTCATTTCTTTACTAAGAATTTCAATGACCTGTCGTTGACGTACGGTGAAGTGGAGATGGAACCCGACGTAAAGAACCCGACGGTAAGAAAATAATGTATTTATGAGTGACTCCACACTACGTAATTACCAGTCTATGTCATAATCCATAACCCACGTGTCCTCCTTTAAAATTTTTCTACAGAACTACTAGGGACTCGAGGTATTTCGATTGTAACCCAAGACTTCTGTCATTGTTTTATTCCCTAATGTTATTTAACACTCCTCAACAATACTGACTCTTTTATGTGACATAACACTT
This sequence comes from Capra ibex, assembly GCA_006410555.1. NCBI lineage: Eukaryota > Metazoa > Chordata > Mammalia > Artiodactyla > Bovidae > Capra > Capra ibex. The sequence continues at coordinate 58,469,002 of SJYO01026388.1, read as the reverse complement.
CTCACAATAGTCCCAAATTGTTATATCATGTAAACATTACGATATGAGTAGAAATTGTCTTGAGATTTAAATTATACAACATTAGTTGTTGGAGTCAATGTGTCTTCTATGTGGGAATACCGTCTTTCGCTTCTCTTTGATTTCTCGGAGAACTACTTCTTCTTTATCCTATCACTTTTTCGACCGAATTTTGAGTTGTGAGTTTTTGATTCTAGTACCGGAGGTCAGGGTACTGAAGTACCGTTTGTCCTTTCGTTTACCTTTATCACCGTCTAAAATAAAAGAACCCGAGGTTTTAGTGACGACTGTCACTGCCGTTGGTACTTTAATTTTCTGTGAACGAGGAACCTTCTTTTCGATACTGTTTAGATCTGTTACATAATTTTTCGTCTCTGTAGTGAAACGACTCCAATCTTGTCAGTTTCGATATCAAAAAGGTCATCAGTACATACTAACACTCTCGACCTGGTATTTCTTCCGACTCGTGGCTTCTTGACTGCGAAAACTTGACAACACGACCTCTTCTGAGAACTCTCGGGGAACCTGTCGTTCCTTTAGCTTGGTTAGTTAGGATTTCCTTTAGTCAGGACTTATAAGTAACCTTCCTGACTACGACTTCGAGGTCATGAAACCGGTGGACTACACTTCTCGACTGAGTAATGTTTCCTGAGACTACGACTCTTTCTAGCTCCCGTTCTCCTCTTCTTTCGTTGTCTCCTACTCTACCAACCAACCTATCGTAGTAACTGAGTTACCTGTACTCAAACTCGTTTGAGGTCCTCTATCATTTCCTGTCCCTTCGGACCGGTAGGACGTCAGGCACTCCAGCGGTTCTTGGCCTGTACTGAATCGTTGACTTGTTGTTGTTGCGTATATTAATTCCTTACTTTTTGTGTCCCTCCTTCTGTTCCTCTGGTAGTTCTTCACTCAAATAAACCCTCTCAGTTGGATGATTCCGTGTCGACCTTGTCCCTCCGTACGACTTACTTGTTCCTTGGAAGAAAGGGAGAAAGAGTTCGGTAATTTATATGTAATTCATGAATTAAATATGTATATATGAAACTCCACTACCATCAAAGTGAAAAGGTTTATAGTCTACAATAAATATTCAGTTTGGTTCATTGGATGACATCGAGTTTTTTCATTGAGTCTTAAACTCACGTCGGATGTCTCCGGAATAGGAAGGGAACGAACCTCTCTTGAGACCTTTGGGAACTACGGTCCGTGTAAAGTTTGGGGTCGAAACCAAGACCGACTTTTAAATCGACACAATGAATTACATGTAACGGAAGACCTGAGAGTACATATAACCGAATTTTTAAGTATGTGAATTTGTATAAACGTATTAAGGAAAAGAACTCTTTGTCGGGTCAAGAAAAAAGAGGAGACAGTTTAAGTCGTTTTTGTTTCCACCTTTTAAGTCACTATTCCTGTCTTTTGACTGTAGTTTGCGGACAGAGAACCCACATCCCGAACAGGTGGAGGATCCTTACATCGGACTACTCATACTTGACGACCTTCACATGGGGTCTGCACTTATCTTTGTGTAAAAAAAAAGGAATGTCAGGTTCATGTTTGTTGTTTCGTCCGAGTCAGAAGACGTCTGTCGTCCTACGTCTTATGTGCAGAAATCTCTCGCGCCCCAGTCCACGGTGTTGTCAGTTGTCTCCTAAAATCTCCTGTAGAATAGTAGATTTAAATTTTACACCTACAGTTTCTATGCGTAAAAAAAGAATAGAACTAGTTTAAACGAGTTGGAGTCGTGATAACTGTAAAACCCTGACAGGACACATAACCACCGACAAATCGTCGTAGTGACCGGGGGTGAGAGATCTACCGTCACTGAGAGAGAAGGGATTAACACTGTTGGTTTTTACAGAGGTCTGCACCAGTTTGTAAGGGATCCTCTGTTTTACGAGGGGACAACCCTTGATGAGAATCCAGTGACTATGGGTACGGAACACCTATGTTGACTCTTAAAGATGTAGTGAGACGAGGTTTTCGGAGTCTAGATCTTACGTCTTGAAAGTCTCTCCTGGATCCCACTCGGTGATTCGGAAGTGACCCGAAGTCTCTAGGACCTAACTTCTCTTGTTACCTCCTCAACTCAGTGTTGGGGTTAGAAAAAACAAAAAGAGTGAAAAGATTTCCAAAATAGATATATAGATATATAGCTATATAAAAATTCACATCAACTGAATGTGTTACAAAATCCACGTATCGTTGGGGTTAGAAATAAAACTAGGTTTCTGTTACTTAGTTTAATAAAATCACACACCTTTAAGATGGTGAATGTTGAATTTAACTAAAAAACCCAACCGGTTTTACAAGTAAACCCAAAAAGACGTGGTAGAATACCTTTTAGGACTTACTTGTAAAACCAGTTAGTGAAAGACCGAGTTAAATAGGGTTAAGACCGTTTATCGATAAGACTCTCAAAAACAGAAAAAAATCAGTTGTCTAAAAAGATCTCGAGTACTGAAGGGTCAAACCTTTTGTGACGTTTGATGATTAACCAAATACTAGTCAGAACCCAAGAAAAACCAGAAATAAACAACGGTGTTCAAATTATAAGTAATATATGTAGTCTACCCGGGAAACGTGGAGAAAGATCTTGTATGATATGGTCACTATAGGTGTACATTTATAATTTAATACTACTTGAATCGATTAAACGAACTTGTTTATTAGTTTGGTAAGAATAAGAAGAGAAGAGAAGATTTGAGAGAAGGAACCGTTTGTGTGTTGAGAATCGAACGAAGAACCTTCCTTTCGATACTGTTTGGATCTCTCACATAATTTTTCGTCTCTGTAGTGAAACTACGGTTTCCAGGTAGCTCAGTTTCAATACCAAAAAGGTTATCAGTACATACCTACACTCTCAACCTGGTATTTCTTTCGACTCGTGCTTTCTTGACTACGAAAGTTTGATACAACGACCTCTTCTCAGAACTCTCAGGAAACCAGTCGTTCCTCTCTAGTTTCGTCAGTTAGAATTTCCTTTAGTTGGGACTTATAAGTGACCTTCCTGACGACGAGTTAGAAGTTATGAAATCGGTAGACTACGCTTCTCGACTGAGTAACCTTTTCTGGGACTCCGACCCTTTCTCACTTCTGTTTTCTTCATCTCCCGTCGTCTCCTACTCTATCCATCTGTCATAGTGACTGAGTTTCCTGTACTTATACTCGTTTGAGGCCCTCTATCAATTCCTGTCCCTTCGGACTTCACGGGACCCAACGTTTCTCAGTCTGTGCTGAATCGTTGACTTGTTGTCTTCAGAGTGTTTATATAAAAATCTCGGTTCTAAAGAGGGTTCAAAGTTTGGAATTGAAGTCGAACATTTGTAGTCGTTACTTATATACGTCAAAGTGTTTTTAGTGTAGTTCGTGTGATTCGGAGATTATACCATTTATCGATTGTGAAGAAGGACGAGACTTTAAGAATTAATACGTTGGTAATTTTAATAGACACTCCCCTATTTATATCGGTACACCCTTTACGAATATTAGATTTCACTTTTCGTTCTTTATTTTAGGATGTATGTGTTACTTATATTGACATTTGTATGTTTATCTATACTAATCTTCACTTATATGTTTTTCAGTCAGTGTCACTACTCTAGATGTGACTTACAAAAGATAAAACCTTTCGGACATTTCACTTTGAGGAACATAAATAAGAGAATTTTATAATGTTAAGAAACTATAGACTGTTATACTTGAGTGGTAGAGGAAGGATTCAATCGAGGAATTTTGGATAGTAAGTCGGTTTTTGAGTCCGAGGATCAGAACATTAGTAGAACCTAAGACGGGAAAAGTGGTTGAGTGGTCGATATGACGACTGTCAGTAATCCATTGACATGGTGGAGTGATCGCGGAGACTGAACCGAGACGGATAAGAGGCTCGTAGGACGTTTTGGGGAAGGGGAACGGGGGTGGAAGTTATAGATTGTGGAGACTTGTACAGTTAGAGGACGAATGAGACTTATGAGAGGTTAGAACACCTGATGGTCGACGAATGAGATTGGTCCGGAAGATCTTAGACGAAGTTGGAGGAAAAGTTTGAGTAGGTGGTGAGTAAGGAGTGATTAGGGTCAAAGGTGGGACACAAAAAGGTAGAGGTTCTGAAAGGAAAAGTTTTTACGGATGAGAGGGTTATATTGACTATCCTTGAGGTTCGTGGAAAGTTTCAGGTTTAGTTTATCATAGGAAAGGAACTTTACGACTAGACAAGTCGACTTATACCCAAGAGTAAGACTTAAAAGGGTGACTTGAGAAGAAGACGATATTGTGTGTGTACCTTAAGAGGTCCGTTCTTATGACCTCACCCAACGGTAAAGGATGAGGTCCACGAGAAGGGCTGAGTCCCTAGTTTGGACCCAGAGGGTATGACACCCGTCTAAGAAATGACAGACTCGGTTTTCCCTTCGGGTACAACTGTGTGTGTTGATAGAACTTAATACAGTTGACACATGTAGAAATAGAAAGAAGATAGTCTAAATATTTAGGAACAGAACCAAAACGAAAGTCAAGATATTCCAAAATATATGACAACCATTACTTTTATATAAGTGTCACTTTATTTAAATTTTTAGGTTACTTGATAAAAAAGATCAAATTGACATTGTTTAAATAAAACCGGATTAAGGTTTCGATCTAAAAATTCTTCACTTAAAGTACTCACACAAAGTCTATTGTGTAAATGTGGAGGAAAAGAGAAAAGGAGATTCTCAGAGGCGTCTTTCCCACGGAATAGAGTCTAACAGACGGGTATATGTATACTCCGAAAACTATTAAAATATGAGTTCCGAATGTCTGTTTTGGTTCATTCGGGACTCTGTCTTGAATATTTCCCGATTTCTGTTGAACTAAGAGATATACAATTTTCAAATTATTAAATATTTTAAGAAGATCTTATAGGTTTAGTGTACTTGAGACGGATGATTCTACTTTGTTTGTATACTTGAGACGGACCATCGTGTTTCGTTCTTGAGTAACCGTGTCTATTTACCACCCCACAAAAGACATCTGACACTCCAGTCCCAATGACCAATCCTGGGATTTATATAGATCCATCTATTGACTACATATCATTAAATGTTTTAATAAAATTCGTTCTTCAAGGTAAAGTTGTCATCATTTATATTACTTCAGGAGAAAATCCTTAGTTTTTATATATACCAAAGAAAGGAAATAAGAGAAGAAAAGGAAATGATATCTTCTTTTAATAATGTGCGATATATCCTCCCCCGATTCTCCTTCTTTTCTCTATTCTTATTTACATATTTCGTTACGATAAAGATTTCAAGACCAAGTCTTAAACTCACTCAAGTCTCCACAAGTAGAATAGTACGATGTATATAAGAAAAGGTCATTGACATTGTTGTTACTTTTGATTATGACTGGGATACGGTATGTGACCCACAAGGTCCTTGAAGAAAATATTATTGAGTAAATTCTGAGTGATATTGTAGTAGTAGTATAAGTTATGTAACGAAATACACGTAAAACATCGATTCTTTTATCTCCGTGTCTATTTAATGAACGGGTTCCAGTGGTCCGTAAGTTCGAGTTCTTCTATACGAGAATGGTAAGACGATGGTCCATAAAACTTTTTCCCATTGTTCCTCAAGTTTTTTTATCGAAGGTCACTAACACAGTATCCTGTCAATGTGGTTCGGTAAGACAGTGAGAGAGTCTAGGTGAACCGGTGAATGTCTAAGGAGTTACTTAAGGATAGATGAGATTATTCTATAAAGATTAGAGTAATATAAAGTGAGACAAAGTCTTCAGTACAATGAGTGTGACCGGAACGTCAATTTGTGTTCCAACGTTTCAACAGAAGAGGTGGATAAGTTTTGATCTGTAGGTCTTCGGTCTAGTTGAGGGGTCGGAACAATTTTTCGGAAAGGTCTTTTTGTGTTTACCAACTTTTTTGTTAGGGCGATGGTTGTTGACGAATTCGGGTCTATTCATTGACTTATGATGTCGAAGTTAAATGGATATTTTTCTTCCTAGACTACTACATACTCCAACTTTCACTTTCAGCGAGTCACCACAGACTGAGAAACGCTGAGGTACCTGATATGTCAGGTACCTTAAGAAGTCCGGTCTTATGACCTCATCCATCGGAAAGGGAAGAGGTCCCCTAGAAGGGTTGGGTCCCTAGCTTGGGTCCAGAGGGTGTGACGTCCACGTTAGAAATGGTCGCCTCGGTGTTCTCTTCGAAACTAAGATTTCACACTTAGGTACAACTAGAAAGAGTAGAAACTTGAGTCTAATAATGAGTATTAGTGTCGAAATCGAAGAAAACAAACAGTAAATAGGGCCACCCGGCGACTTTTGATGGTGTACACAAAGGGAGAGAGATAATCAGTTATTGATTTAATCGTTCGTTAATCAGTCGACACACGGTCTACGAGACAATCCGTGGTTTCACTATTTTTGTTGTGATTGTCATACATTAATCAAAAATGAATGACTGATCACTTTCAAAGGTGATACGGACTCAGTTCTCAAATCCTGACTGATCAACCTCGTTAATGTTGTGTCAAAGGGACTTATGTGGTACTGTCCATCAGGAGTCGGAATCGATTGGAGTATGGAGAGACTTACGTAGTAGTGGGGGAGGGAGACTCCTTTCACACTACTTCTTTCGTCCTCCACCACCTACCCTCCTACGTGGTCGACGAAGATTGACCCCCTCTCTTCGGTCTGATACTCAGAGTGCACTATTCACTACCACCGGCTGACGGTCAAGAGAGAGTTGTGATAGGGGTACAAAAAGTTCTTATCGTAAGACCCGTGTACCGACGGGTTTTATTTCTGATGTGAAAGGTCCGAAGAATGTTGACGACGGTATACTGGTTCAGGACCGGTTACCCTGTCTTCGTCTTCGTTGGACGTAGTGGAAGGAGGACGGTCGACAGACCTCACACCTGTAAGACCGGCCTTTGGCTCTCGGGAACACCTGGTGTCCGACCTCTTTGTATTAGGTTCTATGTCCTTAGAGACTATTACCCCAAGTCGGTTATAACTGGATTCGATTACGTTTCTTTTTATTTAGGGACGGAACCAAGTCGACTTTACTTAGGATCGTTTATGTCAGAAGGAGAGAAGGAAGGGAAAAAGGTTGGGATAGGAAAAGTGGATGGACTAGAATACGAAATCTAGAATGAACACAATTTACACTAATTCTTTTTTTTTTTCATAAATGAATAAACCAACGCAGTCCAGAATCGACACCGTACACTCTAGAAGTGACGCAGTAGAAAACGAGGGTCACGAATCTACGGAGTTCCGTACATCTTAGACTTCAAGAGACTGTTCCCTAGCTTAGACGTAGGGGACTTAACGGTCCGTCTAAGAATCGGTCACCCGACGGTCCCTTCAGGGAATTTACAGTAAAGAATTACTAGTGGAAGAGACAGGAGAAGTGAACGTAAGGTCGTACGGAATGCTATTTATGTGAAAAGATTTAAACAGAAAGGAATGTAAATAGTGTTAAATACACATAAATAGATAAAGAAACCAAAGATAGAGATAGTGATCGTAAGTGTGTTTCTAAGAAAAAAAACAAAGAAATGGTACCCTAGAAGGTGCGGACCGTTTGTAGACTGTCACTTTCACTTTCAGCGAGTCAGCACAGGCTGAGAAACGGTGGGGTACCTGGTATGTCAGGTTCCTTAAGAGGTCCGGTCTTATGACCTCACCCATCGTCAAGGGAAGAGGTCCACTAGAAGGGTTGGGTCCCTAGCTTGAGTCCAGAGGGTGTAACGTCCATCTAAGAAATGGTCGACTCGGTGTTCCCTCCGGGTTTTTATGACCTCACCCATCGGATAGGGAAGAGGTCCCCTAGAAGGACTGGGTCCTTCGTTGGTCCCAGAGGACGTATCGTCCGCCTAAGAAATGGTTGACTCGATAGTCCCTTCGGTTCACGGACTGTCCTCCGTTAGTTTATAGACTCCTTTTTTACCGACTTTTATCACCGTCTCCAGGGGTGACGGATAAGAACTTATAGGTGTCATTTATGACGTTCAGAGACGTATATATGAACGGAATTGTTTTTAGTGTCCCTTTTGAAATATTTATGAATCGTCTCGGCGAGAGTTTAACTTTCCCGTACCATGAACGAAATTTTTTTTTTCTTGTCACCAAGGACGAAATTTTTTTTTTTTTCTCTTTAAGTATCTATCTCACTTTTATAGAAGTAGATTTGTTTATTACGTATTTCATAAATTACCTTTCAGTGTAGTGTGTCTAACAGTTGTAAACGAAGACTGAAAAAGTGCGTAAAAATAACGAACAAATTACATCAGTACTGTTTCCCATTTCTTTGTATCCTTTTGTTCTCAAAAGAGATTTGTACGTGTTTCCGTTTTCTCATAGTTGCAAACGAAAATCGTCGTCCTTCTCTCTTCCGATGAACTCTTATAAATCAAGTGTCTTAGTGTACAAAATTTGTGAAAGAACGTAATTCACGTCTTTATGATACACTCAGATATCGATTAGAGGTTATTGACATGTAAAATTTGTATGGTTTGTGGCCTAATAAAATAAGTAGGATCTCTGACTACGTCTAGAAGATTTCACAGAACAATTAAAATAAAATAAAAAAAAATTAAAAATAAAAATGAAATAAAATGAAATGTTATGACATAACCAAAACGGTATGTAACTGGACTTAGGTGGTGCCCACATGTACGCAAGGGTTTGTACTTGGGGGGAGGGTGGAGGGAGGGGTATTGTAGAGAGACCCAGTAGTGGCACGTGGTCGGGGTTCGTACGACATAGGACACAGTCTGTATCTGACCGCTAAGCTAAGAATGTACTATCATATGTACAATGTTACGGTAAGAGGGTTCAATTAAAATCTAATTCTTCCTTAAAGAGGAGCGAATACTCTTCAGTCCTGTTAAGTAGGTAAAGTGAGAGTTTGAAATGATTACTAGTAAGGAAGGTATTTCGTGAGATCTTCTGGTTTACGGGTCTTAGTTCCGATAGTTTTGATTGGTAAACCCATTTGTCGGGTTTATATTCTGAGACGATAATTTTATAATAACTCTCCTCTAAATCTTTACCAGGAAGGTAAACCGGAGAAAGAATGAGATTTTGGTTCCACGGCTGACGGTACCACCATGGGTCATTCTGGTCTCAAGATTTGCCTTTAGGACTTCGCACAGGTGGTCGGGATGTCTTTCACTCCCGGAGGAGGTGTTCAGAGAGTAGAAATGTAAAAGACATCACCAGACCAACCTAAAAGAATATTTTATATTGTGGAGTTACTATTTACTATGAGAGAGAGGTAAGGGGGTTGAGATACTGGTGTGTATGACTCAGTATTCGATTAAACTACCCTTTCTCTGAAACTAAGAAGGAAACATAAACTTAGATTGAGTGTTTTGATCACTCCCTCATGTACCAGTACCTTCCTATGTCTTTTGTGTCCTGAAACTCGGTGAGACTCGAAACGGGGAATAATCGGACATTAAATGGAAAAGACAAGTTAGTAGATATTTTACTCTTGTCATGACCCTTAGTGGACAGAAAGTCCTACTTGAGTCTTCTGTTCCATTGGGTGACAAGTTCTCGAGTACAAACCGGGGTCCGACTTAATGTTAAACTTATAGCAAGGACGGTAAAGTGATCGACACGTTATGATCACACTTACATAAGTAGTCTCACAGATTACGTATTATTTACAATTCTTTAACCGGGGACAGTAAAGAGGAAACTTTTACATTTCGTCAAGTCGTTATAAGTTAATACAATAGATTTCTGCGTGTCTTCTGTAGATTACTGTCTTGCAAGTAGGTTACGAACGAGTCATAGGTCGTAGTGTAGGAAAGAATGACTGTGTCGGCCGAACGGGAGGGGTGTATCCGTCGAGCGTAGAGATTGTACGTCTCTCTGTGTCTTCCGGTCGGTGTCAAGGAGGTCAGTGACTTCTGAGTCGGTCGACACGTCAATTATTGGAGTGATTTCTAATAGGTAGTCTTTCATCCCCCCCTTTCAGGATTAACGAGATCCGTCTCTTCAGTAATCAAAACATGGACCGAGGATACTTCAGACGTACCGTAAATACCTTGGCCGTGTGTGGTGTCCTTTTTACAATGGTTTCGTTTGTTCATAATTTGGCTTTACAATTGACCGAGGGACGGTAGATGATTAGGAAAAGTTTCCATTACGTAGAAGTCTCTTTGGGAGAAGGACTAATAGACGTCCAGACTGTGAGATACACGAGTCACTATTTTAAAAATAAACCTAAGGTGCCGGTAAAGTTATTTATTTTCAACACAAAAGAGGGGGAAGACAATCTATCATATTGGTACATAAGTTGTCTTGTCAAGGATCTGATTCACTAGATTACAGTAGGGATAATTTAAACAGTCTTCGTTCGTAGTACCTATAAAGATTTGGGAGGTTGACTTTCAGATCTCGGAAGAAAGATTTACTCTTGTAATGGTAGTATTAGAACCCAAAGTAATAATCGACGAAGGACAAAATAGAGTCCCTTCAAAGATTTTCTCCCTTGGTATAATAAAAGAGGGGTCCTTAAATTATGTCAACGACGTGTGAAGATTCTTACACTGTACTAAGTTAAAGAATACAAATATTTGTGATCGTCTATCGTTATACACTCATTTTACATACTATGTCAAAGGACTTTTTGTCCTGAATACTAAACAGTATTTTTACATGACACGGTACAAACCTTTCTTTATTTTTGACGTACCACACCGAAATGGATAGGACTTATCGTATGAGTCTGGTAATAAACATTTCCAGATGGTATAGTGTAAAATTTTCTAAAGGATTTTATATAAAGATATTATACTGATCTGTTAAAAATATTCTTTATAGATCAAATCTAGTAACTGACAGTCCTACTCAATACATCTTTGTGGTTCTTATTCAATTATATAGGAGGTATACATTACCTTAAGTCAGTAAGGGAGACTCCTGAGTAGGTTAAGTATAAAGAGAGATAAAGACAGAGATGAAACCCCTGTTTTCCGCCATTTTCGTAAAAGTACACCATTACTATAATCGTTTTGTTCAGGAACACAATTTCAAAAATGAAACCAGTACTGTTCGTAATGTCTTAATGTTCTGTCTTCCCACGAGTGTAGATTTCTACTGACTTCAACCATATCTTTAAGGAGTACGTACCTCTCTCCCATATTTTGAATAAAGATTCGGGGTTTACGATAGTAAACATATACAAATATGGGTTTGTTCATTAAATTTAGAGTCTTTATTCTTTACTAGTGCCTTGGGAGTGGACACCCGAGAGTTTCACTCTGGTGGAAGAGGTTTCAAAGTAAACTACGATTTTTTGATCGAACTATATAAAAAGGATTAAGATTACAAATTCAAAAATTTTGTAATCGAGTCGACCATTTCTTAGGTCGACGTTACATCCTCTGTGGTCAAGCTAGGGACCCAGTCCTTCTAGGGGACTTCTTCCCTATCCGATGGGTGAGGTCATAAAACCCCGAAGAGACCACAGAGTCGACCATTTCTTAGGTGGACGTTACACCCTTAGACCTCAAGTCAAGGACCCAACCCTTCTAGGGGACTTTTTTCCTTACCGATTGATGAGGTCATAAGACCGGACCTCTTAAGATACCTGTCTCCTCGGACCGTCCGACGTCAGGTACCCCAGTGTTTCTCAACTTGTGTTGACTCGTTGAAAGTGTTTCAAAGATTTTTGTTTTCGTACATGGTTTCCGCGAGAAGAAAAGTCTTCAAAGTCTTTGGATTAACACTTCTTAGCGTTGGGTCTACTAACAAAAGGAGAAAAGACTGTTACAGACTAGATAAAGGTCTGTAATTGATGTTCATGGTGACAGATCATACCACAGTAATCTTTCAGGTATTTCTGAGCGAAAGGTCCCAAAGGTCGTCTCGATTGTACACAGTTGAGGACAGAAGTCGTTCCGACCGTCTTCCATGGTGACCCGACCTTAATCTTTCGTTCATACAAAAGATTTGTCCACAAAGACAACTGTATTGGTAATTTGTAGGACGAGGAGGTGTCAAGGATCTTCTTATCCATGAAAGTGTAAAATTAAAAATTACGTTTAGGGATATAAGGTACTTTTCGATATGAGGACCCTTTTTAAAGTCTTATTATACTTTAGACACTTCACACAGAATCGCACTGTAGTTGCGAGTTAGAAGTCATAAACCTCTAGAAAATCACCTTCTTCCTATTTGTCTGTTGAACTTTCAACATTTTCACTACCTGTACCGACGACTGGAACGGAGAGAGTCACCAACGTGTCTCCATCGTCTCTTCAGTTTGTTTAGATCTCTACCAATGAGAACCTAAGGATCCTTCCGTGTCGTCGGGTTGTACACAGTTTCCTATTCCGTTTTGGTGTGTAAGGTCTTAATCTCTCTCAATTTCTGTTACTCTAGAATTTCTAATCCATCGAGTCTGTAAGAGTAACAAATGACTCGTATTCTTATAAGGATCTGGGTGGGTGACTCTACTACTGAGTCGTCGTCGTCAATCAACACCGTCTTCATTATCCTTATCTTCTTCATTGTTTCTCGGGAAGATTTCTTGAACGAAACCCGGTCTATGACACGGTTTAAGGAATGTTGATAGTGAATGAATCAGGAGTGTTACGAGGATAATCCATCCCTGATGATAAAGGGGGGTACTTCCACGACACCTCCACCTCCACTACCTTAAGGTCGACTCGATAAAGTTTAGGATTTTCTACTACGACACTTTCTCGACGTGAGTTATACGGTCGTTTAAACCTTTTGAGTCGTCACTGGTGTCCTGACCTTTTCCAGTCAAAAGTAAGGTTAGAGTTTCTTCCCGTTACGATTTCTTACAAGGTTCATGATGTGTTAATGTGAGTAGAGTGTACGATCGTTTCATTACGAGTTTTAAGAGGTTCGGTACGAACTTGTCATACACTTGGTACTTGAAGGTCTACAAGTTCGACCGAAATCTTTTCCGTCTCCTTGGTCTCTAGTTTAACGGTTGTAGGTAACCTAGTAGTTTTTCGTTCTCCTAAGGTATTTTTGTAGATAAAGACGAAATACCTAATACGGTTTCGGAAACTGATACACCTAGTGTTGTTTAACACCTTTTAAGAATTTGTCTACCCTTATGGACTGGTGGATTGGACGGAGGACTCTTTAGACATACGTCAAGTTCTTCGTTACCAATCTTGGCCTGTACCTTTTTGTCTGACCAAGGTTTAATCCTTTCCTCATATAGTTCCGACATATATAGGTGGGACGAATAAAACCCAACCTACTTCGTGTTCGACCTTAGTTCTAACGACCCACTTTATAGTTATTGGAGTCTATGTCTCTACTGTGGTGGGAATACCTTCTTTCACTTCTCCTTGATTTCTCGGAGAACTACTTTCACTTTCTCCTCTGACTGTTTCAACCTAATTTTGAGTTGTAAGTTTTTTACTTCTAGTACCGTAGGTCAGGGTATTGAAGTACCTTTTATCTACCCCTTTGTTACCTTTGTCTCTCTATGAAATAAAAGAACCCGAGGTTTTAGTGACGTCTACCACTGACGTCGGTACTTTAAATTTCTGCGAACAAGAAATCTTCTTTTCGATACTGGTTCGATCTGTCGTACAATTTTTCGTCTCTGTAATGAAACGGCTGTTTCCAGACAGATCAGTTTCGATACCAAAAAGGTCATCGGTCCATACCTACATTCTTGACCTGATATTTCTTTCGAGTCGCGGTTTCTTAACTACGAAGACTTGACACCACAACCTCTTCTGAGAACTATCAGGGAACCTGACGTTCCTCTATGTTGGTCAGGTAGGAGTTCCTTTAGTAAGGACTTGTAAGTAACCTTCCTGACTACGACTTCGAATTTTGAGGTTTTGAAACCGGTGTACTACACTTCTTGACTGACTAACCTTTTCTGGGACTACGACCCTTTTTGACTTCTGTCCTCCTCTTCCTCTACTGTCTCCTACTCTACCAACCTCCCGTAGTGGCTGAGTTACCTGTACTCAAACTCGTTCGAGGTCCTCAACCACTACCTGTCCCTTCGGACCGCACGACGTCAGGAACCCCAACGTCTCAGCCTGGGCTGACTTGCTGACTTGACTTGATAAAGGGGGTAAGAGGCCTACTCCTCTGGTTTCGTGTCTCACCAAGTCCTTAGACAAGTTCCTTCAGGTTGATCTTTAATTCATAAGTTTAGGTCTGTCCGACCCAAGTTTCAGACTTAGTGATATGATTTAATGGGTGGTTATCCCGATTCCACTCTGGGTCCTGTAATTCTGTTACGGTACTAACTTCGACTAGAAAGAGTTCCCTCTTTGACTCTCCATTTTCTGACTATAGAGAATAGTTTCTGTTTTTAGGTGGTAACGTAAAGATCCTTCTTTCGTTGGTAATATACTGTGGTTGATACGAATATGTAAAGAGACATGTATGAGGAGATCCCTTCTTTACCTGTCTACAACACAGGTCGAGCACCCAAGATCGACACGATGGGACTGGTTCCACAATAAGATCCGATCTCTAAAGGTAGGAAAAGACGGGTTGAGTGACAAGTGAATGTCCTAGGTTGTGTGGAGACTCAGACATATTCTCCGAGGGTTAATACCACCGAGAGTTTCCTCCCCTTTTTCCCTTTTCCCTTCTCTCTCTACGGTGGCGGGTCTCCCTCTACTATTAATCTTACTCCCTCTATTCCAAGTGTCTTGCACTCCCACCTTTATTTCTATACTAAGACTATACCGAAGTTTCCTACTAGTAGGAAAGGAATTTAACTGATAAGATGTCTCGTAATTATATGCAGTAATCCAGAAACGAAACAAAATTGTAAATGTCCGTCCGTCTTACGGGTCTTACTAGTCCAGATGGGGTTCGACCTTGATGAGGACATGTAAGAGAGTTTTCCCGTATTTAGATAAAGGATATGTAAGAGAGTTTTCCCGTATTTATATAAATTGTTGTAAACTATTCATCCGAGTCCGGTTTTTAGAATGTCTAAATAACTTTAGACATTTGGTTCATTTGGAAAAATGAATCGACAGTAAAAACAAGTTGTTAGTTCCAATAAGACCCCTAACGTTCGTTCCTATTATTAGTATATCGGGTTTACTGGTGGTGTATCTCCGTAGAAATTCTATTGTTACTCCCAGTCGTTAAACAAAGGTAGTGTCACTGCGTTTGACCCTCACGCAGTTTGGGTGGAAGTAGTGAAGGTGGACGTCCAGGAGCACCTCCCTTCCGCAGTGAAAGTGTCGTAAGTCCTAGACTAACTCGTCGACGAAGAGTAGTCTCAGGCAAAGGTACCTATGTTTGGAGAGAAGACGGTCCTCGAAGACGTTTCTCCGTGTTCTGTCACTAGTGTCTGTCCGAAAGGGGACGACAGAATAAGACGACATCGGATCATACATGATGTCTATTACAAAGAATGAGTCCTTCGTACATCGACCTCCGGTAATCCTTCCTCAAAGGCGAGACACGGTAATTTTTCTTTTTACGTAGTACGGAAACCATTTACCAAAAACCGTTTCCCAAAAAGGACGATAATCTATTAAATGACATTTAAAATACTTCACTTTAAGATTACACCACCGGTTTATTCAGCAAACCACCCACTCCTACCTCCTACTTACACGGTTCCCCTTAGGTCGAGGAGTGCTGTCCGTGTAAGCGTGTGTGGGGAAGACTTACTTCGAAACAGTGTCCTTTCCAAAATATGTGTCGAACTAACAAGTATAAACATAAAGGATTACACTCGATAGTAAATGGATCCTTAATAACTACTTAGATGTTTAGAATTATATAAAAGTAGTCTTTTAGTTAGGGTGTTTTTGGATTTGTTCTTCTGTCAGTAAAAGTACTCCAAAGGGTCTTCCGTAATGTAGAGTGTCATGTCGAGAGGAGATGAACTTTTGTTGAGTAAAAAGTAGTTTAAGAAATACTTAACTTGGTTTGGGAGGAACGGATGTTGAACATAGGGGATCAATATGGACCTCGGTGTGTCTAATGCAAAGATCTTATGGACTAGTCACTACTTGAGGTGGGTTTAGAGAAGAAAAGGTGTGATTTGGAGGAACCCACAGTAGTTTGCAAGAGGTGTATTGTATCAAAGTGTCTGTGAAAGGAGGAGTTGACCGGAGGTCACTTAAATTGTGAAGTTCCCACCAGACTGTCGTTACTCGTCCTCGTGGGTTTCCACGCACGATTCCACTTGTATACCTGAGACCCACTAATCCTGCACAGTTACATCGGAGCAGAGACCCAAAAAAAGATATTCTTCATACCAAGGCCCTCACTACTACCCACTCCGATGCGTGCACATCCCCCTCCCTCATACACCCTTTAGAGACGTGGGAGGAAAGTTAAAATGACAGTCAGATTGTGACGAGATTTTATCAGAAAATTTTTATTATTGTTATTTTTCTACCGTTCTCACTTTCTTTACATCAGAAACCACCGGTAACGGCAGGATAAAGTTGGACCTTAACAAATGGAGATCTTAAGATCAACACACTCTGTTAATTCACACAAATGACGAATTTTAGTTTGGTTTTTTGTTTGTTTTTCGTCATTATGTCTTCAAATTAGTGTGAGAGTCTAGTTTAATCGAATCAACATTCAGTGTCGTGTAAAATACGACTGAGTGCGTCTTTGGAGTAAGAGTTCCCGATGTTAATTCGACAAGAAGGGGTTAGACAGGACTCCGTTAACTAGAAACTCTGGGGTCTCATCCTGCCTAAAATATAAATAGGGATAATTTAGACAGGAACAGGCTGCGTCGTACCCCAACGTTGGTACTTCTTAAAAACCTTAAGACTAAGTAGGTCCCATTGCTGAGGGAGAAAATCGACTTACAGTGACGTCTAGGTCTTTTGTGCATAAAGTTTGGAAGAAGAATCCTGAGGGACTTAAGTAGATATGTCGATATGTAGTAAAATACCGTGAATCGAAATGACGGGAAGTGTTCATAGTACAAAGAAATATTTGACTTTCCGACACCGTTGACACACAGTCAATTCAGATGACCGTGGTAAAAAGGTTTTCATAAATGAGTGTATCACAGAGACACAGTGTAAAACTATTAAGAACGTTATAACCTTTGAAAAAATAAAAATGAGATAAACAATATTACTAGACGTTAGTCACGGGAAACTACAATGATGATATCGACCGACTTCCGAGTCTACTACAATCGTAAAATAGTTCTTTCATCAAAAATCAGTTCCATACATGTAAAAAAAAAATTAAAAAATAAAAAAAATTTAGAATTTTAGAAATTAAGAATGTACGCAAGGGTTTGTACTTGGGGGGAGGGTAGAGGGAGGGGTGTTGTAGAGAAGTCTCAGATGTCGTACCATATTTGTATTGAAAATATACGTGACCCTTTTACATTTTACGTACACCGAGTGAGATAACATTATAGACGAAATAATGTGACTAACCCCGGACTTGGGTGTTATAGAGACTTCACAGGTGAGTTTTCTTTAAAAACTGATACGTCCCGTCGGGTCTCAATCAAGTATATGTTTTGGGACAAAAATGAATTTCATTATTTCTGATTTTTTGAGATTTTTTTTTTTTCACGGAATTTTCAATTACCCCTTCCCCGAAGGGACTATCGAGTCAACCATTTTTTAGACGGACGTTAAGTCCTCTAGGGTCAAGCTAAGGACCCAACCTTTCTAGACGACCTCTTCCCTATCCCATGGGTGAGGTCATAAGAACCCGAAGGGAACACCGAGTCGACCATTTTTTTAGACGGACGTTACGCCCTCTGGACCCAAGCTAGGGACCCAACCCTTCTAGGGGACCTCTTCCCTTTCCGATGGGTGAGGTCATAAGACCGGACCTCTTAAGTTATCTGACATATCAGGTACCTCACCATCTCAGTCTATGCTTACCCTCCAATGTTCCCTACGACTCTTCTTCTATGGGTCGGGGGGTACAGTCACTTCAAGGGTACTTTTGTGCTCTAACATTGAATGTCTCAAACTCCCAATTTTTTTTTGGGTTTTTTGTTGTGATTTACCTTTTAGGGACATTATGATCTCTTTTCTCTTGCATTCACCGTCCAACTTTCTTTGAAGATAAGTAAAAATGTCAATGAAACCTCTTTTCGTCTCAAAAATTATTGACAAATTGAAAAAATTACAAATTTTTAAGGATTACAGTTACGTATAACTTTATATGTAAGAGATTAAGACTAGACGATTCCCCTTTTGTCAGTATTAAAAGAATGAGAAAGAATGAATGATTGTGACTTTTCCATAATCTCTGGAGAGATTTGAATTTCTCGTTTGATACTTTGTCATTACACTTTTCTGTGGGTTATTACGATAGTTAGGTACCGGTACGACCTTCTTAGGGGACGTCCGAACTTGAGGTGTCGCGAACAGTGAGTCGGTGGTTTGGTGTATTCTTCAGCCACAAATAGACATGGTAAAAAGATCTAAGATGTATATACGTAACTATCTACTACAAACGAAAAGAGAAAGACTGACTGAAGTGAGACATACTGTCTGAGATCCAGGTAGGTGTAGAGATACTTACTGGGGTAAAACAAGGAAAATCATCGACTTATCATAAGATGACACACACAAATGGTGTAGAAATAGGTACACATTTTGTCGATCACCTTTCGACGATACTTCGAGTCGAGTCCCGAGACACTACTGGGTCTCCCGGTACCTTACTCCCCAACCCCACCTCTCACCAGGTTCTCCCTCCCCTATATACATATGTATACTGACTAAATGAAATAACATACGTCTTTGATTGTGTTGTATATTTCATTAAATAACGTTAAAATTTTTAGGAAAAATTTTTCAGTTACATAAATATATCGGTTGTTGAGACGTGGAAACCTTAATCTGAATGATGTATACCACGTTTTGTCTTACTTGTTTACGAGTCTCTTCCTTCACACAAACACGTTAAACTGAAAAGACTAATCTGGTTTAAAGAAAAAAGAAGGGTTAGAGCAAGACCTTTGTTTTGCAAGTGGTTGAATTGATATCTGATCTTTTGTTTGGTTTTAGTAAGACCGAATGGTAGTAACGAGTACTGTGTCTTGGTGTCTACGACCTACGTATATTCTAGACTCGACCATATCTTGAACTCCACAGAGAGAACCTCAGGGAATGAGAGGATTTTCAACCCACAGTATTTTTTATAACCTCAGAGGTTCTCAGTCACAGACTGGTATATACGAGTCGTTCTATTGCGACACGTGTCTCTTTACGACCAGATCTTTTCTCTTAGTAATAAGAGAGACCAATAATGTGTCAAGTTAGTTAAAGACGACCCCAGAAATTTGTCGATATTAAATCTTACCATTGATAAACGAGAAAGTCACGGTTCCACCAGACAGTTAAAGAGAGTAGGACAACCCCATTCTTGTTCTATATAACATATGACATGGACATAAGGACGGTTCCGTACAACTCGGTCGAAGTGTAAGAACCTAAGGTTTCGGTTGACCTCCCCGTCGTCCGTAAAGAGGGACCGTTGTGTATTTATTCCTGGTATACACTCGAGTCGTTCCGACTGTCGGTTGCCTACCCATGTATGTGGGTGGGAGTTTACGGTGGTGTGTGTATGTGACTTGATACTGGTCATTACTTTGACGTGGACCTCACTTTCTTTTCTTTTTTTGTCGTATTTACGACACGTCTTTAGTATCTCATGGTCGTCGAGCGGAAGAACTCTATCGATATCTCTTTTGTGTGTGTTCCTGAGAGTTTGTTACCAAAGCCACTTGATCAGTAGTGTACCATTCAGGGAATGGTCAGGTACTTGTACGGAACGAGAAAGGGTTTCATTATATTAATTGACATAAGGCATGTGGATCCCACACGTTGGGATCTTTCGTGACAAATATATCCAAAGTTACGGAAACGAGTCCGGAGAGGGGGTGGATCGTTCACTCCTCCCGTAGTAGTGGACCTGATGAGGCGGAGTAGCTATATTTAACTTTAGACTATGTGAACAGTTAAAGAGGGGTCAAGTTTCACAAAGAATTAGTCGACATTGAAAAATTTTAAAAAGGTATAAATAAAAACAGACACGACCGAGAAGTAACGGCGTGCCCGAAAAGAGAACAACTTCGTTCACCTCCGACGAGAGATCAACACCACACGTCCGAAGAGTAGCGACACCGAAGAGGACAACGTTTGCTATCCGTGATCCACTCACCCGAAGTCATCGACGCCGTGCACCCGAGGCATCAACGTCGAGGGTCCGAGATCTCGTACCGAGTGGTTAACGCCTCGTGTCCGAAACAACGGGGTGTCGCACACCCTAGGAGGACCTGGCTCCTAGTTTGGGTGTAGACGTAACCGTCCACGTAAGAAATGGTGACTTGGTAATCCCTTCGAGGTGGATGTTAAAAACTTACTCGAGAAATCAGAGGTACTCCCACTGGATTTAAAACACTACCCCGAATTATTTGCACAAAGGTTCCGTCTTTATGTTAGTTCGGTGGTTGTCGAACCTGGGTACTCTTCATGGACTGGAGTTCACTTTCTGTTTTTGTTTTTTTCGAACTCTCGATGAACGTATAAAACTTCGAATTCTTCTTTTATTGACCCGTGATTTTATATAGTCCTTATTTCGTTCTCCTGATGTTTCTCTTTGCATAAAAAGACATTCTTCGTAAGTGAGATTTATTAATGTGTTGTCTGGTTCTTAAAATTAGTTGGGTAATAAAGGGGTGTCTCAATGTGACCGTGTTGTTTACTTTACAATGAATTAAAATGGTCCGAGGAGGTGGGAGTGAATTTAGTCTCGTCGGAGTAAAATAGAGAAAATATAAAAGTCGTATTTGACTTTCTAAGTAACTGAAATCTCTGACACTTTCGGTGTCCCATTCTAATGTGCTAAAGCAGAAATCCCCTTTTTCGCAGTGACTATATCTTGTGTTACTTTGTCTTTCAATTAATATCGAGGCTAAGGAAGGACAGGTGGGACGTCAAAAAAGTACCTTAGGAGGTAGTCGTCGAGGTACTGTCTACCTCTGTCTGAGTCTGTGAAGGGGATTACGGTCGGTGTTTCTTGTTTTGGTCTGATAGTCCTTCTTGTAAAACGGAAGGACTAGGAAGAGTGACAGGGGAATGATTGGGTTTCAATGTCATGGGGTAAAATATACTGTTAACAAAGTGTCATATTGGTAAAAAGTAATCATATTGGAAACTAATGGGTTGGCTTCTTCCGTTACCGTGGGGTGAGGTCATGAGAGTGGACCTTGTAGGATACCTACGTCCTCGGACCATCCGACGTCAGGTACCCCAGCGACTCTCAGCCTGTGCTGACTCGCTGAAGTGAAAGTGAGAAGTGAAAGTACGTAACCTCTTCCTTTACCGTTGGGTGAGGTCACGAGAACGGACCTCTTAGGGTCCCTACCCCCTCGGACCACCCGACGACAGATACCCCAGCGTGTCCCAACCTGTGTTGACTTCACTGAATCGTCAACTAATGGGTCGTCACAGTGATGGGTTGTCACAGTGAAGGTCAGCCCACCGATATTAAAAGAGCGATAATAGTACTAGAAGTCGAACAGAGCCAATATTCCGTTCGTAACGATACGTCAGTTCGCTTTCGTCCTTATCGATTAAAAGGGTTAAAATAAAGACAATAAATTAGTATTGGTCAAATATTCGAATCTTTTTAATGGACCTTCACACTTTCAGTTCACTCTTAGTCATTATTCCCCGAACAACACGAACACGAGTTAGTACAGACTGAGAAACGTTGGGGTACCTAACATCGTAGGGTCCGAAGAGACAGGCACCTTAAAAGGTCCGTTCTCATGATCTCACCCAACGGTAAAGGATGACGTCCCCTAGAAGTACGACGTCCCTAGTTTGGGTACAGAGAACACAAAGGACGTTACCGTCCGTTTAAGAAGTGGTGACACGATGGACCCTTCGGGGATTATTACCCGGTTAACTCATGATTGTCTTCTTGATATCTTCAAGTAGACATTTAGGAACTTTGTTAGTTTAAAGGTGGTCCTAATTAACTGACACTTTCTTGAAGTAGAGTTTAAAAACGTCAGTCTAGACGGTTACTCCCGTACCTTCGACACCCGTCTGTTCCTCCAGGTTTTGAGGATATCAGAGGATCGGACCTCGTCCCTGTCAGAGACAACTCACCGACACACGACTTTTACGTGTTTATAATGTATAACGAGTGGTTCCGTAGTTTGTTCTCACCTACGGTGTAAGTCGTCATTGTTCCTAGAAGGATCTTACGACTTTGGGGACTCGAGATCCCTCATCATAATACAAACGTCTCTTGGACGTCGTACGGGTATGACGAGACGGTGACGGTCATAATCAGGAACTTTAGGAGTAGTCGGAGGGAGTGGATGAAGATTTGAGTGTGGTAACCATGAGTTTAACCTTGATCTGATGACTACTATTTACGGTCGTGATGGTCCAGGGTGGTACTAAGGTCTCTTGTGGTGACTTGACGAGGGGTGTGGTGAGTACCAGAGGTCCTTCTTGACCTTCTATATTGACCAAGTCGATCCTAAACCAGAATAACGTTCCATAGCAGTAAATCACCTTTTTGATACCCGACACCTTAGTGTGTCTAGACCTAACTTTGGAATTGTTAAGATTTCAACACGATAGAATCAGTTCTGGGAATTGATAATTTAGAATCGAAGTCTCAGGTGTCTTCTTCATAGAATTCTGGTTAGGACGTCATGTCTTTTACAGATAGTTCCCAACCTCTTGAAAAATACCTTTTTCTCCGACTATTTTTAATGTAGTTCGTAACTTCTGGTATACTAGAGACACGAGTCATGAGTTGAGACGATATCGGGTTTGGACAGGATCTGTACAACTATTTACTCGTACCGATGTAAAGTTCTTGTCCGTTGTCCGGTCTAGACCAGACGACCGATCAAACGGGTCGGGACTATATCTGTTTCCGGGTCGTCTCTGGTAATAAATCTCGTGTCCTATTGTTCTAGGTTAGAACAACATCATAAGTCTTTCTAAAAACGTATCCTGTACCTCGTACCCAGAACCTCCCCAGATTCGTTCCGGTTAAGATCGTGATTCTAAAGAGAATCTTTTAGTCACGAAAATCCTTCGTCTGTCTCACTCAAGTAGGCCCATGGTTTGGTAGGTAGGTAAGTCAATAGGTAGGTTGGTTGTGAACTCTCAGACGATACACGTTCCGTGACAGTACTCTTCTAGGTTGTTCCTTGTTCTATCTTGTCTATGAAAGAAAGTAAAATACGTATCTTCCCTTTTCTTATTTTTAATGAATAACAAAACGATAATTTAGATGGTCAATGAAGTTGGAATTTTACCCGTAAGAATGGGAACAAAATATAAACTCTTTTATCTCAAAGTCTCTCTAGACTATCGGACGGGTTCCAATGTGTCGATTTTAGATGACCTTTGTTAGGCTTGTCTTTAGGTAGAGTGAGGGTTCTGGTTCAAAGAAGGTTGTGGGAAACCACAGTTTTCTACTCTCGTTTCGATCTTATCAAGGCAAAGAATTAGAAAAGAGTTAGTACTTGTGTTTTTCTAGGAGAAGGATCTATTCATATGCTTAGTAAAGTCCCCTAAATATCAAGAGGGGGAAGGGGACCCGAAAGGACCACCGAGTCACCATCTCTTAGGTGGACGTTACGTCCTCTATTCTCAATCTAGGGACCAGCCCTTCTAGGGGACCTTCTCCTGTGCCGTTGGGTGAGATCATAAGAACGGGTCCCTTATGGTGCCTGTCTCCTAGGACCACCCGATGTCAGGTATGTATCCCAGTGTTTCTCAGCCTGTACTGACTTCACTGACTCGTGTATGTATCCAGGGGGGTCTCAGATTGAGGTGTAGCTAGGGTTCAATTCTCGAAGACGAAAATCCTTTTTCCTGGACGGGTTGTTCCGTCTTTGAAGACACACAGTCTCTTCTCCGGCCCAAGGGACCGACCCGAGTCAGGGTCATTCTACTTTTCGAAACTTCATTACAATGTGACTCGGGACTTCGCTCTCTCGCTCGTTCTCCCCACACACACAACCCTCACCCCCCATACCCACCCACACACGACTCCCCCAACTGTTTAGAAGAGTCCTAAGTACCGGAGAGTCGGGGTCGTTAGGGGATCTAATCATAGTACTCGGAGTCTAGTCCTGATATTGTCCTTTGCTTGTGTACACCCCGGGTCGACTAATGTGCCGAACGGGAGACCATAGTATTTTTAGGAAAACGGAATTAAAAAAATTCGCTAAAATTATTTTTTTTTCATTGTCCGAACAATTAACTCAGAGTCCTACTTTACATATTACTTCTACGTTGCACCGTGTGTGAGTCTGGGGAAACGTGTCTGACAAAACCTTATTTAGCGGAAAACTAGGAAGATCTACGACGGAGTAACCCCTTGTCCGTGTGGTTTTGGTTGTAAGTCAATGTACTCACTAATAAGCAATACGTACCCGTGCACGTCCAAGTACGAACGGATTGACTTATTTCTGCCACCGGGGTCCAAAGTACGGGACCGTACAGTAATAAAGAATTCTTATTAATCGTCGAGACGTGTGCGTGTTCCTTCTGTAGTAGGGCGCTGTCACAGACCAGTACCGTTCCTTTGATTCGGATAAAGAAATTGACACAAAAGTGTCAAGTGTCTGGTCGAAATAACCCGGTTCTCTTGTTACCTGTTTCCCTTTAAGTTTATCCACTTACCCCCTTTCAATCTAAATAGTTTATAATGGAAAATTATACATTGTGGATCATGTAAACGCTTAAAATCCGACTGAAAAAAAAACTACATGACGGACCCTACCTCGTTTTTCTATGGAATCTAAAGACTCCAGACGACTCCGAGATATTAAGGTCCTAAGATACTAGTTTCGGTAAATAACTTATTGACAGACCTAAGGAAGTGTATATTGGTGTCGAGACTACCTTGTAGTCACTGGACATTCAGGGTTCATGGACAAGTATAATAGTATGAATGATAGAATAATACTTCTCTAAATTAGCAGTTGTTTTGTTTGATTCCAACCTAATGGACAGGTTTCAGTGTCCAAACATTTACTGTCCCGACATTTTAAATTTATAAAAAATTTGTCCACAAAAGAATTTGAAAAATAAAACATAGTCCCATATTGATTAATTCTCACAACACCATCAAAGTCCACTTGTCGGTTTCCTGAGTCGACGTGTATGTGTACATAGGTAAGAGGGGGTTTGAGGGGAGGGTAGGTCCGACGGTGTATTATAACTTGTATTAAGGGACTCGATGCGTCATCGAAGAAAAACCAAGAGGTAAAATTTATGTTGTCTCACATGTTCAGGTAGGTTGAGGGGTTGAGGAGTAGGGAAGGAGAGTAGGGAAGAGTGGTCGTTGGTATTCAGACAAAAGATTCGGACACTCAGAGAAAGACAAAATATTCAAGTAAACTTAGGGAGGAATAATCTAAGGTGTATATTCCCTACAGTATACGATAAAGAAGAAGAGACAGACTGAATAATCTCGACACTAAATTTAAATCTGGTAGACAGAAGTTTTGGGGACAAGAGACCAGAGACGGTCGTCTGTTGAGGGGTAGCGGACTCCACCTACGGTGTGATGAGATGTTTCTTGTTAGGTCCACGGGTGGTCTTACCCTACCCGTAACTTATTTATTTAATAGAATGACACGTCCAAACTCAGTGTAAACTACCGACCTTACGTCAATACTTTTCCATATGTGTGAAACCTACTTACCCTATGTAGGCCAAACCCTAGATCGACGACCCAAGTTACTGTCGGTAGTGAAAAGGATCAAACTCATGTCTTCCAAAAGTCGGGGGACAACACTGTAAGCTCTACAATAATAAACACAAATACTTATGACTACGAAAGTTGTCAAACGTAGTTGTGACTACTTAAAAGTAACTGATTCGAAAACGGTCTCGGTTAAGTACCTCGGTTAACCTTGACTTGACCAAGGAACTAAAAAAAAAGACGTCACGTCAATGTAACCAAGAGAAAATAAAGATAAAAGTGAGGATCAAATTACTTTAATAGAAGTAGTCATTGGAGATATAACTTGTTGTTTCTAATCTAAGGAGGAAGTCCTTGACAAGATCCAGACTCCCTGTGTTGGCACTTGTTGTATTTTAGGGTGAAGATGTCCTAAGACTCTACGGAACCGTTCGGATAACGTTAATAATTCGTCTTGTATACATTGGCGATAAAAGACATATAACCCTTCCCAACTTACACGTATTAAAATGTACTATGTAACAATTTTTTAAGAATTTATCTATTAGTTGTTCCAAGATAACCTATCGTGTCCCTTGATATGATAGAACATTATTAGATATTCCCTTTTCGTAGACTTTTGGTTATATAGCTACGTATGGACTTAGTAAGACGACAAGTGAACTTTGATTGTGTTGTAACATTTGGTTGATATAAGGTTATGTTGAAAAATCTTGTAGGATTTAGTGTGTCAATACAAGTGCAGACACACGAGTAAACGAGTAAGCAGAGACTGAGAAGCACTGGGACACCTGACATCGGGCGGTCCGAGGAGGCAGGTGTCTCGAAAGGTCCGTACCTACGACCTCACCCAACGGTAAGGGAGGAGGTCCCCTAGAAGGGGTAGGTCCATAGCTTGGGGACAGAGCACCACAGAGGACGTGACCGTCCGTCTAAGAAATGGTGACACGGTGGGCCCTTCGGGTACCGACACGAGGATGAAAGAGGGTTTTATATGGAAAAAATATAAAGTAATATTTGCCGAATGTACATGTAATGTTTTAGGTTTGTTAGGTCTCTCTGTGTCGAGACTTTTAGTTAATCCCACGATGGATTCTTTCTCGACCTGACTTACGACTACTACCCATACAGGTCTGTCACCGTACCTCAAAAGTAAAAGAAACATAATTATAAAATGTAAACATAATTAAAATTATATTATTGAGATGTACCTATATTAGACTTCTTTTATAAAAAATTTTAAAATAACTTCATATCAACGAAATGTTACAACACAATAAAGACGATATGTCGTTTCACTTAGTCTATATGCGTATATGTATAGGGGGAAAAAACCTAAAGGAAGGGAAAATCCAGCGAAGTCTCGTATCGTAAGGGACACGATACGTTATCAAGAGTAATAAATAGGTGAGATATGTGTCATCACACATACACAGTCAGGGTTGGAGGGTCAAGTAGGACGACGACGAATCGTCACGGTCAGCACAGACTGAGACACACCGGGTGTCTGACATCGGGTGGTCGGAGGAGACAGGTATTTTAAGAGGTCTGTACTTATGACGTCGCCCAACGGTACGGGAGGAGGTCCCATGGAAGGGTTGGGACCCTAGTTTGGGCCCGGATGACGTTACGTCCGTCTAAGAAATAGTAGACTCGGAAGTCCCTTCGGGGGTCGAGTGAAATGGGAATGAATTTTCGAAAACGTGTCGTTTCCTTTAGTATTTGTTTTGCTTTTCTGTTGAGAGTCTTGACCTCTTTTATAAACGTTTTCGTCGTCGACTGTCCCCGAATTAGAGGTTTTATATGTTTATCAGAGTACGTCGAGTTGTAATTTTTTTTGTTAGGTTAGTTTTTAACCTACCTTCTGGATTTATCTGTAAAGAGATTTCTTCTGTATGTCTACCAATTCTCCGTGTACTTTTCTATGAGTTGTAGTTATTCATAACCTCTTTAAGTTTAGTTTTGATGTCACTGCACAATGGAGTGTGATCAGTCTTACCAGTAGTTATTTAGACTTCTTGTATAAATGTTTCGGGTGTCAGTGATTCGAGGAGTTTGTTTACCTGTAGTGTCATAAAGGAAGAAGACAAGTCGAGTTTTTCCATATACTTGAACATGTATGTGTCTCTTCTATAATTTATACCTTGAGTAAAGGAAGGACCGTGAATATAGATGTCAGGTTTACAAGAAAAATCGTTAATGTGGATGACAAGAACGAGGACTTCGTTTGGAGGTAAGTGGACCACCCATAGTGATACGATTATCCAAACGAAAACATTACTCTCCTGTTGGCGTCCACCATTTCATCCAATAGTTAGTGGACTTTTCAAAATTTATGGTAGGTCTAAAAATAGGAACGATAAATTATATAGATTAAATTTTTTATTCGACATTTCCTTACCTTTCGTTGTATTTCTGTTTTTGTAAAACATTACAATAACACTATCCCTTTATCCAAATGAAAAAAGTAAAATTTCAAAGGTAGATTATAAGAACGTTATAATTTTTTTATATATTTTGTGTTATCCAGTTCTTCTACATTTAAAAAGTAACACTTTTTATTAAGGTATACTGAATTTCTGTACAATATATATTGTAACACAGTCAAATTACGGACGTTGTTTTACTAAACTATGTACATACACAATATTTTATTGATGGTGTTATTCAAATCAATTGTTCTTAGTGGAGTGTATCAATTTTAAAAAGGAAGGAACTTCGAGATCAGAGAATCATTGCAAGTTTATGTAATATGTCATAACAATGTCAGTGGTACGACATGTAATATAAGGGTATCGAATAAATAAAAACTTTTTTTAATTTACACCGATCGATAAAAGTGGACGTTAGATCCTAATAGTGATGATGATGAAGATGGTTTTCTATGTTCAAGACACATTAGTTCTCCTCTTTGTGATTTCACATACGATACAAGTCGTGTTTCAGAACATGGGTCACCTTACCCTTACGGTGAACTAAACCAGAAACAAAAAATTGACCTGAACAAATAGAAATATTCGAGTTGGTTAGAAATTTACCTGAATAACAATTGTGAAGAATCCGTAAAGGGTAAACAAATGAGTAAGTGGGTCATTTTTTTTTTTTTTTTTTAGTTCACCATAAGGGTAAGATAACCTATATTCTGAAACACGACCTGTATCGTATGACCGAAAAAAAAAGAAACTTAAAGTGCAAGACAGTGAAAGTTGATATCCTAAGGATTGATTATATTCCCTCCCACCGTCACCTACAGTTTTAACACGGTGTGTGGTCCGATTCCCGAATCCGTGCGTTAGAGTAAACTCGGTGAGTGGTTGGGTTACTGCTCTTTATTTGTGATAGCTGTAAATGACTACTCCCTCCACCTCCCCTCTCTCCTTGAGAGTGAGAACTTGCTCCTGATGTCGTCGTTGCCTGGGGACTTGAGTTTGAGACACCGTCGTACACTCCACTTACCAATGGTAAATTGAGAGTTTGGAACACGTAAAGTGTGTGCCGTTCTGACACTTCGTGGGAAGTATTCCTTTGAGGGAAGGAAGACAGGTACCAGTTAGGTAGGAATATGAAGGAGTGTAAGAGAGGGTGTAGCTAGTAAGTGTGCACTTTAAAATGTAGAGAGGTGAATATTTAGGAAGGAGTGGAAGTAGTTATGTGAAGAGTCACATTAGTGACAGACACCGTGGTACCTTTCTAAAATGAGGAATTAAGACTGTAGATTTTGTTAGACATTTTCATAGAGTTCTTGAATTTTTATGGTCATACGAAACCCCCTTACTCTCCCACCCTGCTTAACTCTGTCCTCGTAACTGTTTATATGTGATGGTACACATTCACTTCACTCGCTTTTAGCGAGTCAACATAGGCTGAGAAACGCTAGGGCACCTGACGTCGGACGGTCCGAGGAGACAGGTATCTTAAGAGGTCCGTTCTTATGACCTCACCCAACGGTAAAGGAAGAGGTTGGTGCACATTTTGTCTATCGATTACCCTTCGACGACTTACCGTGTCCCTCGAGTCGAGTCTCGAGACACTACTGGAGATCTGGATCCTATTCCCCCACCACCCTCCCTCCGAGCTCTCCCCTCTCTATACATATGTATACCGAGTAAGTGGAACAACATGTCGTCTTTGATTATGATACAACATTTCGTTATTTTGAGGTTAATTTTTTTGTGTACTTTTTTTATAATCGTACGAAACTGGATCCTAAAAGAAAAAGATAATTGGAAAACATTTTTTAGTCTCTAGATCGTTTTAGAGTCCACGTTTCTAAATAGACATCAAAATAAATATTTCATTTATTCGGATTTATTTAAGATCGTATAGAGACTTTACCTTATTGAATTTTATAAAACTTTTCAAAAATAATTGGGTCCTTTTACGAAACTTTTACAGTTTCTTCAACTTTACTTTTACGTTACCTCTTTCATATGGTATGGTACCAGGATATGAACTTAATTTTTCGTATATGTGCATGTTCACTCACCTCCTCTCTCCGACCTTTCTTTAACGAGTTTTGAGGAGATCTTAAACAGAGACAGAAAACCCTTGTACCAACCAAAACCGAAATAATAAACATACAAAGTTGTAAATTTTTAGAAAATTATTATTTTATCTGATGGAAATCTTTATCTCTCCTTCACTTCGATCGGGAGAGGATGGACACGTATTTGCGGGTGAGAGAAGAGAAGTTTCGAAACCGGATCTTAGGACCTTCCGGTACAAAGGTCTTTGTCGAAGTTAGATTAGGAAGGACTGGAAGGAGACCCGATTGAAGGAGAGAAGATAATTCAGTGGTGAGAAGGGTGGAATAGTTTTCGTCTGTTATAAGGGTCTTGTCAAAGGGAAAGGGGTTTCTGTAAAGGAATCGTAGAAAGTTTGTGAATGACTTAAGGAAGAAAAGGGGGTTTAGAAAACCTGACTTTTATCCGAACAAATACTGAGATTTCATATCAATGACGTCAGTGTACATAGATTTAAGTCAGACGGATTTAATTAGAACGAAGAAAGATACCGTATAAAAGAATATTAGTTCGAATATTAGTTCACATTTTTGTGATTGTCTTACTTTGTATGGGATCCCCTTAACGAGACGTGACGGGACAATGTACCTTGGTGTATATAAAACAATTTATGGTGTAAAAAAAGTACTGCTTTTACGAGGGTGTCCGTTAGGTCTCCGTTCTGAGACGGGTCTTAGAAGCAGTACCTCCTCATTCATCCCTCTTTGGTGGTATTGTTCGTTCTAAAGATTGGACTTATGAGTTTAGAATCCCTTCTTCTCTTTTACTCGATCTGTTATATATGGTATAGTAGTAATACTCGACTATTAAATACGTTTACACATTAATGGAGAACTTTTTGTCATTCAAACACCATATTTGTAGTAAGTCTTTGTATATATAAAAAATTTCTTGAGTAAACTTAGTCAAGACTACTCTACCTACTTTGACCTCGGTTAATATGTCTCACTTCATTCGGTCTTTCTTTTTGTGGTTATGTCATATGATTGTGTATATATACCTTAAATCCTTCTACCGTTACTGCTGGGACATACGTTCTGTCCTTTTTTCTGTGTCTACACATATTGCCTGAAAACCTGAGTCTCCCTCTCCCTCTCCCACCCTACTAAACCCTCTTACCCTTAAGATTGTACATATGACAGTACATTCTTAACTTAGCGGTCAGGTACAGACTGCATCCCACGTCGAACGAACCCCGACCACGTACCCCTACTGGGTCTCTCTACAACACCCCTCCCTCCACCCTCCCCCCAAGTACAAACCCTTGCGTACATTCTTAATTTCTAAAATTTTAAATTTTTTATTTTTTTTTTAATTTTTTTTATTTATTTATTTCTATTACGTTTTCAAACTTTTTTTTTTTGTTTTGATTAACGAAACTCTGTCTCGACACTAGAGAGATCTAAGATAAGTCTTGAATGATCGGATAATTTCGAGTGTTTATTATGTAATATGTAAATAATATTATTGGAGAGTTGTACATTTACAGAACTGTCGTTTTACCACCCTAATTTACATTTCGATGTAAAAAGACACTCTATCTTTAAAGGTCAAAATTGTAGTTTTACGGACATTTCGGTCAGATAGTCGTTTAGTTGTGTTGACAGTCTTGATTTTAAACATAAGGAGTACCCCGATTATTAAAAACTCTTCATTCTAAAAATCATTGTTTTTCTAAACTTATAAATACAGTGGATGTCCACAGGTCCAAGATATACTTCATAATCCACACATTACTGCTTACTCTCAAGGACGGTTCCTTGAGAACCTTGAGAGTGACTTGGTTCTTGAGAGTGACTCTCGATTGTGTCCATTTTCCGTTGTACGTGAACACAATTCCATCTGTGTTAATATCTTCATGTTATCCCGTCGTTTTCTCTGTGTCTACATTTCTTGTCTGAAAACCTGAGACACCCTCTCCCTCTCCCACTCTACTAAACCCTCTTACCGTGACTTTGTACATATGATAGTACATTGTTTGTTTAACGATCAGATCCAGGTTATGTCCTATGTCCTACGAACCCCGACCACGTGACCCTACTGGGTCTCTCTACTATACCCCTCCCACCACCCTCCCCCCAAGTCCCAACCCTTGAGTACACGTGGACACCGCCTCAGTACAGTTACTTACCTTTTTGGTTGTGTCATAACATTTCATTTTTTTTTTTATAATATATATGTATATATTTTATTATCTTATTTTTTTTTTAATTTTCTTCATGCTATCCCGTCCTCTCCAGGATGGATCTTTTTAAGTTCACAGAAGTGCCTGTTCCACTATGAGTGGACCAGGACTTTACCTCCCATGTCATACTCTGAACCAGTCAGCTCACTCCTTTTCCTGATGGGTCGACTCTAACGCTCATGTTTCCATGTCACCTAAATACCTTGTCGGGTTCATGTTAGTACTGGGTTCCTCAGTACCGCCCTTCTGACCACTCTTTACTCAAACTGTTTCATCTAAACTC
The DNA here is from genome assembly GCA_006410555.1 of Capra ibex. NCBI lineage: Eukaryota > Metazoa > Chordata > Mammalia > Artiodactyla > Bovidae > Capra > Capra ibex. The sequence goes on along the minus strand of SJYO01026388.1, from coordinate 58,436,283 downwards.
GGTCCAAAATTTCCTAGAACGTACATTGTGGTCTCTCTGACCAGAACCGGTTGACTTTTACTCTCGATTATTTTCTAAAAATTAGTTCCCTTATTACACTGTAATCTGTAAAAGGTACGTTTACCTTGACCGATGTTACATCTTTTACCCTTTTTGCATGTTTATAGTATCTTATTTTGAAAACCTCCGTTTGATTAGACCCAGTCTAAGTCCGAGACAATTGATGTTGGACACGTGATTGTGATTCATAAATTGGAGAAGTTAAAAGTAAAATAAGTAGATCTTTATGTCTTCATTATATTACATGTAACTTTTAATACTACTAATCTCTTCTTCGATAATTATGTAGTCTTTGTAAGGACTAACGGGTCCCGGTCGGATTGGAAGAGTCGTTAAAAGTTCCGAGGACCGGGTTCGGGGAAGACAAGGTGGGGACCGAGACAGGACGGGGTCCTCTCCAGAGTACCCGTGTCCATACCTGAAGGGTCCGACGTCTGTTTGGAGTCTGGTGTTTGGTGTGTTTGTCGACGGGACACCGGTCCAGAGTTCGGGTCTCTACGTGTAAGAACACCCACGGAACGGATTCTGTCTCGACCGCTTTCCCGGGTGTACGGCAAAAACCTTCCTTCGAGTCGTATTAGATTCATCCCCTGAGACTTCAGAGTTCATGGTTCTCGTACTCGACTCCAACGTCCCACCCGAGACCTACCCTTACGAGGGAATCGGGACTCCTCCTTCTCTTGTCCCGGAGATTTTGTACTCGAGTCTCGTCCCAGGGTGGAGTGGGTCCCGAATCCCACCATACTATGACGGATCGGACAACATGTGAGTTGTTTACCAACAACAGTACCACGAAAATAATGACAGAACAACAGTACCACGAAAATAATGACAGAACAACAGTACCACGAAAATAATGACAGAAGTATCAAAACAACAGTAATAAATGACCGTCGTCCTTCCGGACCCTCTTCCTTGATATGAGATGACACCGGGATCCCGACTTTTGTTACGTCAAGCCGGACACAAGTTTTTGTCTGTCTCCTTTGTCTCGGATCTCCACCGTCTCCTCATCTACCTCCTGGATGATCTTCTTACCGAAACTCCTTCCTTCGTCCTTCCTATTATTGATGTCAAAACATATATACAAGACTCAAGTTCTAAGGAAACACGGAGGTCCATGATTGTGTATCTTTTGACCTACATGAGCAGACCTCGAGTCCTTTTTAAATCTGTAATCGGTAGATTTTTACCAACTTTGGAACCTTTACCCACTTTGCAGGTTCCTTTTCAATTTCTACATTTGGTCTTCCTGTCTCGAATCTTTTTAGGAAGGTCAGTCAAACGTCTCTCTCTTTTTACTACGATCGTTTCCCTTTCAGTTTCCTTCGGTAGTTTCAGTTCTACTACTGTCCTTCTTCTGACAGGAAGTTCTTTACGGGTAGGATATGACTATAGGTGGTCAGTGGCTCACAGGTGAGACACGGTCCATAATTCTGAACCGTATATACGTACTAGAGTAAATTAAGTCATGAATGTTGACTTACACATTCATGACACTATCTAGTAATAAAGGTATAGTAGTTACTCGATTGTCCGAGTCTCTATCCTTCATTTGACAGGGTACAGTACATCGATAATATTTCATAATCCACGACAATCTTCGAATTGAGATGACAATTTTGAATCCTTTTTCGCTCTTGTAAAACAAGTGACGACATCTCTTCTCCACACCTTCTCTTTACTACTCGGGTCTCTACGAGAAAGCAACCTTCTCCGACACTTGATTTTGAAAGAGTAATACCATGGAACAAAGTGGGAGTACTCTTTACCCTGTTACCTGTAATAGTTCAGGTAAAACATCAAATTCTGAACCTCCGAGGGTCTCAGTTTCATAGGTACTTGTCTCGACCATTTACTTACTCAGGTCTGAGTTTACATTCCTAATGTGCTGTGTTTTTGGATGTGAGGAAGGTATCGCTGTACAACGAAGAGGTAGTAATCCCTTGTCCTTGATTTTTCGCTTTCCGTAGATGTTGTACCTTTGTTTGTGTCTGTAAGGACCTTTAATTGGTTTCATTACTTTTTATAATTAGTGGATCGAAAGAACATAAGAGGGGATTTTGTTGGACCGTGTACTTTCGGTCCCGTTATTTTTGGTGAAGAGAGTCCTGTTCATGTTAATTCTTAACAAAGAAGACTTGTCTCTTCTCAAAACCGTTCCTACACCTCTTTTCCCTTGGGAGACGTGACAACCACCATTATTTATTAACCACACAGGTACTACCTTTTGTCATCCCTCAAAGGAGTTTTTTGATTTATATCTTAATGGTATACCGGGTCTTTAAGATACAGACCCATGTATAAGTTTACTTTAGTCATAGATTTACTTTAGTCATAGATTTTCTTTATAGGTGGAAGGGTATACGTGACGACGTAATGAGTGTTATTGTTTCAATACCTTTGTTGGATTGATAAGTAGTTGTTTACTTGTCTAGTTTTTTTCCACTATAGATCGATGGATGTCTATCTTGGTGTGTACTACTTTATAATAAGTCGACATTTTTCCTTCTTTAGGACGGTAAACCGTGTTGTACCTGCTTGGATGTCTTGTAACGCGATTTACTTTATTCGGTTTCCACTTTCCTATTTATGACGTAATGGAGTGAATACACGCATTAAAATTTTTCAGTTTGAATTTCTCTCTCAATTTTTCCATCAACGGTCTCCGACCTCTCATCCCTTTATTCCTTTATAACCAATTTCTCATGTTTGAAAGTTAATACTCTACCTAAGCAAGACCCCTCGGTCACCTGTCGAACCACTGATGCCAGTCATTATGACATGACACTTGGACTTTAGACATATGTACTTAAAACGAATCTTTCTTCTAGAATAAAAGTCCTCATTAAGAGTGGGGGGGGGGGGTGTGTGTGTGTGTTACACTCCACGATCTACACAATTAATTGAACTACTACCACTAGTAAAGTGTTACATATGTATATAGTTTAGTTATGTGGAATTTATATGTGTTAGAATGAACAGTTAATGTGGTGTTGTTTTGACTCTCCCTTCACTGTAGAAAAATATCAAACTGCAATGTCAGAGACACGGGACAATTTTTGAGACGTCTAAAGAGGTTTCCGTAACTTTCAGTGAAAGTCGATAGGTGCATGTCCCTATTGAGGGAAATTTGTTAAGTCAGTCTTGTCACTACAATTTAAAATAAAAGGGTATTTGTCGTTGAAGAAGGTCGTCATTATATAAACACCATAAAACTTCTGACTTATAGGGTTATCTGAGGCGTGACGTTCGTGAAAGATTTTTATCGAGACCCCACTTTCGGTTTTTCCAATCAAACCAAGGAATGATCGACGGACGAAATTTGTGTAATACGTGAGATAGGAAGGGGAAAGGTTCGGACATGTCAGCCGACTTCTTCTGGATATAATTAGACGGGGTGGACTACGCTTCTGGTCTAACACGGAGCGCTAATTTAAATAAAAATTTCCGACCCGAACACTACCCGTAATGTCACGGTTAAACTTTCAAAGCCAAAAGTTTGAAACCCTTCAATGGAAAGTCGGACAAAGTTTGACGGAATTAATGCTAATGGGACATCCGTCGACATATATGTAGTCGGTGCCCGACGAAATAAGATGAGTTTCATTATAGTTTAGAAAAGACATTGACGTACTGGAAGGATTTACGTTGTATGTGACCTTCTTTTTCTTTACGGGTCATAAACAAATGTGTGACTTCCCTTCTTTGTCATCGTCTGACAGATAAAATTCTTGGTTTTCTATCATTTGGTTCAGTCATTCCCGACGGACTGTTGTTAGGGTCAGGACCCGGATCTCTACCCTGACGTCTCTTGGTTCTCCCGACAGGTCTAGGACGAGCACCCGCAATTGTGTTCAAAAGGCCCACAATAATAAGAACCGTCCGTATAGGTTGTTTCCAGTGTTTCTTGTTTGCGTCGTGTCGGTAAGGGTTGTCCGAACCGACATTTACGGGATTTAAGTTGATGTCTGAATCACTCAAACGTTTTTATGAGTACGGTGTTTTGGTCGAACTTCTGTTCGACTCCAGGAGTTCCGACTATTTCTACAAGTATGTCATCTTTTCCTTTAAACAGTTACTTAAATAGTTCATAAGTGTATAAAATTTATGACATTAATGCTAAGACGATATTAATGATAAAAATGGGTATTTTAGTGTGAGATATCTGAGAAGATCGGTTTTTTTTCTTAGAGAGGAAAAGGTTCCATTACTTTCCTTGGGGTGAGTCTTTTGACTCTCATTGACTGAGCTGGTGTATTTGTGAGACGGCCGACATGTTCTACGGGACAATAATTTTCCACTGAAACCGGGTGACAGGTGTAGTACCACAAAAAGGGTCACATGACCTTCTGTAGTACCGTGAGAGTCAGGGACGGACTCCTCTGTCCTTGTACGACTTGTCCTAGTTTTACTGGTCGTTGGGACCACGACTTTCTGTCCCAGTTCAGTTGAGTCCTTTATTTAAAAGGCCGAGTTCAAATACCCGGGAATGAGTGACGGTGTGAGTGTCACCCATCGACAGGAGAGAGGGACCTCTGTTTCTTCCTGGCTTACAGGGATACATCCGACTCGAGGTGAGACAGTAGGGGTCTTGGTAGAGAACAACCTCACAGGTCCCTCGGTCTAGACGGGTCGACTTTCAAGTCCTAAGACCCGTCTCTCGGGGGAACGAGACCACCTTCTCCTTCCGGTATCCCCTCTAGTGTCTTGACACCCTCTGCTGCCTCAGACCATTTTCTTGAGACCGCGTTGGACCTCCAAATCCTAAAGTAAAACCGGTTGTTTGTTCCATATTAGGACTGGTATAACGACTCGAGAGACCCCTTGTAGCGAAGATGAGGGTTCTGTGGTCCCTCCAAGACGGGAAGGGTCGGAAGAGCTACTCTGTCTACTTGACTCCTCCTGTATACTTTTCCGAAACGAAACGGGGTCGGAGGGACGTGGTACTCCCTAGAATTAAGGGGCTGGTCCCAAATTTGGACACGGGGGACGTCACCTTCGTTCGTGTCTCAGGATTGGTGACCTGGTGGTCCCTTCAGGGACTTTCCCAAAATTTAGTTTGTGAAATGTCTTCATAGTCCCTCCGCATCACAATTCTCGTCATGTGAACTTCTTTTGAAGAAATCAGGACAGAGTCCGTGGACACAAGGAAAATTCAGAGTTGACAAAATAGATGTGCTATCCCTATAGAGATAGTGGAGAAGTTTAAGATTGTCGGAGATGAAACTTTACGCACCAAATCGTCACAATCGTCGGAAAAGGAATCGTTGATCTAAGGTTGAAACAAAGCCGACTATCACAGTCTGTCAAGTTAGTGAGTCAGCACAGGCTGAGACACGTTAGGGTACCTGACGTCATACAGTCCGAAGGGACAGGCAGTAGTTGAGGGTCTCGAACGAGTTTGAATACAGGTAGCTCAACCACTACACTAGGTTAGTAGAGTAGGAGACAGCAGGGGAAGAGGAGGCCGGAAGTTAGAAAGGGTCGTAGTCCCAGAAAAGGTTAGTCAGTCAAGAAGCGTAGTCCACCGGTTTCATAACCTCGAAGTCGAAGTCGTAGTCAGGAAGGTTACTTATGAGTCCTGACTAAAAGAAATCCTAACTGACCAAACTAGAGGTACATCAGGTGTCCTGAGAGTTCTCAGAAGAGGTCGTGTCAAGTTTTCGTAACTAAGATGGGGACTATCACCGACTATCACACTAGTCGGGGTTTACCATCTAATTCTAATCAGATTCGGAAAGGGTTCTTAGGACAAAGGATGAAAAAGTCGAAGAGGACACCGAGACTTTTTGGAAAAGGAAAGGACTATATTTCCTGATCTGGACAAATCGACCGTAACGGGAAGACGAAAGTCAGAAAAACGGAAGACAAAGTTACTTGTACACTACTGACCTTGACGTTGTCGGAAAAACATCACGCTTGTCGGTTGGATATTACTTTCCGGTCGTCTTAGGACCTATATGGTCACGGTTTCCGGACGGAGGTCTGACCCATAATATTCTCCTTTTATTCGGGGTAGAGTAAATTTAGTGACAATCCGAAAGACAATAAATGGTGACTTACGTAAATATTGGGTATGTGAGACTATTTTGAATAAGGATCTCTTGTCGGTTATAAATTCATTAGAGTATGCACGGAGACGGAGCTGTGTAACTGGTTTCCACTTTCCCCTTTACTTCCTTATCTATCCCCGTAAGTAAGGATAGGATTGTGTAGATTTACTGTCCATAAGCCGTTTATACGCTTCTGTATCTTATATGAAATGATCATATTCTTCTTGTTAAAAGTTCAGTCTAGACATAAACTTGGTGATGACATATAATCGATACACACACACTTTCAACGTGTCAACATAGGTTGAGAAACACTGGGGTACCTGACATCGGGTGGTCCAAGGAGACAGGTACCCTAAGAGGTCCCTTCTTAGGACTTCACCCAACGGTAAGGGAAGGGGTCCCCTAGAAGGGTTGGGTCCCTAGTTTGGGTCCAGAGGACGTAACGTCTATACAAGAGATGGTTGTCTCGGTGACCCCTTTGGGTATAATCGATACATTGAAGTTCGTTTACCAAAAATAGTGAGGCTAGACAAAATAGTAATTTTATATCCAATATAATCTTGAATAATATAAATAATATTTTAAATTATTTCTGTTACGTATTGTAGTGATCATGTTAAGAGTCGTATCTAATTCCGAGGTTTTAACCATCGGAAGTCATAACACCCCCGTCCGTGTAATATGTATATGGTCCCGGGGACTCATATTTCTGTTACCGTAAATCCCAGATCGAACACCTTGTGTGTTCATTTAGTCAATAAAGACGACCACCCTGTTCCGATACTATAGATGGACACATGGGTGCGACATCCTCTCTTCGAACCGGGGTAGAGGGTCGCGGGTGTAGAAATTTACGGTGTCAACAAAGTCGAGAGGACAAGGTGGTCAATGGTTTGTGGGTTAAATCTAAAGTTGAACTGGACGTCTTCTTTATTTTTCCTGTTGTTTTACCGGTTTGCTATCGGTCTCTTCTCCCTTTTCTAGGGTGATTATCTAGAAGTCCAAACAATTGCTGACGGCACAAGTGACCCGTTAGGAAGATGGGAACCCAGGGATTCCCAGTCCCCCTAAAGAGATCCTCTCATATGACCCCTCCCACGAAAGTCCACATTCACTGTCCTCGAGGTTGAAGGGATTCTCCGAATTTGTTCCTCCGTCCGACCGAGGTCCTACTCCATTCAGGTGCGAGAATACCGTGTTGGTTCTTGGGTCCAAGAAAGGTAGAAGGACGATTAGGTGGGAGCTACACAGTCGGAATAGGGGACCGACCGAGGGGAGCATCTCCGTTTCGTCGACAGCAACGATGTTCGTTGTGTGTTTACACTGTCCAAAGTCTCCTTCTGTTGAAGTTGGAAGTGTCCTGACTCTCTCGCAGAGAGTATGAGGTAAAACTATGTACCCCATGTCCCGGGTATCGGTCTGTTCGACCAGGTCCGACGTTCCCCCGTCGGAGGACATTTCGTGTCCCGAACCCCGATGAATAATAGTTGGACGAGAACTACTATTCCCGTTCAAGGACTCTAAAGAGACCACCATATCACCTACTCCCCTGAAGGAGTCACAAAGTCACCATTTCTTAAACGGACGTTACGTCCTCTGTGTCCAAGGTAGGAACTCAACCCTTCTAAGGAACCTCCTCCCGTACCGTTGGGTGAGGACATAAGAACGGACCTGTTAAGGTACTTGTCTCCTCGGACCTCCCGATGTCAGGTACACAGAGTTTCTCAGCCTATACTGACTTCACTGACTCGTGTCGTGTCGTGTTGTGTCATCTACTGTCAGGCGGAGGGTTACGTCCCCTGTACCCAAGTTAGGGACCAGGCCTTCTAGGGTGTTCGTCACTCCACCGACTGCGACTCGTGGTTTTGGTGAATCGGGCGAACGGATCTCTTCGTACCGTTACTCTTCGGGCTCGTGGTATTCCTTTCTCATCGGGACCGAGGGGCGTTGATCTCTTTCGGGTTCGTGTCTTTGCTTCTAGGTGGTGTCGGTCTTTCTTTAGAAAGAATTTTTTCAATTTTTTCCGTCAAGGACTATGGGTTAGTCTGGACAACACCCATCCCCTACCAATCCGTTTGTTTCTAAAGACAAGGTGTCTTTTTATTATCAAGACCAAGGGATAAGGTTTGCGGTCTTAAAGAAAATTTCTTATAAACATTCCCGGTGTCACTTTAAAAGGTCTAGAACGGTTAAGTCCGAAACAAATATTAAGGGTATCTAGTTAATCGGGAGAAACATCAGAACCTTTAACCTTTATTGTGAATGAATTTAGGTCTAAGAATAGACGAAGAAACAAGGGTCTCGAAACAAGAGGTTAGATTGTTAGTGTGAAACTTTGAGTCGTGGTCTTTATTTTGTTGGGAGTTAGTACGATGGTTTTGTGGCAGTCGGACAAAATAGTTTCCCTTCCAAGTGAGTACTAAACAAAAGGTAAGACGTTTTATGACAGAATAAACTATGGAATACCTTTGAAATCTTCTACGGTCATTCCTCCTGTGACAAGTGTCCTAATGCTACCCCGTTAAAGGTACCGATTACCTTACACTTCAGTTTACCCGGAATCTTTCGTAGTGATACTTGTTTCGATCACCTCCACTACCTTAAGGTCAATTCGATAAAGTTTAGGATTTTCTACTACGACACTTTCACGACGTGAGTTATACGGTCATTTACACCTTTTGAGTCGTCACCGGTGTCCTGACCTTTTCCAGTCAAAAGTAAGGTCAGGGTTTCTTTCCGTTACGGTTTCTTACGAGTTTGATGACGTGTTAACATGCGTAGAGTGTGCGATCATTTCATTAGGAGTTTTAAGAGGTTCGGTCCGAAGTCGTTATGCACTTGGCACTTGAAGGTCTACAAGTTCGACCAAAAGATTGTCCGTCTCCTTGGTCTCTAGTTTAACGGTTGTAGACGACCTAGCACCTTTTTCGTTCTCTCAAGGTCTTTTTGTAGATAAAGACGAAATAACTGATACGGTTCGGAAACTAACCCACCTAGTGTTATTTGACACCTTTTAAGAAGTCCTCTAACCTTATGGTCTGGTGGACTGGACGGAGAACTCTTTGGACATACGTCCAGTCCTTCGTTGTCAATCTTGACCTGTACCTTGTTCTCTGACCAAGGTTTATCCTTTTCCTCATGCAGTTCCGACATATAACAGTGGGACGAATAAATTGAAGAGACGTCTCATGTAGTACTCTTTGCGACCCGACCTTCTTCGTGTTCGACCTTAGTTCTAACGGCCCTCTTTATTGTTCTTGGAGTCTATACGTCTACTGTGGTGGGAATACCGTCTTTCACTTCTCCTCGATTTTTCGGAGAACTACTTTCACTTTCTCCTCTCACTTTTTCAACCGAATTTCGAGTTGTAAGTCTTTTACTTCTAGTACCGTAGACCAGGGTAATGAAGTACCCCTTATCTACCCCTTTGTCATCTTTGTCACAGTCTGAAATAGAAAAACCCGAGGTTTTAGTGACTTCTACCAGTGACGTCGGCATTTTAATTTTCTGCGAATAAGGAACCTTCTTTTCAATACTGGTTGGATCTATCGTATAAGTTTTCGTCTCTGTAATGAAACGGTTGTTTCCAGGTAAATCAGTTCCGATAACAAAAACGTCACCAGTACATACCTACACTCTCAACCTGAGACTTCTTTCGACTCGCGACTTCTTAACTACAAAAACTTGACACCACAACCTCTTCTGAGAACTCTCAGGGAACCTGACGTTCCTCTCGGTTGGTCAGGTAAGATTTCCTCTAGTCGGGACCCATAAGAAACCTTCCTTACTACGATTTCGACTTTGAGGTCATGAAACCGGTGGAGTACGTTTCTCAACTGAGTAACCTTTTCTGAGACTACGACCTTCCCCAACCCCCGTCCTTCTCTTCCCCTGCTGTCTCCTACTCTACCGACCTACCATAGTGGTTGAGCTACCTGCACTCAAAGTCACTTTAGACCCTCTACCACTACCTGTCCCTCCGGACCGCACGAGGTTAAGTATGTCAGTGTTTCTCAGCCTGTACTGACTCGCTGACTTGACTTGGTTTGACTCACCAAGATTTTTAAGGGTCAGTGTTAAAGTGTCCGGACACTTCGTCTTCTTGTTTGTCGGTGGAGGGTGGTTTCGAATCGACGTACAACGACGCGTCCGGATTTCGAAACGTCCGGTTCTGTTCCGGGACTCTTCCGTCCCAACTCCCGTTGAGGACAAGAGTCTTTTCTCCTTCTTAACCAACTAAGGTCTCTTAGTTACTAAATTCTAAGACCGAAGACTGTACCCCTCTTTACCAAGAGTTTTATATCGGATCTGAGGACTCTGGAACAATTTCCACGTATTCCAGTTTTGAAAGTGAGAGTTAGAGAATCCTCATATCTCAGCTCAAATAGTTTTTTCTTATTACGTGTTAATAAGTTTTTTCACTAATTTTAAGGGGAGGACAAAATTTGGTGAATAGAGATATCCGACCTAAACGAAATAGATGAAGTTGGTTTCGTTGTCTGACATTGTCTAACTCACCTCTTCGTCTCGACTCTTAGGTCGACAAAAGATAATTTGGTCTGTCATTTCTCTGCCCGTTTTTACGTTTCGAAGGGATGTAAACAAAACTTTCGTCAATAAAAAGTACTTCCGGAAGGGACCACCGAGTCTCCATTTACGTCCTCTGTGTCCTGAGCCCAACCTATGGACCCAACCCTTCTAGGAGACCTCATCCTTTACCGTTGGGTGAGGTCGTAAGAACGGACCTTTTAGGGTACTTGTCTCCTTTGACCATCCGATGTCAGGTACCCCAGTGTTTTCTCAGCCTGTACTAAATCGCTGATTTGATGATGAAAAGTAAATCCCTTTTTTTTCAGAAATGTCCCCTGTACGTTACCCGAATAAAAATTACTTAATTTATAAAATTTTAAAGATAAAATTACGGATTATACCATTTATGTACTGACTCATTGTGAAGTGGAAATTACGCCATTTATGTTAGGTTTTCCAGAATTCAAGAGACCCTAGGAGTCAAAAATTTTCACAGTTTCCAGAACTCTGGTTTTACAGACTCTTGACGACGTAACTTCATTGCTTGGTTGACTTTGGTTCGTCCTGGGACACCCCGAGGATTCGTGCCTTCGGAGGGACAGGGAGTAAAGAACAAACATCCCTTGTCTGAGGTTGGAGACGGTGGAAGGTCCTCAAGGTTTCCCGTCTGAGTTTGTCAACGATTAGACCCTTCCCTTCCCTCCGTCTCTGTCCCCTCGATATCAGTTCTATGTTATTACGTCGGAACCCGGTCCCAGGACCAAGGGGAGTTCCCTATGTCGATTGTGATACAAACGCGAGAGGTGTCTTGATTCTCTCAGTTGTTTACTTTCCCCCATCGCAAGAACGGTCTCTTCTGGTGGACTTCGGTCACATTTCCTTGGTCTCTTCGAATGACTCTCTGGTGGTTTCCGGTCTAGTCTCCTTGGTCTCTTCGACGAATCCTCCTCTGGTAAACTCAGGACTAATTTCCTCACGTCTGGGACGTCTATGTGACCGTAATCGTCGTTGGGGTGGGAGTTTGGTAGCGATATGTTGAGGAGTGGTTTAGGAGGGTCCAACCCTACATGTCAAAAACTCCCCGTGCTCGGGTAACAGAGAGGGAAACGGACCGTTTCGGTATTTTGATAAGAAGGGATAGTTGTGAAGTGGGGTTTGAGACAGAGGGTCTAAACTGAGTCGTAGCCACGTGTCTCCGTCTCAAAAGTCGTCTTATTTCTTTTACACTAATCACCCCGAGACGTGGGTTAAGGATACCCTCTCAGGGGTGGTCGTGGCTCGTTGAGAGACTGTAGTCACTCCACAGGATGTCAAGTTGAGGTTTGTGACAGATGGGTCTCTGTCGTAGTTTAAGGTGTCAGTTCGGGGCGTTCTGAGTGAGGAGATGTGGTCGAAGTCTACGGTTAGTGGTGAGATCCAACAGTGAACACGGAGATGACCTGGACCGTGTTTAACCTGTAAGATTCGTGTGGGAGAAATCCAACCTAATTAAACGATCCCGTTGCGACTCTTGAGTCTCTTTGTAGAATGAGTAATCTAATGGTCAAATAATATATTCCTCTATTCAGTCCTTGTCGGTCTACCTCCTCTGCGTCTCCCGTTCCACACACCCTTCCTCGAAGGGACGAGAGAGGTTGCACGAGACAAGAGACGTTTTGGAGGTACTCAGTCGAGAGACTTAAGACCTTCGAAGACATACCGAAAACAGTACTTTAAGGTTCTCAAAATCCGCAAGACCACAGTTTTACCCTATTTCTGGTTTATGGCAACTGGGAACTTGTGAAGTCCCCAATCCCTACCGTTGGTGGACATGTCGTCTTTTAGGTTCATATTGAAATGTCCGCCAAAGACGTCAGAACCAAGACATAGACACCTAAATTGGTCGGAGTGTACGATAATATCGTACGTACTTCACTTTGTTCAGACACATATTCTCCTCGGAGTCTCAAAGGGGCCACCAGATCACCAATTCTCAGGCGGACGGTTACGTCCCCTGTTCTTAGGATAGGGACCAGGCCCTTCTAGGGTGTTCGTTGGTTCAGGCACGTGTTAATGACTCGGTCGTGTGGAACTCGGACACGAAGCGATGTTCTCCGGTGGTGTTACTCTTCAGACGCGTTGTCTTGCTTCTCCTCGGGGCTAACGACGTTGATCTCTTTCGGGTACGCGTCGTTGCTTCTGGGTCACGTAGGTTTTTATTTATTTAGAAATTTTTTATCTCCTCGGAGTGTCAAGTTTGAACACAACAAGTTCCCGGTCGATACACACACATATATATATATGTATATAAGATATTTAGTGTTATAGTGCACTAAATGTATATGTTTGTGTTACTTTTTAATCAGTCGATGTTTTATTTTCCTTTAGGACGGTAAATGTTGTCATACTTACTCGGAACTCCTGTCATAGGATTCACTTTCTTCAGTCCTTTTCTACGTACTAGAATGAATACATACCTTACATTTTGTTGACTTGTGTATCTTTGTTTCACCACCCACCACCAATGGTGTCTGTACCCCACACCCCTACCCACTTTCTCCAGTTTCCCATGTTTTAAGGTCAACCTTTTACTTATTCGAGACCAGTAGATTACATGTTTTACCACTGAGACAAATTATTATTACATAATGTATAGACTTTTAACGATCCTCTCAAGAGTGGTGCGTGTGTGTTTGCTACACTCGACTACTTATACAATTGATTGGAATAGCACCATTAGTAAAGTGTTGTACACCAATTTAGTAGTGTAACGTCTGGAATTTAAGTGTGTAAAATAGAGTTATTTCAACTATATATATATACACACACACACTCTCACTGTGTCTCCCAGGACTCTGTACAGGGTATCCGCGTCGACGAGAGGACGATCCTACGACTCCTCTATACTTTCTACCTCCTCCACTTTGTCTCCGAAAAGGGACCCTCCCACCCTCTGTCCGTGCGACTCGAGAACGACCCCTTTGGGTCAGACGTGGACGCCGGACACTATCCCAGAGAGGTCTAGCGAGAGGAGGCATAGATGTCGAGTCAGGTACTAGTGCCCCGCCCCTTTGTCTCTGTGGGCGAAAGCAGTCACGGGTAGGAAGGTTCAGGAGGAGGTAAGTGTGTTCGACTGTCCGTGTTACTGATCGAGTCCCCGGGTCACCAGGATGTACCCTCTTGGTCCTGGATTCCGTAGTGCTACGAAGGAAGGGGAAGCCGTTCGCCACCCGAGATTGTCCTCTCAAAGACAAAACAAAGGGTGACACAAGGGTCGTGTATCTTACAACGAACGAACCGGAACCGAGGTTTGGGTCCCATGGGTAGGGGGGGATTGGGAGTCGAAGTAGGGGTCTCGGCTCTGGAGGGAACTTGAGAGAAGGATGATGGTTAGTCTCAAGGACCACGGCGGTTATCTCTACACCTGTAAGTTCTGGGCCTCTACGTTCCGTTAGTCGTCCTTGTTTATAAATATTTACACAGGTAACATGACTGTCGAGGTCGTGTGTGTGGAATTTGATTGTCAGCGAAAGAAAGAATTAGTTTATAGGATAACTGAAATTAATATCGACATAAAAATGATGGAGACTTTGTGTACTTACGAGAGGAGGAGGAAAATTCGTTTACAGTACAATGACCGGAATAGCAGGTGTAGGTCGAAATAAAGTTCTCCGCTCTACCTCACTTTCAGGTCATCCCAGTCGACGGGAGGTGCCGGGTTGAACCCGCCAGAGACACGAGTCCGGGGAGGGAGACGGACGAGGGGGTACTGGGGACCCGGGTCAAAGAGTCGAAGAGATAGTTGGAAAGACTTTACTTGTGTGTTTTGGGGAAAACAAAAGCTTCCTGAAAGGAGGGTCGACCATTTATGTCTTTTTCTTTTACCCCGAATGTTTCGTTTCCTTCGTTAACCGTCTTAAAATTTTTAGAAACTTTACGTTATCAAGAGACCTATAGTAATTGAATTTTTACTCGGACATAAATCTCGGTGAGACTTATGTTGGACAAGATCTTTATAAGGAAATCAAATCCGGTATGTTACTCGGGATGGTATTCGGAAGGGAACCATTAAGACGTCCGAACGAGTAGAACACACGTGCACGATTCAACGAAGTCAGTACAGACTTAGAGACACTGGGATATTTGACATCGGGTAGTCAGAGGAGACAAATACCCTAAGAGGTCCGTTCTTGTGACCTCACCCTACGGTACGGGAGGAGGTCCCCTAGAAGGGTTGGGTCCCTGACTTGGGAGTAGAGGACGTGACTTTCCGCCTAAGAATTGACGACTCGGTGGTCTCTTTGGGAACGAGTAGAATCGGTAGGGACTTCTTTCGTAGACTCAACGATCTGAGAAGGGAGACAGTGCACTCGGTCTTGAACCTTTGTGCTCCCAAGTAAAAGATTAGTGTATTAATGGGTCCGAAGGGTCACCCATAAGTGTAGTTAGGGTCTGATCACAGAGAAAGTAGAATTGAGAGAAAAACGGAATGTCTCTCCTTTTCAGTTAAAACTAGTAAAGGACTGTTTCAGTGTAGATGTGTAAATAGATTTTTCGAGATTATTAAATACCGAGTGGGGAGTCAGAGGTATGTTCTATGAGGGAGAAATTGTCGAGGTCGAGGAACCTTTGACGTGAATTTTAACAAAGGTTATGTTTCACCGGAGTGACTATAAGGATGTAATTCATTCAGTATAAGTACCTACACACACGTACGAAAGCCACACAGGATGAGAAACACTGGGGGTTCCTGACATCGGGTGGTCCGAGGAGACAGGTACCCTAAGAGGTCCGCCCTTATGACCTCACCTAACGGTACGGACGGAGGTCCCCTGACAGGGTTGGGTCCCTAGCTTGGGTGAAGAGAGGACAGAGGACGTAACTGTCCGTCCAAGAAATGGTGATCGTGGTGGACCCTTCAGGGTAAGTACCCTACTCGTCATCGATTGATATCGGGTAAAAGGTTCTCATGAAAAGTTAGTACCACGAAGTAGTTTATTGAATACCGTACTTTAAATCAAAATATATAGAATCGTAAAGTGTAGTTAGTGTTTCGTCTTTTACACTTGAAGACACAACAGGTATTACCCTCTCCATTATGAGACATTACACAATTCTTACACGTGAAACTGAGATTGTTGAGACTGGGACGGGGTCGGACCAAGTTCCTCAGAAAGGTTAAGAGTCCTGAAGGGGACAGAGTGTTCCCTTTCCCGTCCTACCTCTGGTCGTACGAATTATGGATTCTCAGGAACCGTGTATTATTTCCAACTTTTTACAGTTGCATTCAAGATCGCAGGGTTTAAATCCACACTTTCACACTTAGTGTTCGTTAATTCGTACGGTTCTCCGTAGTATAATTGTCTCATGACTCAATATTTTGGTCATTATCCTCTAGAGGACACACTTTAAATAATCTGACCTTTTTGTATATAGTCCCGTGACACATTAGTGTATTGGGATGACTCAATTCAGGTTGATGTGTATTTATCCGTGATGTTATGTTTATCCTTTATAAATTATTTCTATAGGTTTCTTTGATTTGTCCTAAGATCAGAAACGTGGTGAGGGTCCTCTTTCCAAAACCTCTCACTCTCTATGTTTGTGGAGCGGCTCAGTAAATGCAGTGACTTAGTTGTTCGACGTCAGGGATGTTTAGAGAGCCTTAGACAAAAAAAATTGAGTAGTTATGTTTGTTAAAGAGTTTCCGTATGAGACTGCAATTTCGTCCTTTAAACCTGGATTTAACGGACATTCTGTGTTAATGTTTTTCGTTCGTGTCTTGGTGGGTATGTCGTTTTTGGGATGGAAGTAAGTTGACTTCTTTCTTTTAAATACCAACCTGACAATTGTGCAAAAAATACAAAGGAAGATTGTGAAGGGAAATCTCGGTTCACGGTATTTTATTTCCGTAGTTGGTGGACAATATTACCTTCCTACTCACCGGTACCGACCAAAACGAATGTAGGGTTTTGTAGTGAGTTCGGGTTGTTGGGGATGGTAGGGTCCAACCCATCCAATACGCGAAGAGATTGACTGGTGTAGTAAATTTCACGAAACTCCAGGTCCCGATAATTATTCTTCTTCGAAACATTAACTTTCAATTAACATCCAGAAGGAATAGTTTCTCCAATCTTGTACTTTTAGTAATCTTAACCGAAATGTCCGACCGTATATGTGTCTTCCTCCACGAACATTCAATCCTTATCACAACAGTAAATATGATACGATTTTCTACTACCCTTATGAGAAACAAAGGTATCGTTATCCCTTTTCCTTATTTTCCTCTTTTTTTTTTCTGATCTAGAAACCCCGTGGAACTAAAGATTATACCTAAAGTCGTTGGGGTGGTGAGTATTCGTGACTGAATGTCCGATGAATAATCGATAATGTGTACGGTGAAAAAGGACGGTTGACCAAAAACACCGGTCTTTACAGTAAGACGAGTGGACAAATCTCCTTCGACCTAGGGTCCCTCGACCTTGTAAAGTCCAGCTGAGGTACCGTTCAGGAAAAAGTGAATTTACTAAGGGTGACTGGGTTCCGTTCTAACTACCGAGGGAGGTATAAAGGAAAGTACTGACCCTCCCTATTTCTGAAGCGATTCTGACTTTTACGAATCTGATTGATTTCATAGAATTCGTAGGATAAGAAAAAAAGAGACCACGGCTTGGTCGTTTCTAGTCCTCAGTTTTGAATTTCACACACGGAGACGTTTCTCTTCAGTCGGTGTCTTACCTCCTTTTGGTCTTTAGTGGTTCTCTTCTGGAGTTCTACTCAAGTTTAGGCCTTCTTCGTGTCTATGAACGTTAAATGGACCTGACTGCGTCTCCGGAGTAGTCTTCGTGGACAGGACGTAAATTCGATTCCAGGAGGCAAGTCAATCGTGCTCGACTTCTGTCCTGGACCTTTAGGATGTGACCGTCGGAGACTAAGGTGGAGAACTGTCACCCTCCATCGTTCCCCTCGGGTTGTGAAGGGGTACAGGAGTTTTTCCGTCTTTGTTGTGACTACTCTAACTTTGACGGACGGTTTTGGGTGACTAGGTAAACTTTAGTGTGTGTCAGGAAGGGTCAACTATACCTCTGTTAAAGAAGTTAATTTTTTGTTTGTTTTTTGAACGTGTTGGACATCTTCAACGACGGCCCAAGTTTCGTGTCTTGATTTCGGGATTTTATCTATTTTCGTTCTCTTTTTGTTAATTTGGGAATGTTTGTTATCCTTCGATAATGTCTACCAAGAAAGGTTTGTACTTACGATTACTCGTACAAGGGTGGAAGGTACTTTTTAGTCATCCAGGGATTTAGTTTTGTTCCTCCTTGGACAGTCGTACACCCGACTTTCTTCACAGACCTGGTCCGTCCGTTTTACTTCAGAGATCTCGTCCCCGGGGGTTGGAGACCCTAGATTACGGACTACTAAGCTCCATGTCGACTACGTCAGTATTATCTTATTTCACGTGTTATTTACATTACGTGAACGAGGGGGGAGGGGGTAGGTACCTTTTTTACAGAAAGTACTTTGACCGGGGACCACCACTTTTCCGACCCCCGGTGACGAGATGTCCCGACCCGTCTCCGAATCGGTCCCACCCCTACCCTCCCTCACCCCCTGTGTATATTCCTGTTTACCCTTCATCCTGACAATTTATAAGAAAGACCCTTGACGTTGACCGTCCTCTTTTCGTTAATCCGACTCCAACCGAGACTTCTTAGTACCTCTTCCATTCGTTTTACCGTCGACCCAGTACCGGCGTCACTACAGACCCTAACAGGGGGTTTCCGTGACTCTTTACGGTTATCCTTCAAACGACGGTTACCGACGGAAACTTACTCTAACGCGCTCCTAAGGGAACTACCAAAATAGAGTAGACCTGGTCAGGACAACATTCAATGAACCCGAGTTTCTTTCCCCTTTAGGACCTGACCTCTGCCTACTTCCACCTCTGATAAAGAAATCTTGTCTTTAAACTGAGGTTCAGTTTAAGTGTGACCCCCACTAACATCCCGTCCGTCTCGCGGAGTAGGTCCACCCGGTTCCTGAGAAGTACCCTTGGATTACCCTCGACTTGGGGAACATATAAGTCACAGGAAACTGTGTCTGGTAATTAGTCCAGTACTATAATTATTGATGGTGTTTGGGAGTTGGAGTTAGTTTGTTCTGTAATCTGATCGGTCCCGAGACTAACTCTTCTCTCATTCCCCAAATTCTGATATGATCGACTCCAGTTGCCTATCCCACAACCTAAAGACCAGTTGAGAAACCCTGGGTAGGAAAATCAGTTACTCTATAAACTATAAGATGACGATTTCATGTCTAAGAAGGTTTATGATGCTGTGTCTAAGAAGGTTTACGATACAAAAGGTTCTTGGATCCACTACTCCTGTCCAAGTGACTCTACGTGTTACGTCCCAGATCTCTCCGTAAAAGTAGGAGACTTGTAAATCTCCCGTGACTTGATCCTCCATTTTTCTACTTTTAAATACATATACTTGAGGCACTTTTTTCCCAGAGTTTGTCTAGGGGATTTGTTAATGGTCGGACTGACTATTTGCGGTACTGTTTAAGTACTGTCTTTGTCACTTCCGCGTTTCCTTTCTTCCTAGTGAAAGTGATTGGTATCCAGTCAGAAGTTCCTATTCATCATTCTCCTTCACTCCTTATGGCGTATTCTGTGTGTCACTTGTTAAAACTACTCTTTTCGTCGAGTCTTTTGTACAGGGAGCACAAAGTCACAGGGTATATTTCCCCTCGTAACCTAACGATTGGTATCTGAAGCTCTGGACGAGAGAACCAGGACCGTACGTTTTCCTTCTCCTGAGTATTGTTCATACGAGATAAAGTCACATCCTCTATTGAGGGTCTCCTCCTCCCCGTCTCTGACTCTTTACGGGAGTCATTTTGAGATCAAAATATGGGAGAACGTACACATGTACTGATTCTGGTACAAATCCCAAGAATGATTTGTACCAGAACCAGTATCTTCTCGAACAAAGAGACTACCAGTCTACGGTCGTCTCCCTGACTCGTAAAGGTCGGTCGTGAGTCTTCGTCTTCCTGTGATATCCTCAGGTAACCTTTCCCTCCCTACAAGGAGTCCTTGAACGGTCGTCCAGTTCTTCCTATATCTTCTCGGTCACTGACGTTTATTGTTCCCATGACTTACCAGGTGTCTTTACTGTATTCGGGAAAAGGAAAATTGTGTCTCCCAATCTTTTTTATATTCAAGAAGTTATAAAGTCTCTCTTTTTGTAGTCTGTCTAGATCCATAGTAGCATTGGTTCGGTAATGCTTCTGTCATCCGTACTTTCCCTTTCTGGTCACATAGTTGAACGTTGTTCAATTTGTAATGTCTTCAACGCCGGGGAGGTCCACCGACTACTATCGGAGTGTTTTGTGTCTTCGGTCGGGACTTATAAGTATTGTTTTGGGTCTCGTCGGGACTTTTAAGGTATTGACTAGTCCAATGAAACCAATGTAATGAACTAAGGATTTGGTACCACCCTTTTCGTTCTCCACATCCCACTCTCTTTCATCTTTTTTCCTTTCTCTTTTGTAAGTTATAACAATTGATAATTATCAAGAACTAGTCATCGAAGGTTCAGAGTAAAGAATGAACCGACTTTTTGGTCGTCGATTGTTACTACCTCAGTCATTGATAACCTGCATTGAACTGAACCCGTCTCTATAAAATAGTTCAGACAGTTGAACCTCCCTTGTAGGATTCGACGGAAAACGGTCCGTTTGTTCCGTCTCCTTTTCTATTGGGGTCGGACTCCTTCCGGAGAAGGAACTCGTACCCGTGTGGTGGTGACGGGTGGCTAAGTGTCCAAAATAAGTTGGGACGTTTCTATACATTCAGGACTCAAATTCGTCTCTCTTTTCTCCCTGAACTACCACCAATTCTTAGGTTAAAGGTTACGTCCCCTACACCCAACTTGGGGACCAACCCGTTGATTCGGGTGTGTACTGATGGCTCGGGTGAAAGAGATGTCGGGTGAGTGGTGTTGATAAGTTGGAGTTCGGTGTTGATTTTTGTACCCGTCGGTTTTTTTTTTTTTTTTTTAGAATATTTCCTCACTCCCAAATCCGAGGAGTTCCTCCTTCTATTCCTATGAATTTAGAGTGGAGGTTCTAGTTTTTCGTTCTGATACCCATCCTTCCGCCTTTCTACAAGTGCACTGACAGATGACTGTTTAATTCCTTTATGAGATGTCCCGCTTAAGGGACCGGGAAGGGGGTAGGGACTATGACTTGGAGTGACTCATGAGATTCACTTAGGGGTGGGACCAACGATTCCGACGAGTGACATAGTTGTTATTCTGACCCGTAAACAAGTCACTTGTTCGGACCCCGTCTTTATTCGTTACGGAGACTGGTGAGGTAAGGTAGATTTTGGAAAAAAGTATCCAAAGAGGGTATGTCACGGGACCCGTACTGGTTTAGGTCAGTGGTCTCAGTGATTTTAGTAAGTGCACTGAACACCTGAAGGTAAACGTGTTCTTCAGGAGTCTCGTTAGTTGCCATTTTCTTTTTTTTTAAAAAAATTCTATTATGTTGGAATCAAGAAAGTTCCGTAGTTAAAAGAAGACCAAACTTGATGGTAATAATTACATGTCTTGTCATAATCATTAATAGATGGTCTTACGATTGTACAAATTGAACTTTCTGTCAGTTACCGTTTTCTTTTTTATTCTTTTTGTCGTGCCGTTTTCGTAAACTATAAATTAAATCAGGACTACCGAGCGAAGTTTTGGACTTTGCTCTGTAAAAACGTTTATTAGTAAAGATCCACTAAAGTATTGTCTCTACCTTTGACTTAGACTTATGTTTTAGTCTTCTTACGGTTCTTTATCAAATACTTAGACCAAAGAAAGAGTATATGATTTATATTGACTTCTTTTTTTAGTAATTTTATCTTCATTTTGTCTTCTTTTTATTGTTTAGGTTTAAGAATGAATATTCGTCTGTTAATGTCGTGGATTTAATATTTTCAAAAAAAACCAAATAACACGAGTTTGTTCAATTTGTGTCATGAGGTGTCTCATTCACGTGACACCCAAATTTTTACGGACCTTCTTCTTAGTTTCCTGATTTCCTTTTGACTAAATGGTATCTCCCCCTTTCAGGTAATACCACAAACAAAGGGACTATAGTTTATCAGTTCGTCTAAGAAATTAAGTTATCGAGTAAAAACAAACTAATACCGAATAAGTGTATCCGATTTTGTCCGAAACTTTCCGAGGGTTGATAACGTTCAGTATCAGTTTGACTTTGGAAGACTATCCGTATTTTAAGGTATCAGTTAAATATGAACGACGGAGTATTCATAAAAAAGGGGTCGATGTAAACAAAAGTCAGAGGAGAACCTCTTATATTTTGGAGACTCTCATTGCGAATGTAGGTGACACAGAGTAAGTGTGTCGAGTCAAGAGACATGTTCCTACGAACTGAAACGACGTGTAGACCTTACGTTTTTGTGTGTAAGGAGACATATGTCCTACTATAGTTGTCGAGAGAATAGTAAGTCTGTTTGTGAGACTCAATATAAGATTATAACCACTTCTGTCCATTTGTGTGTGTGTGTGTATATACATAAGTAGACACCAAGGAGTAGACCGTAGGAAGGGTACTGGGAGAATACCAGTATAGGAGTAAGTAGTCTCCCGTCTGTCTTCTTCGTACTTGATGTTAGGGTGTCTGAGGTCTTTCTTTTCTTGTTAGTGTCTTTCGATTGGTTTTACTAGTATACCCAGTGTTGGAACATTTCAATATTCAGTACGACACGTCCCGGTGTGTTCCGTCTGTCCAGTGTCACCTCCCAAGACTGTTTTGTACCAGGTGACCTCTTCCCTTACCGATTGGTGAGGTCATAAGAACGAAACTCTTGGGGTACTTGTCATACTTTTCCGTTTTTTGTACTGTAACCTCCTACTCAGGGGGTCCAGTCATTCACAAGTTATACGACGAACCCTTGTCACCTCTTTGTCAAGGTCTTTCTTATTCCTTCGACCCGGTTTCGACCTTTGTTGTGAGTCAACACCTATATGGACAACTAAAAAAAAAGAAAAACCTTCAGTTGGGACTTATAAGTAACCTTCCTGACTACGACTTTGACTTCGAGGTTATGAAACCGATGAACAACACTTCTGCACTGAGTGACCTTTTCTGGGACTACGACCCTTTCTAACTCCCGTTCTCCTCTTCCCCTACCGTCTCCTACTCTACCAACCTACCGTAGTGGCTGAGTTACGTGTACTTAGACTCGTTTGGGACCCCCTATCACTTCCTGTCCCTTCGGACCACACGACGGCAGGTACCCCAACGTTTCAGTCTTTACTGAATCACTGATTCGTTGTTGGACACCAGCATGTTCTACCGGTCGACCGGGACCCGAGTTATGGTACCTGTTCACATTATGAGTCACCGATTCGTCCCCTGGTTTGTGTCGGATAATTATTACATAAAAGAGGTCGAGCAAACCAAGGTGTAGGTGGTTCTCTATCTTTTACGGTCATCAGAAAACTACGGGTGACATGGTCCTCGGAGAAGACCATAGTAACAGTGAAAGAAGGAAGATTGTGGGTTCCGTTTGGAAAATAGTGTCTAGGTGTTGGTATCTTTCAACGTGGTATCGAAGTTGTTGGGGAACCTATCTCTTTGTTGGAAATGTCGTCACAGTAGTTTGTAAAAACGTTTAAAATTTATGATAAAAAGTGTGTAAAATTCAACTGTAAATTTAAAGAGTTGGTAGTAAAATTAAGTAACTTTTCCGACATTAAGACCGTATAATCTTAATCATATTAAAATTAATTTTGTATAGTGAGTGAATTTCCATAGGTTATTTTAGGTTTATGGTGTGGTTAAACGTTTAGAAGTGGGCAGTTTTTTATGTACTTGTTTGAGGAGAAACGTTTTTCCGACGTGACAATGGAGGAACTTGAACATAAAGGTAAAATGAGGGGTGTGTTTTAATAGAGAGTTAGATTATGCAAATTGTGAACTAAAATACTTAAAAGGATAATATAAAGGGACATTGTTTTTACATATATTTCACTAAGAATTTTTAAAGGAGACCGACATTCTGAATTTTCACAAGGTAAAAGAAGAAACTCGATAGTAATGATTACGTGTGTTGACTAGGTTTGTTGTAATTATTAATGAATATTCTTACAATTATATCAATTGTACCTTCAATTTTTAAATAACCTTTACATAGAGATTTCTTTACATGTCCTAAACAGAGAAAGAAGAGTTGATCAAGTATATGACTAGTTACTTGTGAGAGATGACAATATACTACTTTGACTTAATAATATTATTATTATATTTAAGGTATGGAAAAAAGGGTGAAAATTTCTACGTTCGTGATTCTTTGGAACGAATATATTCATTCTTTCCTTACTTCCTCTAAGTAGTAGTTTTTTTAGAAAAAAGAAACACTATTACTCTAATCCAGGAGAAGGTTAAAGTGACTTTCGGTTCTTTACTTTTGATTGGACGTTTGTCTACACACGGAACCAGTAATATAAGTAGGGGAAATGGTTGTGTCTGTGATTATAAAAGTATCAAGAGACATCCACCCTTCTCCCAAAACGTAGGGTCCTGTTGTGTGTTCCCAGTCTCAGTCCTATCCCACCTTCTGTCGAGACGATACGAAACAGTCCTCCCTCTTCCCACTGACATTCTCCACTTTACCGTTTTCTCTGTGTCGTTTTAGTTAAGACTTCGTTTATTCAAATTCTGTCCAATTGATATCTTTGACCCTTGGTCCTTTAGTAGAGGGAAGTTGGTAGATACGGAAAGATAGAGGACCTCTAAAAAATGTAAGGAAACACACGTACGTATGCGGTCGACCTTATGGGGAGGAGACCGATTCTTACAACCACGGTCTGTAAGACAAATCTTCTTTTCATATGAACCAAACTAGTTGCGTACTTAAGGGAATATGTACTTAACTGATTGTGTGCTTACATAGTCGGACATCGTCCGTGATGTCATCTTCATTATGTAAAAGATTTATCTGTCTTCGTATTAAGAAAAAAGTTAGATGAACTTTTCTCTCTTTTATACATTATTCAGTATTCACAGGACTGTTATGTCTTTCATATGATTTTTTCGAATCAAAAATTATTAACGTTCCTTTTTAGATCTTTGTTAGGTTTACAAATGATTCTTTTAATGATTTATTAAAGACAACGTTGTCGGTATATTATTTTCTTATACGTTATAAAGTTCTTGTCTATAACCGTAATCTTTTGCAAGAAGATATCATGACTGGTTTTTTTGGTTCGTCCTTTGTTTGGACATTTATTTCGGAGTATAATTAAACATTTTTATACATACACACAACCCCCTTTCAGACAATTCTCTTAGACAATTTTAACAAAAGTCACCAATAAGATCCAACCACATTAATACCCGTTGAAAGCATACGAGAAAGGTTTAAAGGTGTTTTCCGTACATAAAGAGAGTGTCACTACCGCCATCCCGCTCACCCCTCTCAACTCCTTGACCCCTTTATCTAAGTGACAGAGTCCCGACGACGTCCACCGGTGTCTCAAACACTCTACTACAGGTGGGTTCCCCGGTCACTCTCGAATTTAGGTGGGGTACGCCACGTCCTGACGAAGGGGGGTTTCACTTTCAGTGAGGTAACACAGACTAAGAAACACTGGGGTACCTGATATGTCAGGTGTTTTAAGAGGTCCGGTCTTAGGACCTCAATCATCGGCAAGGGAAGAGGTCACCTAGAAGGGTTGGGTCCCTAGTTTGGGTCCGGAGGACATTCCGTCCACCTAAGAAATGGTCGACTCGGTGACTTCTTCGGGTTTCACCCGCGGTAAAGGAT
Organism: Capra ibex; assembly: GCA_006410555.1. NCBI lineage: Eukaryota > Metazoa > Chordata > Mammalia > Artiodactyla > Bovidae > Capra > Capra ibex. The sequence continues at coordinate 58,410,804 of SJYO01026388.1, read as the reverse complement.
TGAGTACCACCCTCTGATTAGGTGTCAGAGGTGTAGGTGGCAGGTGTAGGAGTGAATCCAAAACCAGTGAAGAGAGGAACTGGTTAAAGTAGGAAAGTAGGTTCTGAAGGTGTCGACCAAGGAAACCTTATGTCTAAAGTGACTGTGATTCTGTGAGTACTTTGTGGGGTCAAGTGTCTACGTCTTTCCAGTTGTCAGTCGTTGATTTTACGATATTCGGTTTCTCCAATAGACCCGAGAAGTTCTTTTGTACCACCCGGTAAAAAGAAGATGATATAAGATGTTGAGGTCAGAGGAATGGAGTCGTTCACACCTCCCTAGAACTGTTACCATAGGTGTGGTAGCTCCCAAAGACGTTTTCCTTTTAATGTTTCAATTTTTATTTATACACTCCTGATCCTTACATTTGACATGTATTTAGAGTGATAATCAAAGAAGGGGTAAGGGGTGGGGGGTCCTTTAAGGGTATTAATATTTAATCAGTTAAGAGTTGATAGACGTGCGTTTAGTAGGTGTGAATTTTTAGGAAACGGAAAAGATCGAGTTTTCTGAAGGAGAGTCTCGAATTTTTAATCCTGCGTAAAGGGAATCTCTGTCTTGGTTAAGGATTGGACTTTGTCTTACGGTTACATTAGATAAATGTTGACTGATTTTTACGATATAAGAACGTTATTGTTATCTCTTTCCTCTCGATAAAGGAACTTTTATGACAAAATTATGGAAATTTATTATTGAATATGAACTCTCTGAAAGTACAAGTGTTTCGTGAAATACATTGTCGAGCAGAGTGTAAATACTGTGTCGTCCACTTTGAAAAGTTTTTAGTGTGTCATAACTTTAGACTAACCTTCCGAGTGTGGGTTTAGAGTAATTGGAGTGGACCTACGAGTTGTGAAATGATAATGATACCTATAAGTGTAAGAACTTCGGAGGTTAATATCATTATTACTTTGTAAGTGATAAGAGAAAGTTTTATTTTTGGCAAGATAAAGTTATCTAAATTGTTAGGACGTGGGTTAAGGTTACACATAAACACCCTAACCCCCCACCATCCCCTCTACCAAGGGAGTTGTTCGTTAAGAGACTGTGGTCGACTCACAGTATGTTAAATTGAATTGAGACTGTGATAGATGGGCCTTTCTTGCGTTCCGGGGTGTCCGACCCGAGTCAGGACGTTCGGACCTTGTGGGTGAGGGGGACGGTGGAAGGGTGGGACGGTGGAAGGGTGGGACGGTGGAGGGGTGGAAGTCTACGGTTAGAGTTCAGGACCAACAGTGGACACGAAGACTGGCTGACCGATATTTAATTTCAAAGGTTTTTGGGGGAGGAACCCAAATTAATTGAACGATCTTACTGAGTGTCTTGAGTGTCCTTGAAAATGAATGATCTAATGACCATACAATGTCTTCCTATATTAGGTCCTTATCGGGTCACCTTCTCTATGTGTACCGTTCCATACCCCTTTCCCGTCTCTGTAAGGTACGAAAGAGCCACAGTTGGTCCTTCGAGAGGTTTGAGGTAGGGAAATCCACAATACCTCCGAAGTAATGTGTCCATGTTGACTAGTCGGTGACTACAAACTAGAAGTCGAGGAGAGGAGAGGCACCTCCAGTCCCCCTCACCCTGACCTCTCCTACCAAAACCGTTGGTCGGGGCTAGGAATCTACACCAGGTTTTAATGAAGTGATTGTATTTCTTACTGTAAAAATCGAGAGAAGGAAAACCCTTTACGGTTCCTAAAATCTTCGAGACTTGGTCTTTGTCCCTGGTTCTGGTTTATATATAAAGAATAGTATTTAGTGTTGTAGTGTGCGAGGTTGAACAGAGGTGAAAAAGACAAGTTTGAGAACGGAGGAGAGAAGTGACAAAATCTCAGTTGTTCGGGACAGTCAGATTTAATGAAAATGACCCCTTCCTCTTTGCAGAGAAGGGTGTACCGATTCTCTAGTCTCCCTTGTCACCCGTGGTTTACATAGGAACGTTGAGGTCTCATTCTTGTCTTTGGTACTACTATCCTAGACCCTGACGACACCAGGTACCTCGTGTCGTCGTCCAAACTCCTTCTCTCGTTTTGTCTTACTACCAACCTGCTCAGTCATCACGTCCCCGGTGTTCCGTTCCCTCCTTCGTCTTCCTGACTCCAGTCAAGAACTCTGCTCTGTCCTAGTATTTTGTTTCGGGACTCTACGTCCATGTCCCTCGTCGAGTTTCCGGTCCGTCCACCCGTGCCGTTTATAGGTCCTATTGAACTACGACGAAGGGTTCTTCTCCCAGACTGTCGCTTGTTGGTTTGGTGATGTCAAAAGGAGTAGTCTGTCCCCTCAAATATAAATTGAGTTCGACACGTTGTCACGGGTTGGGACGTTTACGATTGTTTCTCACTCTCCTTTCCCGTTTCTCTTTCAGTGTCTCGTCGGTATTACTCGGGAGGGGTAAGGTCTTCTCTTCACCCATCCTTCAACGTAACCTCCTTCTTCACCCGACCACAGTCTCCTTCCCCTTCGGGTCCCTAGATTTGCACCCATAGCGTAAGAGTCTTTGGCTTGACTTCAACGCCGAGACTTTCACAAGTGGAGGTCCACCCGACCCTCAGTCTCTTCTCCCAAGTACCGATTAAGACCACTTTGTGTGTGAAAATCCGACCCCTCCTTTACTACCACCAAGTCACTATTTCTTAGACGGACGGTTACGTCTTCGGTGTCCTCTGCACCCAAGTCAGGGACCCAACCCTTCTAGGAGACCTCTTCCTTTACCGTTGGGTGAGGTCATAAGAACGGACTCTTCAAGGTGCCTATCTCCTCGGACCGTCCGATGTGAGGTACCCCAGTGTTTCTCAACCTGTGCTGATTCGTGTGTGGGTGATACCCTCGACTTTGACGTTTCCTCTGTCTTTTTGAGTTCTCCGTCCGAGTTTTGGCCGTCCCACGCCCGTGCTCCGGTTTCAGTTCATCTACGGGTCTCACCGGTTCTCCTGGATATTCTCCCTACACTCTCGCCAGACGATGAGAGACTCCAGACTCATGGAATAAGAAGTTATCCACCTTCCTGTCTCCTCTTTCTGACCTCACTCGACTTCTCACTCGTCCTTCCCTCCTGTACCTGTGCTCGTGATGTAGGGGAAAAATTCCTCAAACCGACACTTCCATCGTGTGTGACTTCGACATTCCTTCTCGTTCACCTTTCTGGGTTCCTACTCCAACGTGTCTGGTCGGAAGAAGGGATTGAACCACAAGGTTGAAGATTAAAAGAAAGAGAAGAGGTAATTTAGTTAAGTTGTCCTCGGGGACCACATACGTTTTGTGAGTTTCAAAGATTTTCTGCGTTCTAGGTCAAGATTGCTAGACGGGAAGATAAGGTAGGACCGGTAAGGGTCGAGGGTGTGGAGGTACTGACGGTCAGGAACTTCCTCTTAGAAGAGAGTCCGGGAGGTGTGTCACCGGGTCAGGGAAAAAGAAAAAAGTAAGGAATCAGTCTGGTGAAGGAGTGACTGTTCTTTTCATATATTTGATCTATCGAGTTTTATCTCTTTTTTATGTATGTATAAGGAACGGTCAATAATACCTAGGTAATTCTTTTAGTTAAAAGTCTTTGACGACTTCAATTTTATTTTTTATTGTTAGGTGATATACACCATTTTTTGGGAAACGTCTTCCCTTTATAAAGTTTTATACTAATCACAAAAGATACCCACTACTCTAATAAAAGAAATATCACAAACTGATAAAAAGTTATAAGATTTTACTCGTATATATTGAAAACATTGATCTTTTTTGTCTAATTACAGTGAATTTTGGGTTTATTCAGTAATTGTACAACCAAATAAATACATAACTTGTACACAGAGAGTATAACATCCACGTCTTCGGTGTTTGTTCGGATTCACTGTCAGGGATACGATTCCTTCGAGAACAGATGTGACACCTGCACACACCGAAACCGACCGGTGGTAGGTGAGTGGACGGAGAGTTCGACGTTTGGGATCAAAACAAAACTCCTTCGGTAGAAACCGACTGAGACCCTAAAGTCACCCGGAATATCTGTCGATCGGACAAAGTAAGGAATCGATCTCCTGACCAAGTCCCTATGTGTGAGTTGAGTAGTTGTGGTTCCTGACCCGTCCTCTCTGACGTTCTCGAGGTGAGGGAATCCTACTACGGTACTAACCGGTTCACCCTTCACTGGGACAAGAGGACATTACCGGATTTACACCGCTACGCGTGAGAGAGAGAGAGGATACTCTCAAAATCACCCTCTCCTGAGGAGAGGGGACAATACTAGATTTACAGAAAGAGGATATTATCAGGTTCACTCTCTACTCGAGAAAGAGCACTATACCTACTTCGCACTTCTACTGGGGAGAGAGGGTACCATCGAAAGTATTCTTACTGAGAGAGGACCCCACCAGATTTACAGTACCACTAGGGAGAGCAAATATTGCCGGCTTCACATTCTACTGATGAAAGAGAACTCTATGAGATTCATACCTTTTCTGGGGGAAAAGGGTACTACCAGATTCACCCCCTACTTGGGAGAAAGGACTCTACCAGATTCACACGACTAACTACTTGAGTTTCGAAACCTCTGAGTACAACTCACACAAACAGTAGGGTTTTCTCGTCTCATTCTAGAGACATTGTCATAGATTAAGGACTTGGTTTGAGTTGGGTGTCTATCGGAAGGTTCCCGACAAATCAAGTATCTGACTTTGTAAGATAAAACGAAATTTATACGAACTCAAAAAAGAAAAACAGAGGACCTAGGTTTTATAAAGAGTTAGTAGGACGGGGATTTTCTCATCGACACCGTATTGGTTGATATTAGGGGTTTTCGTCCGAGAGATTCTCCTAGGACTCCCGTGTCGATTCTCGTTTCTCCTCGTTGGCTAAGTGAACGTCTCGAGTCCCCTCGGAAACATACACTCGACTCCGAACCCTCAGACCTTTCCATTCGGCACCGTCTTCCTGATCGTACTCGGGTCCGGCTCCTTTTACGTCGAGTGTCGTACATGTTCTCTCATATACCAAATTACCCCTGGCTACTTGGGGACGACACTCCCGCGGTCCTTTCTTCCGACCCCGATCTAAGGTTTCTCGTAAGATTCCTTAAGTGTGAAATAAGATTTTATTGTCATGCCCCTAACTCCTCACTTTTCGTAAAATATCGTTTTTTTATTTTTCTACCTTGTCACCTTTTACCTGACCTCACCCTTTCTCTTATCCTTCGGTATGGAAGTACAGAAACAAAGATGTCGTAAGAGGGAGGTTGTATGGGAGGATTGTTCGATTAATGTCCCTCCTTCGTAAAATAAGTAAAAAGAGAGGGGTGGCGAGTCATGTCTCCTCCAGAATTATTTAGAAACGATGTGTTCGTTTCTTTTCGTCTTTGGGTGTCGAGTGGGTAAGAAGTTCAGGTTAACTGAAGTTTTCGGGTGGTTGAGTATGGTCATGGGGGTGGGGGATGGGGACTGGAGTGTAAGTGAGGGAGAAGAAACTAGACAAAAGGACCAAATGAGGAAGGTTGGACGTGTTACTTACGAGGCGTGGTGACAATAAATTGACAAAGTACGTGAGGGTAGAGAACGACTCTTGCCGGGGACCCTTTTCTTAGGGTAAATGAGAAGGGTAGTCCGACTTGAGGTCCGAGACGAGTGTAATAGATCGACGGAGTCGAGGCCCGAAAAAGAAGTTCCTGGATTTGATCCATTGTAACGTGAAATTGAATTGTTCTACATCTCATAGTTTTAGGTTTGTAATCTTTACGATCTAAGGAGAGGAGGGGGTACGATAGATTTAGACGAATTGAATGTCGTTTTATTATTGTTCATGTGCATTCTCGGACAGATCTCACGTCAGTCCTGGACGATCTAACAATGGGCTTGTAGACACTGGAAAGTAAACTTCGGAAACTCTTAGATGGGGTAGTGAGCTGACTTACTGTTACCGTTACGTTTTTGTCATGACACCGAAATTCTCGGAACGACGAGTGAACACATAGACCAGGTAAAAGAAGGGGGAAGATTGTCATTTGTTTACCAGTTCAAGACTAAGACGGATGTTCTATTTGAATGATCTGTTGTAAGATCTTTTAAAACACTACTGTCTCCAATTTTTTTTTTCACTACCAGACACGTGTGTGTGAGTTTGTATACACTTAAGTCTAGAAGATTTATGATTGGTTCTACGCATCTTGTGGTTGTCTTAAGAGGTAAATCATCTTTTGGACGATTGCCGGGAAGGGTCCGACATGGTGTCGTCTCACAGTACTGTTTGTGACTACCGAAAAACCAACTCTCTCTTTCCATAAGTTAAAAGACAAAACTGACCCACCGTTGACTCCTTAGTATAGGTCCGAACCCCTTCCGGTCCCCGGGTGTCTCGACGGGACCAAAGAAGAACCGGGAAGGAAAGGAGGGAAGAGTTCGTAGTGATAATGGGGGTTCATGCGAGGACTGGGGGGACTTAAAGGTAGGTCTGTTAAAACTACCGGGTGTAAGAACGGATTAACTTACAGAACGCAAAAGAGGCTCCAACTCAAGATGTTAGGTTCAGACTGTTATTTGTGTTTAAACGATGGACCTTGAATAAAGTCACGAACGTCTCCAGTGTTTAGATTTTAGTTTAGACAGACTTCCCGTCTGTTGTTACCTTAACGTCTCCATTGCGGTGGGGTGGACATACAATAGAAGGTAAATGTTATTGGTGCTTTCGATTATGAATTGTTCGACCGGAGATAGTCCTTTTTCGTTTATTCGATAAGGAAGGACCAATGTGAGCGGTTCCATGAACTCTGGCGCCGACTGCCAAGTTGAAGGGAGATCGGGTGTCCGCGAAACCTTAGTCCGGCCACAAAAGGGTGGCCGAACACTAGGCTTGAGCCTCTACCCACTGGCAGCAGGCGGCACGTCCCTTGCGCTTCTTTCCCCGGCGGTCCTCCCCTCGAGCCGCCAAGGGGTAATTCCAAACCCTCTTCTAGTTCTCTGGTCTTCCATCCGCCTACCTACATGTGCGGGCTTAGGTTTAAGCGTGTAGTGGGTAGTTAAGCGGCTCCGTTGAGAGCGTTAGCGCGCTTTTTCGTAGACAGTGTCGACGAGTCGCTTTCGGGGGACGGTCGTGGGCCGTGTCCCCGGTAGTGTCGGGATGGGCCGCGCCGGGAGGCCGCCGCCGCTTGTCCTGGGCGGCCGTCCACGGGCCGCGGGGCGAGCCGCGCGAATGGGTCCCGGGTCCACGTCGAGAGAAACTACCGAAACATGAACGAGGGCCTGCGGAGGAAGACGTCGAAGGAATCCTAGAGAAGGTAGAACTGGAGACGGCGCCCGGTCGTCGGCTGTCGATCCCCTCGCGCGCGCTCCGGGCCGCCCCTGCGGCGGCGGTGGCGTCGGGCCGGGACCCGCGGACCCGCCGGCGACGCGAGCGGGGCGAGGCCGGGCCGCGCCGCCGACTACTTAGTGCGGGCGAGGTACGGCGGCGGCGCAGTCCGGGCCTCGGGGCGGGCGGCGGGGCGGGCGTCCCAGTCCACGCGGAGCGCGCGGCGCTACCTCTGCCGCGCGACCCCTCGCCTCCGGCTCTGGGCCCCGCCGGCGGCCCCGTGTCTCCGAGCGCCTCGCGACCACCGCCTACAGGACCCGACCGACCGGCCGGCCCGCAACCGGCCCGAGCCGGGCTCCCTCGCAGACCACCGCCGCCCGTCGCCCGCCCCTCCTCGGAGCTGCAACGGGGGCGGAGGGGGAGGTAGGGCCCGCCCGCCCCAACCCCGACGAGCCGACGCCGATCTCCTCGGGGGGGTGGAGGCCGCGGACCACCGCAACGCGGCGGGCGCCGTAGGGCGCCAGGTCCGAGGAATCAAGACCCGGCGGGAGCCACGGTCCGAGACCGCGATGGACACTTGTCTGACTAAGACGGGTTGGTACATGAGGTGTAGTAGAGTGCACACGCACACACCCAGTACCATCCTAATTATAGGGGCAATATGTGGGCAATATGTTCTCCTTTAGTCCGGGTCTCTCCAATTCCATGAAGGGTTTGGTTGTTTTAAACCTGAGCTTAGGTTTTGGGAAATTTTTTAAAAGAGGAGGAAGGGAAAGGTTAGGAGATAACTGGACTCAACAATAGGAGACTTCCTTTTTCCTTTTTTTTTTTTTTTCCCACCCCACCGCTACGTGTCCCCTGGTGCGTCGTCTCTCGATAGGTTGAATCCACACCCCAACCCTCTCCCACGTGCCTCTTTCGAAACCATTATTTCTTGGAAGTCCGTCCTGATCCCTCGCCTGTTCCCACCGGCCTAGCCCCTTCCGTCGGACTCCGTCTCAGAGTCTAGAATCCTCTCACGAAGTCAGCGAAGTTCGGGAAGTGACTACCTCCGGGATCCTCCCTACAACCTCCTTTTCCCCTCCCCTTTCGTCCTCAGAATAAACCTCAGAGAGGGGGGTGGGGGAACACTTTCGACACTAACCCTTGAGTCTTTCCTAAGACCCGCGAAAACAAAAAGAAATCTTTAAATCGACATCACCATGACTCCTTCACTTTAACGTCTCCTCGGCTGACGTCTCTCAGCCTGTACTGACTCGCTGATTTGACTTGACTTGACTCTGACCGTCGATCTTTTCTCAGCTTCTAAGAAGTCACTAGATGTTTATTTAATGCGGTTCCCGTCCACCTTTCCTTGTCTCCTTCTATATCGTTCTCTAGAAACTTGACTTCATCATCCTAAATGACTGACTAACCGTACCATTATGTACCCTACTGAAGCTCCAAATAATAAACCCTTTTACCCTCCCATTACCAGGACAGAACATTCAATTTCTTCTTTCCTTCTCTTCCCAAACCTTAGGTCCCTCATATACTCAAATCAATACTCGTTCAACAAAGTTTACCGTTAATCCTATAGGTATCCCACAAACCCCGGAGGGAACACAGAGTGTAGGTATGTACTGTTGACCTTTTTGGTATCGGAACTGATCTGTCCGGAATCAACCGTGTCATTGCAGAGACGAAAACTTATACGATAGATCCAACCAGTATTGAAAGGAAGGTTCCTCATTCGCAGAAGATTAAAGTACCGACGTTAGTGGTAGACGTCACTAAAACCTCGGGTTTTTCTATTTCAGACTGCGACAAAGGTGACAAAGGGGTAGATAAGGGGTACTTCACTACCCCGGTCTACGGTACTAGAAGCAAAAGACTTACAACTCGAAATTCGGTTGAAAAAGTGAGAGGAGAAAGTCAAAGTAGTTCTTCGAGAAATCAAGGAGAAGTGAAAGACGGTATTCCAACCACAGTAGACGTATAGACTCCAAGAACTATAAAGAGGGCCGTTAGAACTACGGTCGAACACGAAGAAGGTCGGGTCGCAAAGAGTACTACATGAGACGTACATTCAATTTATTCGTCCCACTGTTATATGTCGGAACTGCATGGGGAAAAAGATAAACCTTGGTCAGACAACAAGGTACAGGTCAAGATTGACAACGAAGGACTGGACGTATATCCAAAGAGTTCTCCGTCCAGTCCACCAGACCATAAGGGTAGAGAAAGTCTTAAAAGGTGTCAAATAACACTAGGTGTGTCAGTTTCCGAAACCGTACCAGTTATTTCGTCTTTATCTACAAAAAAGACCTTGAGAGAACGGAAAAACTACTAGGTCACCTACAACCGTTAAACTAGAGACCAAGGAGACGGAAAATCTTTTGGTCGAACTTGTAGACCTTCAAGTACCAAGTGTATAACGACTTCGGACCGAACCTCTTAAAACTCGTAATAAAATGATCACACACTCTACTCACGTTAACACGCCATCAAACTCGTAAGAAATCGTAACGGAAAGAAACCCTAACCTTACTTTTGACTGGAAAAGGTCAGGACACCGGTACCGACTCAAAAGGTCTAAACGACCGTATAACTCACGTCGTGAAACTGTCGTAGTAGAAAGTCCGAAACTTTATCGAGGTGACCTTAAGGTAGTGGAGGTGATCGAAACAAGTATCACTACGAAAGATTCCGGGTGAACTGATACGTAAGGTCCTACAGACCGAGATCCACTCACTAGTTTGGTAGTACTAATAGCAAAAACATGTCAAGAAGACACATAACAACGGTGGAGAAGAATTATCGAAAACGAAGACAATCCAGGTATGGTAAAGACAGGAAATAGTTCGGGTAGAAACGTACTTTACAAGGAAACCATACCTACACTCTCAGCCTGACACTTCTTTCGACTCACGGTTTCTTAACTACGAAAACTTGGCACCACAACCTCTTATGAGAACTCTCAGGGAACCTTACGTTCCTATAGGTTGGTCAGGTAAGACTTCCTCTAGTCGGGACCCTAAAGAAACCTTCCTTACTACGATTTCGACTTTGAAGCCATGAAACCGGTGGAGTACACTTCTCAACTGAGTAACCTTTTCTGGGACTACGACCCTCCCTAACCCCCGTCCTCCTTTTCCCCTGTCGTCTCCTACTCTACCGACCTACCGTAGTGGCTGAGTTACCTGTACTCAGACTCACTTGAGGTCCTCAACCACTACCCGTCCCTCCGGACCACACGACGCTAAGTACCCCAGCGTTTCTCAACCTGTACTAACTCGCTGACTTGACTTGACTTGACTTGAACATAGAGTCGACTATTTTCATAGGTGGACGTTACGTCCTCTGGACCCAAGGTAGGGACCCAACCCTTTAAGGGGACCTCTTCCCTTTCCGATGGGTGAGGTCATAAGATTGTTACTCAGTCTGTACTGACTCACTGAAAGTAAGTGAGTATCCCACAAAATAAATACCCATCCTTGATTCCTATCCTGAGACACTATCTTTCCTCCTAAACTTCGGTGATTCATCTCGATTAACGACTACGGATCTCAACCTGTGCTGACTCGCTGAAGTGAAAGTGAAAAGTGAAAGTACGTAACCTCTTCCTTCACCGTTGGGTGAGGTCACAAGAACGGACCTCTTAGGGTCCCTGCCCCCTCGGACCACCCGACGGCAGATACCCCAACGTGTCTCAACCTGTGCTGACTTCGCTGAATCGTCGTCGTCGTCCTAAACTGTTTCCAATGACCCTCCCTCATCTATTTTACCTTTCTCGTGTTACGGTCTTCCTTCGACCCCACGGAGAATGGGAGTCTACTACCTGTCTCCTCGTCCACGGGCGTCTCCTCTGACTTTTCCTCATCAATCTTTGGACAGCAAGTTCTCCTGTCACTCCTTTCCCTCACAGTACCCTCCCACAGGTTGTCTACCCTCCCTCCACAAGTCTGACGAGGAATTCAGGTAAATCATCACTCCTCCGTTTTGAACATTTCAGGATCTGGGGATCCCTGGGAGGTGAGTAGGTGTATGGAGTATTACGGTAGTAAACTTCTTTCCAAAGGTCACGATTCTTTTTTAATTTTTTGTAACATCAGTTATATTAATACATTCTGATGTAAAAATTGATAAACCTTTATCATATAGATATGATATGTGTCTGTATACACGTATGTAGTGTCGAAATATGGTATGTCTTTTCATCTAATGTTTACACAATTCCTCAATTTAAATTCTTGACTAGGCATTTTCCAAATCTTCTTTTATTCACTTATATGAATAGAATTACGTAAGTTTAATAAAAATTATCTCGTCGATTCCTTCTTTGACCGTTTTCCCTTTCCGTTTGTCTGAACTGACAAAGTTATACATCTTCGAAATACAATTTTCAAGGTGTGTTTCTTATTTTTCGTTTACTGTGAGACTCCTCGTCTGACTTCTCTTCTCTCTCATTGTAGAAAGTTAAAATACACCAATTCAAAAAATGAAAAAATTTCTAATAAGTAATAAAAATATTAATTTTTGTTTGAGTTAATATGAGATCCTTTTATTATAAAGTCTCTATTTTACTAAAATTTTATGGAAACATATTTTCGAAAACCCCGAAGGGTCCACTGGAGTTACCATTTCTTAGACGGACGGTTGCGTCCTCTGTGAACTCTACGTGCAAGTTACGGACCCACCCCTTTTAGGGGACACTTTCTTTTACCGTTGGGTGAGATCACAAGAACGGACCCTTTAGGGTACCTGTCTCCTTGGACCGTCCGATGTTAGGTACCTCAACGTTTTCTCAGTCTGTGCTATGTTGTTATTATTTTTGAAAATGTTTCATAATTTTTTTTTTGTCTACGTGTGAAATTTTGTTATCCACTATTATACTTCAGTCAAGTGTCTCCTTATTTATGTCTACTGAATGTTAAGTTCGTTCGTGGTTGAAAATTTATTTTCCATTAAAAACAAAATTATGTTAATCGACTCTCTAAAATGTATTCTAACGAATCACAACCATTCCTCGACCGGTTAATCCAGGAGAGTACAATACCCACGACCACCTCCCCATGGGTCAGGACCTTCCCAAGACCTATATCATCTCTATACCGAGGTCGGGTCTTTAGGGTGAAAATCCTTAAGCAGGATTCGTTCACTAATACCTTCACTTATTTCCAAAAAACAAACAAACAAACAAAATTTCCTAAAATCACATAGTAAGTCAATGAAAATTTTTGACTTTTGATAGATTTGTCGTCTCTTTACCTATTTATTAAATACTACATATGTAAGTATTTCGTCGTTTTTCATATATCGGAGATTCTTATTATACCTTCCTTTTTTTTCCTATTAAGTCCTCTCCTTATAACTTACTGAACTTTTCGTCAAAAATGACATATCTTTACCTTCCAACATTTTACGATAAATGAAGAAACGTGATTCACTCGGGCCAACATAATAAATTTATAAACTACGTACATATTCAAAATTTTATGTATGTATGTATATATTTACCTTTTATTTGTATTTGATAATTGTCACAAATAGAGACTACCTCAATATCCACTCAAATAAAAAAGGAACTTGTAAAAATAAAAATACTAATGTTTAATAAATTCACGACTCTTTTACTTTATTTTCATCTAATCTTATCTTAATCTTATCTTATCTTGTATTTTCATCTTATCTAAGAACTATTTAGTCGACTCTTTAATTTTTATATGGAGAGACACTATTGTGTAAGAGAATTTTTGTGAACATCAAGATCCTCAGCACAGGTTGAGAACACTGGGGTTCCTGTCGTCGGGTAGAGAAGATAAGATTATCTTAACATAAGATTAAGATAAGATAAGATCAAATACAAATAAAAGGTAAATATATACATACAAACATAAAATTTTGAATATGTACGTAGATACCCGAAGGGAACATCAAGTCAACCATTTCTTAGACGGACGTCACGTCCTTTGGGCCCAAGCTAGAGACCCAACCCTTCTAGGGGAACTCTTCCTTTACCGTTAGGTGAGGTCATAGGAACGGACCTTTTAGAGTACCTGTCTCTTCGGACCACCCGACGTCAGGTACCCCAACGTTTCTCCGTCCGTACTGACTCGTTGATTATGATTGTGAATATGTACGTAGATATAATTAGATATAATTTATAAATTCATTATGTCGACCCGAGTAAATAACGTTTCTCCATGTATCGGAAAATGTTGGAAGATAAAGATATGTCATCTTTGACGAAAAGTACAGTAAGTTATAAGGAGAGGACTTAATAAGAAAAAAAAGAAGTGTAATAAGAATTTCCGATATATGATACGACGAAATACTTATTTATGTAATATTTAATAAATAGGTAAAGAGATTTTTCCGTATTGGATAAATACGGTCCTTATCTAAAAAGTCTTTGAAGCACTCATTAAAAGAGAGAATGGTGTGTATACATTGATTTATACTATGATTGTAAAAAGTAATTGACTGGACTTGATCTCGACCACTTAAATACAGAAAATAAGAACGAAACTTTTATAAACTCCTAGAATGTTTGTTCAAATATAAATATTCAAACACACACACATGTTAAAAATCGAAAGTAAACGTTTTTATAACGTTTATTATTTAAAAGTTACCAAAACTCATAAACTGTTTGATATGAATTAGAAAAAATTTTTCCGAACTCAAAAAAATCTGATCGAGTTTAAAATTTTAAATAACTAATTTTCTTTATAAAAAGGGTTACAACAGTGATAAATATCCCGATCTAGACCGTCAAGTCAGTCTTGTACGAAGACACGAAAAATGTAACAACAAGAGTAAAGAAGATTATTTTTTGATAAACTTCTATTAAATATGCTTAAACACCTCTTCCTTTACCGTTGGGTGAGGTCATAAGAGCGGATCTTTTAAGGTACGTATCTCCTCGGACTACCCGATGTCAGGTACCCCAACGTCTCAGTCTATAGTGATTCGTGTGTGTATGTATATGTTCAAACTAATTTTACATATCATTAACGTTTCGGTTTTTTACGGATTGTTAATGTGGATTAAGTTTTTTGTGTATTGGATTTGAACTACCTTACAGAGTAACAGGACTGTCTATCGCCTATTTAAGAAGATTTGGAGTGAAGTACTAGTTGACATTGATATTCAAGACGACTGTGTGTAATTTGATTTTCTGTAACTGAAGGTCTATGTTAATACCAGTTTAGGTCTTTTAGTTTGGTCTATGGTTACTTGTCTTCTCACTTGCCGGTCAACCGAGGGTCGGTCGTGTATATCAGTAATGTAGAGGAGATGGTCGACAGTGAGTCGAGTCATAAACGACGTTACACCTGTCGTTGTGAATTTTATATACATGTGCACCGTAAGACTATAACTTCAAATGTGTAACGAAGTAAAGACTTTTCTTATATTAGACTACTTTGACATTAACTAAAGTGTTAGGTGATTACTCATCTCCCGAAGGGTCCACCGTGACACTATTTCTTAGACGGACGATTACGTCCTATACGTCCAAGTTAAGGACCCAACCCTTCTAGGAAACCTCCTCCTTTACCGTTGGGCAAGATTATGAGAACGGACTTTTTAAGGTACCTCCCCCTGGGACCGTCAGATGTCGGGTACCCCAGTGTTTATCGACCTGTGTTGACTCACTGACTCGTACGTTTTAATGTGTATTGTAATATTTGTTATTTCATTTATTTGGGGTTTTCGAACTAGTCAAGTCAAGTCAAGTCAGCGAGTCAGCACAGGTTGAGAAACGCTGGGGTACTTAGTGTCGTGTGGTCCGGAGGGACAGATAGTGGTTGAGAGCCTCAAGTGGGTCTGAGTGCAGGTAGCTCAGTCACTACGGTAGGTCGGCAGAGTAAGAGACAGTAGGGGAAGAGGAGGACGGAGGTTAGGGAGGGTCGTAGTCTCAGAAAAGGTTACTCAGTTGAGAAACGTACTCCACCGGTTTCATGACCTCAAAGTCGAAGTCGTAGTAAGAAAGGTTTCTTTAGGGTCCCAACTAGAGGAAGTCTTACCTGACCAACCTAGAGGAACGTCAGGTTCCCTGAGAGTTCTCAGAAGAGGTTGTGGTGTCAAGTTTTCGTAGGTAAGAAGCCGCGAGTCGGAAGAAGTGTCAGGTTGAGAGTGTAGGTATGTACTGGTGTCCTTTTTGGTATCGGAACTGATCTACCTGGAATCAGCCATTTCATTACAGAGACGAAAACTTATACGATAGATCCAACCAGTATTGCAAAGAAGGTTCCTCATCACAGAAAATTAAAGTACCAACGTTATGGTCGAGTAATTATTTTAAAATTACTTGTAAGAAAAGTATCAACACTATTTAGACACACAAATCTACACATATCGATTCAGAGAAGTCAGCACAGTCTGAGACACACTGGGGTATCTATCGTCGGGTGGTCCGAGGGGGCAGGGACCCTAAGAGGTCCGTTCTTGTGACCTCACCCAACGGTAAAGGAAGAGGTCACGTACTTTCACTTTTCACTTTCACTTCAACCAGTCAGCACAGGCTGAGGATCGCTGGGGTACCTGACGTCGGATTGTCCGAGGAGACGGGTACCCTAAAAGATCCGTTCTCATGACCTCACCCCACGGTAACGGAAGAGGATTCTACACATATACACCCACGTTTATAACTACACGCACGTGCACAATATTCAGTGAAGTCAACACAGATTGAGAAACCCTGGAATACTGACATCGGACGGTCCAAGGAGACAGGTACCCTAAGAGGTCCGTTCTTATGGTCTCACCCAACGGTACGGGAGGAGGTCCCCTAGCAGGGCTGAGTCCCTAGCTTGGACTCAGAAGAGGCAACCGTCCGTCTAAGAAATGGTAACTCGGTGGACCCTTAAGGTTTATAACTACATCAAAATACGTTTACTCCATTGTAATATGTACAAGAATTTGTAAGACAAAGAAAAAGAGTTACAAAACAGTGTCTGTGCAGAAGGAAAAAATTGCCGACGAATAGTAAACTACCGAGTCTACCATTTGTAGACGGGCGTTACGCCCTCTGGGCCCAAACTAGGGACCCAACCCTTCTACGACCTCTTCCTTTACCGTTGGGTGAGGTCATAAGAACGGACCTTTTAAGGTACCCCAACCTTTCCCACCCTGTGCTGACTCGTTGAAGTGAAAATGAAAATAATAAAGACAATATACTGGGTAGATATAACAACCAAGGTCAAAAATGATAATATTTCTTCTGAACTTACTTGTGAATCAATAATGCAATGGAGGGATGAAGGGGTGTATGAAAGGATTTCATTTTAGACTTTAGACCTTCACGACTTAGTTTTCCGTATGTGTCAATTTCCCGGACGGTTGAATAACGGTCTTATACAAGTTCCTTATACCTATAAACGAAGGTGGTTGTCACGTCCTCTCTTAGATATAACAATGAGAAGTCGTAGTACCATATAACTTTTAATGAGTATTCCAATCTCTTTCTTTGGATGAAGTATAATACCTTCGTAAATAATAAGAAGTAGTTACACAGGTAAACTCTAAGACTAAGACTTCGTTCGTGGTTCTTCTTCCTTCCCTGTATCAGACCTCTGTTCTTACGAGGTAAATGTTGAAGATAAGTTGACATGTGACTGATTTCTAGAGTCTGTCGTGTTACTTTTTGCACGTTCTTAATCTTTTCCTTATTTACTTTATCAGTAATACATATCTACTATGTTAATGTATGTTCCTTTGCAATTTTCTAGGATGTCTATTTACAAGTCTTAATTATTCCAAAATCGTTCCAAGGATCTACATCATAATTATATTGTTCTGTTAAACCTAAAGATAAAAGGTCGTTTTTTTGAGTTTTTAGTCATCGTATTTAATTATATTTCGTCGATCCTTATTTATATTCCTTTACACAGGTTCGGGAAACAAGTCTTATGAGTTTCAGAAATAATTTCTTAAAATTCCCCTAGGTTCTTTTACTTCTCTGTATGCAGTAAAGGACATTTCTTCTATTTTACAACTTATTATCTGTTAAGATCACTTTAAAGGTTGTCCACAAAAGAACCTCGTCTTTACCTACTTAAATTTTAAGTAAACCGGGAAAACAGTATTCAATTAACTGTGTATACCCACCCGAATAAAGACCCGAAAAACGACATAAGGTGACTAGATACGCAGAAAAATACGGTTATGATATGACAAAATTAACGATATTGAAACTTATATCAATTACATTATACCACTTCTTATATGTTACCCCTTTCTTAACTGAGAAGTCATATACCAAAACTTTTTTTGACTTGTCACTGTATGTTTTCTTACTTTGAACTGGTGATAGAATATAGTATGTGTTTTTAATTGATCTTTACTTACTTTCTAAACTTGTACTCTGGACTCCGGTATTTTGGGGATCTTCTTTTATATCCGGTGTGTGAGGAATTACATCTAGAACTGTTACTAAAAAACTTAGACTGTGGTTTTCGTTTTCGGAAAAGTTTTCGTTTTTATTTGTTGATCCTGATATGGTTTGATTTTCCGAAGATGGGTCGTTTCCTTTGATAGTTGTTTTACTTTCCCGTCGGATGGCTTACCTTCTTTTTTAAACGTTTAATACATAGACAATTTCCCAAATATAGTTTTTACATATTTTCGAGTATGATGAATTGACGTTTTTTTTTTAGTAAATCTTCTAACCGTCTCCTGGACTTATTTGTAAAAAGGTTTCTTCTGGATGTCTACCGGTTATCTATGTACTTTTCTACGAGTTGTAGTGACTAGTAGTCCTTTTACGTTTAGTTTTGGTGTTTCTCTATATTGGAATGTGGACAATCTTACTGATAATAATTTTTCTATTCTTGATTGTTCATAACTACTCCTACACCTTTTTTCCCATGTGAACACGTATCAACCACCTTACATTTAACTACGTCGGTGACACCCCTCGTTATGTCTTCAAGGTGTTTTTAAAATTTTATCTTGATGGTACTTTTCACTTTCACTTCAGTGAGTCAGCACAGGCTGAGAAACGCTGAGGTACCTGACATCGGATGGTGAGAGGGGTCAGGTACCTTAATAGGTCCGTTCTCATGACCTCACCCAACGGTAAAGGAAGAGGTCCCCTAGAAGGGTTGGGTCCCTAGCTTGGACCCAGAGGGCGTAAGGTCCGTCTACGAAATTGGAGTCAAGGTGAAGAACCATCAATAGACTTCTTTTGTTTTTGTGATCGATTTTTTCTATATACTTGGGGGTACAAGTAACGTCGTAATAAATTTTATCCGTTCTATACCTTGTTGGACTCATAGGTGGTTACCCACTTACCTATTTCTTCTACACCACATATATGTATTATCTTAAAATAAGTCAGTATTTTTTCTTACTCTGAACGGTAGAGACTGTGACACCTACCTGGAGTTCCCGTAATGTGATTCATTTTATTCAGTATGTCTTTTTCTGTTAACGTTATACTAGAGTGAGTGAACATACACGTTAGATTTTTTTAGGGGGCTTTGTTTTCGGTGGTTCGAGTATCTACGTCTCTTGTCTACCAACACCGGTCCCCGTCTCCTACCCCCACCCTACCCTCTTTACCCACTTTTAAAATTTTTCTTTTGCACATTTTTTCTTTCATTTCCCTTAAACACTCCCAACGTTTCTCAACCTGTACTGACCCACTGATATTTTTGATCGATATCTATTTTTTATTATTTCATTTTATTTTAAGTAAACTTTTTCGTTTCCAGCTTTTCTCGATTTGGTGACAACTCCTTCTTCTTTATTCGTCCACTGTACGGAAGGGTCTTTAGTTCTGAAGAGGTTGAGATCCTTCACTACGAATTTAATAGTCTTCTCATGAGTTCTCCGAAGTTTTAGTACTGAGTCGTTATCGATGAGTTCCTCAAGTGAGATAACAAGAAACTTGGTATGTACGATATAAGGAAGAAAATAGACATTCAAGGGGGAGGAGGTGTTGAATTATTCCACTTCACTGTCCCCTATCAAGCGTTAAGTAGGGACGTCACTACACTACCGTCACCGTGGGTCGGTCGTAGACCTCCGTCATCGCCACTACCTTGGTCCATCCCCCACTGATCGATTGGATGGGGTATGGACCTCTGAACTGGAACTGTGATAGGGTGTAACGACCCACAGGAAACCTAAAAAAGGACAAAAGGATTCGAAGTAAGACGTGAAAAGGTACTTTTAAGACACTTGATGATTTATAGGAAAGTTTTTGGACAGAAAGACGAATTCAAATAGTCTCAACAAAGACAATCGTCAACTTCTTTACGCCAGTACGGTACTCTCTTTCATTTCTCACGAGTATCTTCGTATACCTTCCCCCTGAAGGGACGACCAGGTCCCCGATTCTGAGGTATCAGGGTCACTCCCCCCCGCCCAAACTAAGGACCAGTCCCTTGATCTAGGACGTACGGTGTCACTTCTAGGTTCTAGGACAACATGGTGTTGACTCTGAACCGTGTCGGTTTACTTATTTATTATTTAAAATTTTTTTCCTGTCCTCCCTGTGGATTGGTTCCGACCCCCAACTCTAGGAAAGACGTTCGTCGTGGTAGATTCGAAACTGGACTTACACTCACCTTCTCTTGGTCCACTGGTGTCGCTTCTCACTCCTAAGGTCAAAGGAGCACAAGACGAAGAAGGTTCCTGAGGAAACGATTCACCAACCAAAGTCCCGACCAAAGGTGGGACGGGAAAGACGGTTCAGAGAAGAAATTTAAGAAATCCGTTCGGGAGTTAAAATAAAGTAGAGAAATAAACCAGAGTAAACTATACTAACTGATGAAAAAGGAGGCTTGTGTGACAAAACAACCTAAGACACTTTGGGGGAAAGGGAACAGAAAGATAATAAGAATAACCTGAAAGAGTGCATGAAAGTAAAACGAATGACCAAGAGTAATCTCCTTGAAGCGTGGAGTTAGGATCGAAAAAGAAAGAGTGTCAAGAGAGACAGAGAGACATACAGAGAGAGAGGGAGGTAGAAGCGACGGAGAGGATAAAGAGGAGTGGAAAGTGTCCGAGAGTGCGGGTGAGAGGTTCGAAAACTGTGATAACGACACGAATAGTACGAGGTCGAGTAGGTAGAGAAGGTTCACGTTGATCAAATTCTCGGTTTTTCCTTCATTGGTACGGACAAAACAAGTGACGACTTACGGTCACGGATTGAACTACGGACCGTGTATCAACAATAAGTTATTCTTATGTACCTACAAACTCACTTTCTAATATGAATGTAATGTGGTCCACAGACCTTTGTAGATTGAAATACAAAGATAAGTCACGAGACCGAATATAAATTTGAAACAGGTAAATGATCCCCTTGTTTACTTCATAAGGTTTAGAAAAAACTTTCATACATATGAAAATCTATTTCCTAATGTACAACAATGTTCGAGACTCTCTGAACGGTTCAGTTATTAAATCACCAACTTTCTCTTCATTAAAAGAGAACCCTAAATCCTCACCTAAATTCTTGGTCCCACAGGGACCACCGAGTCTACCATTTCTTTGACGGACGTTACGTCCTTTGGACCCAAACTAGGGACCCAACCCTTCTTGGGGACCTTTTCACTTACCGATGGGTGAGATCGTAAGACCGATCCTCTTAAGGTACCTGACATATCAGGTACCCCAGAGTTTCTCAGCCTGTATTGACTCGATGAAAGTGACTTTGACTTGACTTTGAGTTCTTGGTTTCTTTTTCCTGAAGGAGAGCGATTAGAGTTTACTAGAGTAGATACCGACCCATATCTTCAGTCTCCTTGACCCTTTCCCTTAACCTTAATTGGTCTGTGTGGACTGGACACTCTTGGACCCCTCCTTACACGATGAGGAACTGATGTTGAGACGTCCCATACCGAGTCTCAGATCCTCAGGTCCTGTGTACTTCTACCATTGACCACCTCGACAGACCGACTCTCATTCTTGGGAATAGGACCGGGACGACAAATTCTCTTCTTTGAAAACCAGGATATTCATCTTTCTGTACTTTAACGGAAAACCCATCATTTTGAGACGTCTCTAGAAGAGATCTCGAGATGATACTAGACGAACAGTGTAGGCCTATAAATATGACGTCTTTACAAAAAAAGAAAGAGAGAAAAAAAACACCGGTACCGTGTTCCGAACACCCTAAAATCAAGAGGATGGCGCATAGCTTGGGTCCGGCACCGTCCCTGTCACGGCTCAAGATTGTAACACACGGGTCCCATAAGGGGTTTGACAAGACTTGCAAAATCGTTTGGGACTTCTATAAAAACTTCTTTAAGTTTTCACCTCTTGCGACTTACAAAGAAGAGACGTTAAGTCAATAAAAAAACTGAACCCCTTGTTATACATATAACAAAGTGTTCGTGTCTAGTACGGGGGATTCTTTAAATCCCAAAACTGTTTGTTCGTTTACATCTTCCCTTAACTGTTCGGTACACGAACTCCCCTTTCTTTAAGACGAACGGAAATACCGACCGTCTAAGGAACTCAATCGACGTCCGTACGGGTCTTTCCTTGTGAAGGGAAAAATAGAAATGTCAACCTGACCCGAATTATAATTTCTATTTTACACGTAAACTAAATTATAAAATAACTCTCTTTTTTTTAGTTTAATGATATTGAAAATTACAAGTAGGATGTTCATTGGGGTTGAATACTCTCCATATATTGGGTTTTCCATAAACAATTCGGATTCTAATATTTACCACCGATGTAAGAATCGGTTTAAGCGGTTTAGAATAAATTAGGTAGTGTCCCTATTTTATAAGGACCCACGTCAAGAATCATACTCTTTCTCTCTGTACTGGTGGTGGAGTGTGAGAGCCAAGATTCGGGACTCTCAGAACTCTGTGACTTAGGGACCACTGTAACGGATACCCTTCTTACCTACCTCCATGGTGACCGACCTCTCCAGGGTTTGTCCCCGAGGATTGACCAGAGGTGTTGTCGTCTATCTTTCCCGAAGTACTCAATAATCCATTGTCGTCGTTCCCTTCCAAGAACCTCTTCTCCTATAGTCACTATCGTCTCCTGAAGACCCTCACCAGTAAGTCATATGATGACTCAGTTCACAAATATTCAGTCCCCTACGAACATGGATATTATCAAAGATCTGTAAAGTAAGGTCAATAAGATTAACCTTACAATTAAGTAAGTTGTTCATGTTATAATCCAGATGTCTACGTTTATATTTTTCTACACCCACTAGAAGTCTTGGTGGACTTCACCTATATATGTGAAGAGAGTTTGTCGTGGTAAACCGTCCACAACGTCTCGTCAACTAAACTGAGATTATTGAAACCTTTATGAAGTAGACCTTTTTACCCATTCGGGATTTAAACAACAACCTTTCACTAAGTACACATAATTCACAAGTACTTTTTATTACTGTTTTAACTGTAAACAGTACTTTTAAGTTATAGAACCGGAAGAATATGTTCCAATAGACATAGAAGTGACCTCGTTCGAGAAAAAAAGGGGTAGAAATGTCTCTTCTAAATTTTTTATTTCTAAGGACCTTACTTCTAGACTAACTGACCACACTTATACATGTACGCGAGGTAGTCAGTCAGTACAGGTTGAAAAACGCTAGGGTACCTGACATCGAATGGTCCGAGGGGACAGACACCTGACGATTGATGTTACTTTAGAAGTCACTACAGGTATCGAATTAAAGTTTTTAATTTTCCGTTATTTGTCTGACTATTATAAATCTGAAGTCTTTTTACAATTAAAGATATCTTTTATTTTTTATTTTAATTTTACGTTTACTGATTTTTATCATACTACTTAATTCTTTTTACAAACGTGTACTCTTACCAAATTATATGGATTATTCCTCCACAATAAACCATTCTCATTGTAGTCTCTTTTAACCCGTTATTCTTCTTTATATTTACTGGTTATTTGGACACTTCTATACAAGTTCGATGTAGTTAAGTCAAGTCAGTGAGTCGGTATAGGTTGAGAAACGATGGGTGCCTGACGTCGTGTGGTCCGGAGGGACAGGTAGTGGTTGAGGACCTCAAATGAATTTGAGTGCAGGTAACTCAACCACTACGGTAGGTTGGTAGGGTAGGAGACAGTAGGGGAAGAGGGAGGGTGGAAGTTGGAAAGGGTCGTAATCCCAGAAAAGTTTACTCAGTCGAGAAGTGTAGTCCCCCGGTTACATAACCTCAAAGTCGAAGTAGTGGTCAGGAAGGTTACTTATAAGTCCTGACTAAAAGAAATCCTAACTGACCAACCTAGAGGGATGACAGGTTCCCTGAGAGTTTTCAGAAGAGATTTTTTCATAAGAGAGTTCTGAAAGAAGAGGTTGTAGTGTCAAGTTTTTGTAGTTAAGAAGTCGTGAGTCGAAAGAAATATCAGGTTGAGAGTGTAGGTATGTACTGGTGACCTTTTTGGTATCGAAACTGATCTGACTGGAAACAACCGTTTCATCAGAGACGAAAATTTATACGACAGATCCAACCAGTATTAAAAAGAAGGTTCCTCGTTCGTATAAAATTAAAGTACCGACATCAGTGGTAGACGTCACTAAAACCTCGGGGGGTTTTATTTCAGACAGTGACAAAGGGGTAGATATACGGTACTTCACTACCCTGGTCTACGGTACTAGAATCAAAAGACTTACCACTCAAAATTCAGTTGAAAAGTGAGAGGAGAAAGTGAAAATAGTTCTCCGAGAAGAAGTGAAAGACAGTATTCCCACCACAGTAGACGTATAGACTCCAAGAACTATAAAGAGGACCGTTAGAACTAAGGTCGAACATGAAATAGATCAGGTCGTAAAGAGCACTACATGAGACGTATATTCAATTTACTCGTCCCACTGTTATATGTCGAAACTACATGAGGAAAGGGCTAAACCTTGGGCAGACAACAAGGTACAGGTCAAGATCGACAACGAAGGACTGGACGTATATCTAAAGAGTTCTCCGTCCAGTCCACCAGACCATAAGGGTAGAGAAACTCTTGCAAGGTGTCACACAACACTAGGTGTGTCAGTTTTCGAAACCTTATCAGTTATTTCGTCTTCATCTACAAAAAGACTTTGAGAGAACGAAAAAACTACTAGGTCGTCTACAACCGTCCAACTAGAGAGTGAGGAGACGGAAAAGATTTAGGTCGAACTCGTAGACCTTCAAGTGTCAAGTACATGACAACTTCGGACCGAACCTCTTAAAACTTGTAATGAAACGATCACACACTCTACTCACGTTAACACGCCATCAAACTCGTAAGAAATCGTAACGGAAAGAAACCCTAACCTTACTTTTGACTGGAAAAGGTCAGGACACCGGTGACGACTCAAAAGGTTTAAACGACCGTATAATTTACGTCGTGAAAGTGTCGAAGTAGAAAATCCTAAACTTTATCGACTTGACTTAAAGGTAGTGGAGGTCATCGAAACAAGCAATACTACAAAGGATTCCGGGTGAATTGAAGTGTAAGGTCCTACAGACCGAGATCCACTCACTAGTGTGGTAGTACTAATAGACCCAGTGCTTCTGGAAAAACCATGTCAAGAAACCACATAACAACGGTGGAGAAGAATTATAGAAGACGAAGACAAGTCAAGTGAAGTCAAGTAAGCGAGTCAGCACGGGCTGAGAAACGTTGGCTTACTTAACGTCGTACGGTCCGGAGGGACAGGTAGTGGTAGAGGGTCTCAAGTGAGTCTGAGTGCAGATAGCTCAGGTACTACGGTAGGTCGGTAGAGTAGGAGCCAGTAGGGGAAGAGGAGGACGGGGGTTAGGGAGGGTCGTAGTCTCAGAAAAGGTTACTCAGTTGAGAAGCGTACTTCACCGGTTTCATGACTTCAAAGTCGAAGTCGTAGTAAGGAAGGTTTCTTTAGGGTCCCAACTAGAGGAAGTCTTACCTGACCAACCTAGAGGAACGTCAGGTTCCCTGAGAGTTCTCAGAAGAGGTTGTGGTGTCAAGTTTTCGTAGGTAAGAAGCCGCGAATCGGAAGAAGTGTAAGATTGAGAGTGTAGGTATGTACTAGTGTCCTTTTTGGTATCGGAACTGATCTACCTGGAATCAGTCGTTTCATTACAGAGACGAGAACTTATATGATAAATCCAACCAGTATTGAAAAGAAGGCTCCTCATTCGCAGAAAATTAAAGTACCGACGTCAGTGGTAGACGTCACTAAAACCTCGGGTTTTTTTATTTCAGACTGTGACAAAGATGACAAAGGGATAGATAAAGGGTACTTCACTACCCTGGTCTACGGTACTAGAAGCAAAAGACTTACAACTCGAAATTCGGTTAAAAAAGTGAGAGGAGAAAGTGAAAGTAGTTCTCCGAAAAATCGAGGAGAAGTGAAAGACGGTATTCCCACCACAGTAGACGTATAGACTCCACTAACTATAAAGAGGGCCGTTAGAACTAAGGTCGAACACAAAGAAGGTCAGGTCACAAAGAGTACTACATGAGACGTATCTTCAATTTATTCGTCCCACTGTTATATGTCGGAACTGCATGAGGAAAAGGATAAACCTTTGTCAGACAACAAGGTACAGATCAAGATTGACAACGAAGGACTGGACGTATGTCTAAAGAGTTCTCCGTCCAGTCCACCAGACCATAAGGGTAGAGAAAGTCTTAAAAGGTGTCAAATAACACTAGGTGTGTCAGTTTCTTGGACGAAGACAATCCAGGTACGTTAAAGACGGGAAATAACACGGGTAGAAACGTACTTTTTTCAAGATTAAAAGAACTTCTCTAGAGATCAGAAAGGGTAAGACAAGAAAAGGAGATAAAGAAACGTAACTAGTGACTCCTTCTGAAAGAATATAAAGGAACGATAAGAAACCTTGAGACGTAAGTTTACCCATATAGAAAGGAAAAGAGGAAACGGAAACGAAGAGAAGAAGAGTGACTACAAAAATTACGGAGGAGTCTGTTGATAAAACGGAAAAACGTAAAGAAAAAGAACCCCTACCAGAACTAGTGACAGAAGACATGTTACAGTACTTGGAGGTAGGTATCGACAAGTCCGTGAGACAGATAGTCTAGATTAGGGAACTTAGATAAACAGTGAAGGTGACACATTAACACTCCTTAAACTAAATCTACTGGACGGAGAACTCTTTGGATATACGTCTAGTCCTTCGTTGTCAATCTTGACCTGTACCTTGTTGTCTGACCAAGGTTTATCCTTTTCCTCGTGCAGTTCCGACATATAACAGTGGGACGAATAAATTGAAGATACGTCTCATGTAGTACTCTTTGTGACCCGATCTTCTTCGTGTTCGACCTTAGTTCTAACGGTCCTCTTTATAGCTATTGAAGTCTATACGTCTACTGTGATGGGAATACCGTCTTTCACTTCTCCTTGATTTTTCGGAGAACTACTTTCACTTTCTCCTCTCACTTTTTTCTAGTACCGTAGACCAGGGTAGTGAAGTACCCTATATCTACCCCTTTGTCACCTTTGTCACAATCTGAAACATAAAACCCCGAGGTTTTAGTGACGTCTATCACTAATGTCGGTACTTTAATTTTCTGCGAATGAGGAACCTTCCTTTCAATACTGGTTGGATCTATCGTATAAGTTTTCGTCTCTGTAATAAAACGGTTGTTTCAAGACAGATCAGTTTCGATACCAAAAAGGTCATCAGTACATACCTACACTCGTAACCTGATATTTCTTTCGACTCACGACTTCTTAACTACGAAAACTTCACACCACAACCTCTTCTGAGAACTCTCAGGCAACGTTCCTCTAGGTCGTTCAGGTAAGATTTCCTCTAGTCAGGACCCTAAAGAAACCTTCCTTACATGATTTCGACTTTGAGGTCATGAAACCGGTGGAGTACCCTTCTCAACTGAGTAACCTTTTCTGAGACTACGACCCTCCCTAACCCCCGTCCTCCTCTTCCCCTGCTGTCTCCTACTCTACAGACCTACCGTAGTGACTGAGCTGCCTGCACTCAAACTCACTTGAGGTCCTCAACCACTACCTGTGCCTCCGGACCGCACGACACCAAGTACCCCAACGTTTCTCAGCCTGTGTTGACTCACTGACATAACTTGACTGACTATGGATTTTCACCAAAAAGGATGAGATAAGTTAAATTCAGACTTAAACCGTTATTCCTCAAGTACTAAACTCGGTGTCAGTCGAAGGCCAGAACAAAAACGACTGACACATCTCGAAGAGGTAGAAACCAACGTTTCTTAGTTCGATGTATGTATAAGTATTTACTTACATATTTTACCATTCTGGACTGTAGGAACGGAAAAAGAAGTAAAATCCTCATTATGTAAGTCAGAAAGTGGTAACAAATACTACAATCCACTACCCAAAAACATCTACAGGAAACAACCCAACTCCTTTAAGACAAGGGTTATAAGAATTTTAAAAAACAGCATTTACTTTTAAGGTAAAAAAGGTCAAGAAAAAAGTAAATTACTTTATTAGTACACACACACACACACACACACACACACACACACACACATATCGAAAATTATACCCTTTAATGTAACTAACTAGTAGTCACAATTAGGTTCGAACGTAAGAACCGTATTTGGACTATACTAGTACTACATAATAGAAAAAAATACATGAGAAAGTAAACGATTGTAAAACAAATCTCAAAAACACAAATATATGTATTTTCTATAAACAGATATCAAAAGAGAAGAATATTACAGAAGAGACCGAAACCATAGTCCATTACGATCCACCGGAGTATTTTACTCAACGTTTCATAAGGAAGAAGAAAGATCTTTGTAAACATATTTTAGCGATAATAAAGAAGAAACCATCTTAAGTGGTACTTTTAAAAGACCCGGACCAGAAGAAAAACACCCCCTTAAACATTGATATTTATTTTAAAGAAGTTATTTATACCCCCGATAAGTCTACTAAAGAAGAACTCACTTACAATCATTGTGCTAAAAGTTACTTAAGGTAAATTTAGTTAAATATATGTACTAATATAGGAAAGTCAAGTCAAGTCAGTAAGTCAGTATAGGCTGAAACACACTGGGGTACCTGACGTCGTGTGGTCCGAAGGGACAGGTAGTGGTTGAGGGTCTCGAACGAGTTTGAGTACAGGAAACTCAGCCACTACGGTAGGTTGGTAGAGTAGGAGACAGTAGGGGAAGAGGAAGACGGAAGGTCAGAAAGGGTCGTAGTCTCAGAAAAGGTTACACAATCAAGAAGGTTAGTCCACCGGTTTCATAACCTTCAAGTCGAAATCGTAGTCAAGAAGGTTACTTATAAGTCCTGACTGAAGGAAATCCTTACTGATCAACCTAGAGGAACGTTAACCTAGAGGTATATAGGAAATACAGTACCTAAAAAACATTGTCGAAATACTTCTAAGTTAAGTACATGGTACGTTAAATGTGTAAACTACACATTTTAGATAACGAAACATTACATAAGTCCCTCAATACGTTAATAGTTGATTCGTAAAATTTTACGAATAAGGTGAAACGTCCTCTGTCTTTATTCCCACCTTAGACGAACCGAGGAGAGACAAAATGAGGAGAAGGGGTACCGTTTTCCTACTGAATTCACCAACCATGTAAAAATTTTTCCCTGACTTACAAGACCGAATCGAGGAAAACCCGAAGTCAAGGGAAATCTGGGACAGGGAGCCGTCCTGTTTGTATAAGAGACAGATAGTCACACCGTTCCTAACTCCACCGGGTTGACCCGATCACTAAGTTTACTATCTATATGTTCCTCCGGGGAACAATGTCGTGAACGTTCAATGGAAATAATCAAGTAGAAATTAGTCATTAGACTGGACATAAAACGAGAAGTAGACTAAGGTCGAAACTAGTAAGTGAATAAAGGTTTGAGTCTTTCCCTACGTTATCCCAACACATAGTCAGAAAACGTTAAAAGTCGATCTTACTCACTCTTTTCAGTCTTCCTTTCAAGTCGACCCTAAACCCCCGTTCCTCCATATGAAATTTTTACCGATTAAGAAACTTATATAGTACAAATAAAACATCCTTTCTGAAGATTCAATGTATCTATAATTTCTTCCAAATCAAATGTACCAATCAATGACCTCTCAGACTCACTCTTGTGTCCTTAAAAACTTGGTTACAAAAATGGGACCCTTTGAGATAATAACAGTAGAGAGCTTATAATTATGAGAACCCTGGGTTTCGAATGTATTTAAATGGACACACGTCGACAGAAAAGAAGTTTTTTAAATCTCTTCTTTAATGACGATGTATTATTCTATCTTTTTCGGAATACTTTACTGTACCATAGAAAATAAAAAATTCCATAGAAACTTTGACAGAATTATATTAGGAGATGTTTAAGTCAAGACTTTTGGTACTACATCAGATATGTATCTTTTTTTTACTAATCTTCAAGGAGTCTGAACTAGGTAAAAAGGACACTCAGTGTATTTATATACGATCTTACTCGATAATAGTACAGGAATGTTCTTCAATTTAGCTGACACTAAAACACTTGAAAAGATAAGGTGTGTAATTTCTTTTATAGAAAACGTTAGACCCTATTTTATCTTTCGGGCAAACTTTCCAATTTTCATATGAGATGAAGTAAGTCATTCGGAACGTTTCACGTTACAAGACATTTCTGTGTGCGACAACTTTATTAACAGGATAAAGTCTACCACTGACGATGATAAGAACGGGGAACTCTCTGTCCGTTCCCACTTTTTAGACAAAGGCGTCAGACACCTCCGACTCTCGACGGTGGAGTAGCACCTCATTTCGTCGAAAATGTCCTCGGCTACCCGGGGAACGAGGGGTCAACACGAAAACTGTCGGGAAAAGAGTCGACGGACGAGTGTCAGGTCGGGGGGAGGGGGGTGCGAGAAATTGGACACGAAAAAGTAACAAACAGTGACTCAGTGTAGACTGAGAAAACGCTGGGGTACCTGATATCGGGAGGTCCGATTAAGCCAGGCACCCTAAAGGGTCCGTTCGTATGACCTCACCCAACGGTAAAGAAAGAGGTCCCGGAGAAGGACTGGGTCCCTAGCTTGGTTTCAGAGGACGTAGTAGTCTTCTACAATGGTGACAAGGGTGACTCGAGGGTCCCTTCGGGATTGAACGTGATGACTTCGGGGCCTCCCGAAGGGTCCACAACGTCACCATTCTTTTAGACGGACTGTTCCGTCCTCTACGACCTCCGTGCCCGAACTAGGGACCCACCTCTTCTAGGGGACCTCTTCCTTTACCGTCGGATGAGGTCATAAGAACGGATCTTTTAGGGTCCCTGTCTCCTCGGACCACCCGATGTCAGGTACCCCAGTGTCTCCGGCTGTGTCGACTCGTGGGCACGAGACTTCAGCACATAGAGAGTTAAGAAAAGGGTAACTGGAACGGGGAGGAATCGGGGCTGCCGGGGTAGAAACGAGTGCAGACCATTATGTGAACCAGAGAGACTGAAGAGAGACTTAGGGCTAACTACCAGACCCATCCATACGAAGGTCGTTCAGGGACCTGGGAACTGGAGGTCCCCGGGGATAATTTCTCCGTTAAAAGGGACGGAGGAAGTCATTCCTGAGGGTCAGTATACTCCAGAGAGGTTGGAGTCCGACAGAAAGAGAAGCCGAAACATAATCCGACACTCCCGAAACCTTAGTTCGACACGTCCCGTCCAGAATCTTGATGTGTACGAGTGAGGAACCCCTCCACTTCTCTTCCCTCCAATAGTCGACCTTTACCCCCACCACACCCTCTCTTCGCCTGAACATGTGTCTGAGGTCCTTGATCGTCTGAGTGACTCCGACCGTACTTCTCGTATCACAAAACTATTACTTATCTATGTTCACGTAGTTTATAGAATTAAAGGATACAAAAGTTTTTTAAATTTATATAAAAATTTATTTAAATAAGTAAAATTAACCTCCTATTAATGAAATATTATAACATCACCAAAACGGTATGTAACGGTACTTAGTCGGTACCCACATGTACACAAGGGGTAGGACTAGGGGGAAGGGTGGAGGGAGGAGTAGGGTAGGGAGACCCAGTAGGGTCACGTGGTCGGGGTTCAAGGAAGATTCACTCTATATCATGGGTTTCACAGACAACTGGAGACTCCTTCAGAACCCTGATTTCCTTAAGTATTCTTGACTCCGGAGAGAAGATAATTTCGTTAAAACTCCCTGAAGAGAGACCACCAGGTCACCGATTCTGAGACAAGGGGTACGTCCCCCGGACCTAAGTTAAGGACCAGTCCTTTGGTCTAGGGTATATGTCGTTGATCCCAACTTCTAGGGAAAGCGACTATGACTCTAGGCCGTGTCGGTTTATTTAACTATAAATTTTGTTTGTTTGTCGAAACTTATCATCTCTGGTCGTCCTCCGACCTGGGTTATACAGAGTGTGACAAGGAAGATAGCTACAGAGGACAGGACGTCAGAGACCTCTTCGACGAAACGGACCAAAAGGTACTATCTCACTATTCCAGAGGTAAACAGGTCCTGAACCGAAATCGTGACTCTCAAGGGAAAGGGTCCCCTAGTCCCTTCGGTCTAAAAACGAGTGAGAGACCCATTCCGGAAAGGGACACTGTCTCGTCTACCAAGGGAGGTCCATCTGTGAAAAGGATAATTATCTATGCGAGAGTCAGGGTTCCCTGTCTCCTTCTCCTAACTAAGGAAGTTCTCGTAAGGGTAAGAGAGCGGTGTTCTTAGTGTGTCTTAAGTACCATTTATTTGTGGGTCTGGATAACAGTCACTGATATACCAGACCGAATAGTTCCGGTAAAGGACAACCGGGTCGTATTATAAACCTTCTGTTTAAACTGTGTGGTAAAGGAAGGATATCTTTGTGTAAGACGTCCGTACTTCGGACCTTTCAACACTAAAATTATTCGTGGGTTCACTGAGAATAATAATGGTTTCAGATATCTTCCTCTTCCTTTACCGTTGGGTGAGGTCGTAACAACGGACCGTTTAGGGTACCTGTCTCCTCGGACCACCCGATCTCAGGCACTCCAGTGTTTTTCAACCTATACTGACTCAAGTCACGTGTCGTGTCGTATCCGAGTATACCTTAGATGATATAGTCATAAGTTTTCGTCTCTGCAATGAAACGGCTGATTCCAGGCAGATCAGTTCCGATACCAAAAAAGGACACCAGTACATACCTACACTCTCAACCTGACACTTCTTCCGACTCGTGGCTTCTTACCTACGAAAACTTGACACCACAACCTCTTCTGAGACTCTCAGGGAACTTGACGTTCCTCTAGGTTGGTCAGGTAAGACTTCCTCTAGTTGGGACCCTAAAGAAACCTTCCTTACTGCGATTTCGACTTTGAGGTCGAGTACGCTTCTCAACTGAGTAATCTTTTCTGAGACTACGACCCTCCATAACCCCCGTCCTCCTCTTCCCTTACTGTCTCCTACTCTACCGACCTACCGTAGTGACTGAGTTACCTACACTCAGACTTACTTGAGACCCTCAACCACTACCTGTCCCTCCGGACCGCACGACGCTAAGTACCCCAGTGTCTCTCAGTCTGTGCTGACTCGCTGACTTGACTTGACTATAGTCATAAACCGAATGTTCCCGTCTCGTTATAAAAAAACTTTTCGTTTCCTGGATGTGAACGGATTTGTCCTCATTACACGAATAGTACTCTGACACCGAAATTAATCTCGAATTTACATAATAAGCGTCATCCAAAATAAGATAATGTCGTCCTGAATAATAATAAGACTAATACACTTAGATGTCTCGTATGACTATATAGGAGTATAGAACAAAAGAAAAAAGATCGTTATAGTAAGTAGAGTTTTGTCTGGGTGTTTCACTTATGTCGACTTTGATGAATGGAGACAAAGTAGTTGGGATGGGATTCGTAGAAGGGAATTACGACTTCTTCGATACTTGAAAAGTTATATCAGGATGAGATCGTATATAATCGAAATCTTTTAACAATCAGGTCCTTTGTTTAACCAGACAGTGTATACTGGTCAAGTAAGGTACCAAGTACGGACTTACCAAGTACTTAGTACTTATTAGTATTTACAGAAGAATCGTCGTAAAAAGTTACTTTCTTTGTCTATATCCCTAAAATTTAGTGAAAATAGACAATGTACAAACACTCAAGAGGACAGTAAATATTACTCGTCCTTCTCGTCTACCGTTTTTGATTCGTAGTCCCTTACATTAGTATTTTGTGAGGAGGGGGATTTCGTCTTTATAAGATTTAACCTTTGAATAAAGTAAATAACTTCCTGAAAAATTAAAAAAATGAGACGACCTTATGTAACGTTCTTTAATACTGTCATCTATTTTTCTATAAAGACGTAGTTCTTCAAGTTTTCTAATTTTACGATGACTTTATATTCAATTTCCTTAAGTATTTACAAAGTCTTTTGTAATTTCGTCTTAATAATCATATTAAACTCTTTCCGTCCGTGACGTTATTTCACTCTAAGTAATATTTCGGTTTTAATAAAAAGTTTGGAGACTGTATAAATCTATCTTAAAAGGACGGTTCAGTTTATTAATACTTTAATTTTGTAACGAACTTCCTTTACGAACCTTAAAATACGATTACTCCTGAATTGAATCTCCGAACAAAAAGAAACACTTTCACAATACAAAATGCTGAAATAAGGTTCGAGAGTTACACACACTCATACTGTTTTGAGGATATTCTTCATCTCCATTCTCCTTGAACATTTATGAATAAGTTTACAAAGTAAATCAGTAAGTGTATAAGTGAGTCGTTCATAGATAGCTTACGGAAGGACACGGTCCACGACCCGATACATCGTACCCTCCTGTATCTGTTCCAAAAAGACCGAAGTACCTTGACAGAAGAATACCCCCTCTACCAGTTCTTCGTTCCTTATTTGCTTACTCCTGTAAAGGCTGACATCTCGTTCCCCAATCGAATTGTCCGGGTCCAACAAGTTTGGAACGTACAAGGGGTCTTTAAGGACAAAAGTCCCCCTGACCGGGAACCCGGTCAGGTTATTCCCACGGACTATTCCGACAAAACTCTACGAACTCTGGAACCCGGTACGACACAGTCAAACTGGTGACACCGTTCCTCTCGACCTTTGACTCATCATTCGTCAGTGCACCCGTGACGTTCGGACACACTGACTACGAGTTAATTTCGGGGCCTGTGCTTCCGAGCCTTGGTGAAGGGATCGACCGTCATCGAGTGGTCACGACAGTGTCTGACAAGGACCCTCTTACTTACCGTAGAGGTACACTGAGACGACCCTCTCCTCGATCTTCGTACGTAGGTCAAAGAGGACCCGACCTGGGTTCGTGGTAAAAGGAAGCGACTAAGACAAGACAAAGAAAAGTGAAATTATTTGGTGTTGAAACTCATATTATCGATAAGACTCGGGACAGGAAGATCACTCAGTGACTCAGACTCGTACCAGAGTCTCTGGGAGATCTGTGTTTGGTATGATTTACTTTATTTGTCCCACTACACAATCTCATTGACTACTCCATCCCCATCCCACGGACCAATTCTCCCCCTTACTTAATTTCGGACTTCCTACTACTCTGAGACCACTTGTACACTTCTCGAATTCCTCCGTAGAAGGTCCGTCTCCCTACTCTTTGACGTTTCGAAACCCTGTCACTTTACGGACCAAACAGTCTCCCTGTCACTTCTCCGGGTTCTCGGACCCCTCTCTCCACAACACCGTCATCTACCCCAACCATTCTCGTCGTTCTCGGTCCAGGACGTTCCGAAAATCCAGAGTCTTTCCTCAAACCCAAAATAACGTTCATTTACTCAGAATTGACCCACTCCAAGTAAAATACTTCCCCGAGTCAACCCAACGGTCTCTTCCGCTACCGTGGGGTGAGGTCATGAGAACGGACCTTTTAGGGTACCCCCCTCCTCGGACCATCCGACGTCAGGTACCCCAGCGATTCTCAGTCTGTACTGACTTCACTGAATCGTCGTCGTCGTCAACCCAACGTCGGAGTGACTGTCGACGGGAACGGACAGGGACCCAAGATGTAGACGTCTGTACTTCCGACACACGTGATGTGGTGAAATACATTCGTTGAACTTGTAGGTGTATAAAACCGTAGGTGTCCTGAGGATCTTGGTCACGAGGTGTCTATAACTCACTACCGATATTTAGAATGTTCTTTGTCGAGACCATCACCCAGAAACCCGTGACTTATGCTTAAGTCTATTTTCTCTCTAAGGAGGAAGGAGTATGAAAGACGAGGCTCATCATCGGTGGGATTAAAGCCACACGTCTTCGTGAAGTGGACACATATATGAAGTCACGATATGTATTTAGTCATTCTCTATGTTTACAGGTTATATGTACAAGGTTGAGTGAATTTTATTCGACTTTTAGTTTAGTTCCTCTACGGATTAAAAAGGGAATAGTCTGACCGTTTTTACTGTAGTAAATATTTTGTACTACAACCGTTCGTAAAAGGAGAACCACCTTTATTTTTATCCACGGTGGAAAACCCTCCCGTTAAACATTTATAGTTTTCCACTACAAACGTATAGTAGAAACTAGATAATAAAGGTGACTATAAATAGGGTTCCTTTATAAACGTCTTTATACGTTCTCCTATAAACAACACCGTTTTTCGTCTATTATTGGATTTATGGGTAGTCATCCTCTTACGAACTGAATGGACACCAACGAAATAGTGGTGCCTTAATACTACGTATTACTTTTCACTTATTCCATTTATGTAAGTAACATCTTTTATAATTACATAATTTTTCACTTTTATTTTTAATGAACGTTGAATAGTAAGTATTTATGTTTTACAATTGTATATAGGACATGGAAAAGTCCGTATATTTCTATAACGAAACTTAAAAATTGTTTTAAGTCTTTTGTAAAGGTCGGGGTTAATTTTCTATTAGTTTATTACCACCGTCTTACCTGAAGAACTTTGTTCCTCTCCCCATCCATCTCCACGATTTAAAATGTATTGTAAATATATAAATTCGTATAAAAAGAAAAATAGAGATACGTCAAACAATAAACCTTCAAAATAAAGGACTTTAGGTCTCTCTATGTCGGACCGTCTAATTCACTTTTAACATCCTTATGCCTCTTCATATTTGGAAAATAACAGTATCCAAACAGTATCTAGCTGTTTGGATCTGTCACACGACTCTTCGTTTTAATAATGAAACGGTTGTTTCCAGGCCTATCAGTTCCGATACCAAAAAGGTCACCAGTACATATCAACACTCTCGACCTGACATTTCTTCTGTCTCCCGGTTTCTTAACTACGGAAACTTGACACCACGATCTCTTCTGAGAACGTTTAAGAAACCTGTCGTTCCTCTAGTTTGGTCAGTTAGAATTTCCTTATACGTAACCTTCCTGACTACGACTTCAACTGCGAGGTTATAAAACCAGTGGACTACGTTTGTCGACTGAGTGACCTTTTCGGGGACCACGATCCTTTCTAACTCCCGTCATCCTCTTTTCTCACAGTCCTACTCTACCGACCTACCGTAGTGACTACGTTACCTGTACTTGAACCCGTTGGAAACCGTCTACCACTCCCTGTCCCTCCGGACCACACGACGGCAGGTACCCTAGTACTTCTCAACCTGTGCTAACCCGTTGACTTGTGTTTGGAAGAGAACCTTCAAAATTCCAGTCAAACCCTCTACTATACCTACATACTTCTCAGTCGTCAATTTTGGTTTACCCGAGACTTTCCAGTAATACCCTACCCGTCTTCACTGAAGTGTTTTACCCAGTTTACATTCGACCCTTCTTAAGGGTCTTTTGTAGTTTATTTTGTTTTACAGGTAAAGTCTCTGTCTTACTTTTGGAATTTATGTTTTTAAAAAGGTTTGTAACTACAAGGGAAGGCAACAATTTCATTAAAAATCATGTTGAGACTATACGGAAGTTAAAAGATTTCTTCGTTCAGACACATTAGAAATTATGTTAAGACGAGTCGGACCCAGACACGAAAGAGTAGGAGAAGAGATAGAACGTTCCGATAAAAAATTTCTTCATAAAATTCCCGTACACAATGAGTAAATCCAGAATCGACTTATAAATAACCTTTAAAAGGTCCGACTCTCTTTGGATCTAATATATTGGACGTAAACTCCTACTGATGATTGTAATAATAAAGTCCCCACGTTGTTAGTGGAAATATGATCTCCACCTCTCTCTTTCCCTCTCCCTCCTTCCCACTCGTATGAGACCTTAACCAAACCTCTTTATTGATCTCAGAATCTTATATACAACTGTCGACCGATACGAGATGTTTAAAGTTTACACGAGGTTATTTAAATTCTTATACGTGTTATTTAACTCAAATTCCTCAATTAACACGTTTGAGACCTCGGTTTACAGACCCGAACTTCGGGTCGAGACGGTGAATGGTCGACACAATAGACCCCTTTTAGTAAATTGAAGAAATACGGAGTTAAAGAAGTAGACATTACATCTTCGTTGTCAATATACAACGAGTACTATAACACTCATAGTTTCTTTACTTACACAAGAGTTTTGTACCGGACCATGTATCATTCACGATCTCTTCGTAATCAACGATAAAACCAATAAAGGTGTCACTACGACTCAAGAACCTAGTTCTTCCAACCAGACCCGAAAAGGATCGAAATTGTGATTCGATGACTTTCTACAACTTGTACATTAAATTTGATAGATACAAAGTCGTAGAGATAGACGTTTCATCTATATTAACGAGGATGAAGTATCCCAACAAGACTCTGATTTCTTTAATTATATGTAGTATATGTTTCTTATCATGGTACATGGAGTTTTATGAGTTTTTTGTAATCGTAAATAATAAAGATTAATTTGAAAACCCGAAGGGATCACCGAGTCGTCATTTCTTAGATGAACGTTACATCCTCTACACCCAAGTTAGGGACCCAACCCTTCTAGGGGACCTCTTCTTTTACCGTTACTGAGGTTATAAGAACGGACCCTTTAGGGTATCTATCTCCTCGAACCACCCGATGTCAGGTTACCCAACGTTCTCAACCTGTGCTGATTCGTTGATTTGGTGTTAATTTGAAAACCCAAGATCTACTACTAAAACCCCGAATCATAAAGACAGAGCAAAGAGTAAACAAAGTACCGAAAGTTTCGAACCTTGACTACAACTCTAAATTGGCGATGTATTTGTATCGTAATATACGGATGTGATTTGGAAGGGATTGAGACGAAGGAACAACCAAGATTTGTAACGTGAACGGATTCTGTAGTAGAAATCGAGTTGAGTCTCTAGTACTGTAGTCACACTGTCTCACCTATACCGTACCTGTAACGTGTTCATTTGGCCTCACAGTTATGGTAGTAAATGATTTTATCAAATGAATTCTCGAGTCAAAATCAAAAGAAGTAGACGCCTTACCCATATTGTCGAAATTGAGTGTCCGTCAACACTCTTAAATTTTTCTGTGATGAACGTCCTATCGAAGTAAGGTGTAAGGTTCCGGTTCAAACGGACAATGGGGTCCACAAAGAACTGAAGGATGAAAACGTAAGGTCAGGGGATATTACTTTTCCTGTAGAAAACCCCCACAATCAAGATTTTCCAGAACATCCAGAAGTATTTTGGCAAGTTGAAGTCGAAGAAGTCGTAATGACCAACCCCGTATCTAAACCTATTGACACTATGACTTACCAAACGGAACCTCTACTTGTCTCTAGTAAGACAACAAAAACTCTAACGTAGGTTCATGACGTAAAGTCTGAGAAAACAACTGGTACTACCGATGAGGTAAAGAAGACTCCCTAAGGACGGGTGTCATCATCTATATTACCAGTAGACTCAATTAAGTGGGTAAGGTCAGGTAAAATCAAGCGACTAAGGATCTTACAGCTGCAAGTGGGAACGGTAGAGAACAAACTAACGAAGGTTAAACGGAACTAAGCACCTGGACTACAAGGTCCAAGGATACGTTTTCAATACTGGTTGGATCTATCATATAAGTTTTCGTCTCTGTAATGAAACGGTTGATTCCAGGCAGATCAGTTCCGATACCAAAAAGGACACCAGTACATACCTACACTCAACCTGACACTTCTTCCGACTCGCGGCTTCTTAACTATGAAAACTTGACACCACAACCTCTTCTGAGAACTCTCAGGGAACCTGACGTTCCTCTAGGTTGGTCAGGTAAGACTTCCTCTAGTTGGGACCCTAAAGAATCCTTCCTCACTACGATTTCGACTTTGAGGTCACGAAACCGGTGGAGTCCTCTTCTCAACTGAGTAACCTTTTCTGAGACTACGACCCTCCCTAACCCCCGTCCTCCTCTTCCCCTACT
Organism: Capra ibex; assembly: GCA_006410555.1. Classification (NCBI taxonomy): domain Eukaryota; kingdom Metazoa; phylum Chordata; class Mammalia; order Artiodactyla; family Bovidae; genus Capra; species Capra ibex. Next base: position 58,371,261 of record SJYO01026388.1, on the reverse strand, counting down.
GTCTCCTACTCTACCGACCTACCGTAGTGACTGGGCTACCTGCACTCAGACTCACTTGAGGCCCTCTACCGCTACTTGTCCCTCCGGACCACACGACGTTAAGTACCCCAGCGTTTCTCAACCTGTGGTGACTCGTTGACTTGACTTGACTTGACATCCTATTGAATCATCTGAGGAGCCTTGTATCGGTAAAATTCGTTTACAGTCAACTGGGGAGGAGTCATCTTCCGACACTTGTCCAGGGAAACTTATACAACCATGTAATCAGGGTCCCTCCCCAAATCTTAACCTTAACTCAATATAAATCCGTGTCTCTTGTTTGTCGGGACTTTACTCGGAACACAGGGTGAGAATTATCGACACGACTAAGGCGGTCCCGATGACCACTGAGTGGGAAGAGACACGAGGGGGTCGGGGGTCGGGAAGTGATCCTGTCGTGTGTCGTGACCGTAGTCGTCGTAGTGAACCACCGTCATAGAAAGGGTTCGGGGCTCATGACTCATCTACCGATGTCCCGGAATAGGAAAGGTCGAAGGCTCTGATAAAGGACCGTGTCACGACTCATATGCTCTGTTTGAGTTATTTACAAAGGGCCCCCTTATTTATACGTCATAATATGTCTTTACATTTCTAGGTCTGTCCCTTTAATGAGTATCCATCGTTTCTATCCCGTTTAGTTCATAGTTTAAGACAACACCGTTCACATTTGTCTTCTCGGTGAACCGTCCCACATAGTTTTTGAATTTTTATAAGTCTAAAAATGTATACTTTATTTTTTGTCCTATGGATCAATATACATCTCAAATTAGGATTAAAACAATTTTGGTTTTATATATATATTAGGTGTGTTATGTATACATACTATATACACAATTCTTTACCTTATAAAGGACGGTATAGTCATTTGTTCTTACAGTATTAGTAGTCTCTAAGACCGGGAAGTTTACACTTAAGGACTCGGTATTCCCGTGAGTCCTTCCTCTTCTTATGGACGTATTAAACCATCGGTAGTCCGACGTCGGTGAGGGTTGTCACTCGTGACTTCTTGAGTCCTACACTTTTTGCGTCCTATGTTCGCGGTCTCTTACCTCTACGTATACTTTTCTTACTAAAGTCACTCGGGTCTGAGAGCACAAAAGGGTATTCATCTTTTCACGATTTAAGAAATTGAACCCTATAGATCAAAAAAGAAATTAATTGTTATTAGAAGACACAAGTCTGATGGACAGAAAACAACGTTTTGAAGATATAATGGACCGAGAAGGGGAGCGGAGGAGTCTCGTCAAGAGAGTCTCAATGCACCCTGTGACGAAGGGTCCGAATTCAGGATTTTTAAAGGTGGCTTATTTTGTATTAAGAGTTGAAAAACCAACCGTAAAAAAAGACCAACTGTGACCTATAGATTTCGGAAAAAATTTTAAACTTCTAATTAATAACTAAACCATCAAAGTATAAATTAAAACATACTCCTCTTATTAACTATGGTCTTATAAGTAAAAACATACTCCTTTTAATAAATGGTTCATTGTATCTCCGTAAACTTTGATGTTTTATAAAAATCTTCTCAAAGTCTAAATGTCTTTAGAACGTTGTCCTGTCTCAAGGGTAGTCAAGTCAAGTCAAGTCAGTGAGTCACCACAGGCTGAGAAACGTTGGGGTACTTAGCGTCGTGTGGTCCGGAGGGACAGGTAGTGGTTGAGGGCCTCAAGTGAGTCTGAGTGTAGGTAGCTCAGTCACTACGGTAGATCGGTAGAGTAGGAGACAACAGGGGAAGAGGAGGACGGGGGTTAGGGAGGGTCGTAGTCTNAAGTCAAGTCAGCGAGTCACCACAGGCTGAGAAACGTTGGGGTACTTAGCGTCGTGTGGTCCGGAGGGACAGGTAGTGGTTGAGGGCCTCAAGTGAGTCTGAGTGTAGGTAGCTCAGTCACTACGGTAGATCGGTAGAGTAGGAGACAACAGGGGAAGAGGAGGACGGGGGTTAGGGAGGGTCGTAGTCTCAGAAAAGGTTACTCAGTTGAGAAACGTACTCCACCGGTTTCATGACCTCAAAGTCGAAATCGTAGTAAGGAAGGTTTCTTTATTTGTTGGTGATTAAAGGATAATAATTGTAAAATGTAGTCATATCATGTGGACAACGTAAATTACTTAGTTATACCTATGTTACAATAATTGACTCTAATCTCAGTAGAATTTCTAGGATGAAACACTGATATCAAAAAGACACCAATAAACTACCTAAAATTCAACACGTTTACGATACAACTTACTGTTACAAGATGGCGGTAGATGACAAGACTTATTTTAAAAAAAGTTAAACTAATCTTAAAAAATTAAATAGATATAGAAAATCTCGATACCACGGAGTCCGTCATTTCTTAGGTGAACTTACGTCCTCTGGACCCAAACTAGATAGGGACCCGACGCTTCTAGAGAACCTCTTCCCTTACCGATGGGTGAGGTCATAAGAACGGACCCGATATCATGTACCCCTACTGTTTCTCAACATGTATCGACTCGTTGATTGGCCTCTTCCGTTACCGTGGGGTGAAGTCACGAGAACGGACCTTTTAGGATACCTGTCTCCCCGGACCTTCCGATGTCAGGTACCCCAGCGACTCCCAGCCTGTGCTGACTCACCGAAGTGAAAGTGAAAAGTGAAAGTACGTAACCTCTTCCTTTACCGTTGGGTGAGGTCACAAGAACGGACCTCTTAGGGTCCCTGCCGCCTCGGACCACCCGACGGCAGATACCCCAGCGTGTCTCAGCCTGTGCTGACTTCACTGAATCGTCGTCGTCTCGTCGATTGTGAGTGAATTTTTTTTTTTTCTTAATAAACTGACTCGCTGATTGTGGCAATGAAATAGTCTCGATGAAATTGATGGAGTTGTTTATGCACTCATATAACTCCTAGTCTTTCTGGTTCCGTCGATAACTGTATCGGTAAGTACGTAAATATATAAGAAGTTCGTTAAAAAATTGTGGACATAATCTTTTCCACGACCCCCATGTTTCTGTTAATCCTGTTACTAGTGAAAGGAGTTCTTAGAGTGGTAGATTACCCCTGTTCTTTTTCTATTAATATTTTGTTACCCTAATTATTCATACGAAGTTCAGAAGACCCTCGTGTCTCTTTCTCGTGTATCGATGGAATCTAACCCCCACCCTGACACAGCTCTGAGTCCCGGTAAAAGAACCTTCTGTACTCCAGACTTCGTCTAGAAATCGTTCTTGATTTACCCACTTATTCCACCCTTGATCCTTCTCTACATAAGATCTTTATTGTTGTCTTTCATCTCGCAAACACCCACCCCCCCTTGGGTTATTTCACATTTCATTCGTCTCCATTGACTACTTCGACCTCTCCGAGTGTCCCCGGTCTGGCACCTCCTTAACCACACAGTAAAGACCTTTAGAGTAAGGACTGGTGTCTTCGCTCCCTCGCAGTCACTCCCCAGGACCTTCTCGCACAGTCCGAGTGTAAGTCGACAAAGCACAATTCCCAGAATACCTTCTACTTAATCCCTACCCCCTCACAAGTCTTGACCTTTGTCCGTCTCGTCACTCTTACGTCAACCCCGTCATTTCTCTTTACTTGGTCTCATCCTCGTCGTCCCTCAGGCGTGACGCCTTTATAAACCCTCCATTCCATCCACCGTCTAGAAGTTCATAGTGTATACATGACCTATATTTTCTTTCTCAGTCCCTACTATACCCTCAAAATCAAAACCACTGGTTCCACTACCTTGTCGATATCTTTCTTTGCTCACCAAATCCCTTCTCTCCCGGTAAACTTAAGACATGACCAACTCGAATTTCACAGACTCCCTCTTAGACCCAGTATGGTAGAACGACCTTCAATCATATTTTCAAACCTCGTATCTCTTTTCCATACATAACCTCTAATGTATAAAAAAGTTCAGTAGTCATACATCCATCCCCAACTTTAGTACTTTAACACCCTACACTGAGTTTCGTTTACATATCTTTCCTACCCTTATACCACGTTCCTTTCTTCGGGTCTCTTAGGTTGGGACCTACTTCCGTCCTTCGTCTCCTTCTGATTGTGTAATTACTCTGTCCCCTCCCTACGTACCTTTCTACGTTGCCTCTTGGTCACACTTTCACTTTTGTAGAGTGTGTAGATCGTCAACCGGACCGTTGGTTGTGGTTCTGACAGCACCTTTAGTTGGGACTTATAAGTGATCTTCCTGACTACGACTTCGACTTCGAGGTTATGAAACTGGTGGGCTGTACTTCTCGGTCGAGTGACCTTTTCTGGGACTACGATCCTTTCTGACTCCCGTCCTCCTCTTCCCCTACTGTCTCCTACTCTGCCAACCTACCACAGTGACTGAGTTACCTGTACTCAAACTCTATCACTTCCTCCTGACACCACGACGAGAGGTACTCCAGTGTCTCAGCCTGTGTTGACTCGCTGACTTGGTGTTCCCTCGATTACGACTCGTATCGATTAAAGTATCTGAAAATCTTGGTCTTTTCAAATGAGACACACCATCTTGTTCTGTTTTTGCTCTGGTAGGGTAGTAGTCTAAACTTACGACTTTTTTCTTTTTGTGGTACGTTAAGAAAGATTGTATTACATTGAGTCTTGTGTTGTCGGTGAGGGTACTTATGAGAAGTTTTAGTGGGTTATATTCGGTTTAGAATAATCGGTAGGGGGGTGGAAGAGTAACTCTGTAGAAGTGTCACAAGTCGGAGAGAACGACGTCATTCAGTCATTTAGATTGAAATAAACAGATATTTACACAAGGACCACCAGAAATCGTGACCTGGAGTTGTAGAAATATCTACGGTCCTCTCATCTTTCAAAGTACCTTCTTCTATGGTTTCATAGATCACGTTGGGTCCCCGGTCACTATGTCGAAGGACCCCTGGAGACACTCTCCTCAAAACCATCCCATGACCCCCATCTACGCCACCACACGAGAATGATCGAGCTCTGTCTACCAATATGTATATAAGAAGGATTGAGACATAAGTCACTGTAGTTTAAGCGTCAACTTTTAGTCGGTACCCTTCATCGATGCGGTGTCTTTACCCGTTTATGATATATAGTTCCTAAAAACAAAGAAGTCTTTCAACCAACAAAGTGAAACCAGTAGTGTAGTGATCCATCTCCCCTCTATGTCAACTGACTCCTTCCTTTTCTTCTCTCTCTCATCTCTATTAATTTTTCAACGTATTCGGTCCCTCTTCTCGAACCTGTTCCTAATCTCCCCTTTGTGCCCCAGTCGTTCTTGGTCTTGAGGCTGGCTGACTAGAAGATAAGTCACGAATAAAATACTAACAGAGAAGATGACGTGACTACAGTCAAACCAAATGATCACTCTTGTACCATTGAATGTACCCCCAGTAAAGTGATGAAGCTACCATCTCTTAAGAGGACGTTACATCCTCTCGTCCAAACTAGGGACCCAACCTTCTGGGGACCTCTTCCCTTACCGTTGGGTGAGATCGCAAAAACGGACCTCTTAAGGTACTTGTCTCCTTGAACCGCCCGATGTCAGGTACCTCAGCGTTTCTCAGTCTGTGCTGACGCATTGATTATGAAAGTGAAAGTGAACCCTCTCTTAACCGTCACAGAACCTACAAATACTCCCGTTCCTCTCTTCTCTTTCTTCCTTTGAAGACATACTTATAGAGGGTCTGAGAGTACTCACCGACAGCATTTGTTGTGACAGAGACCACAGCTTGACGAATCCCACTGCACGTCGAAACGGTGAGTCCCTGATACGCTAGAACCCGTTCGGTGAATCGAAGAAACACGAGGTCATAAGAGTCATACTTCCGCTATCCCCATGCATGGAGTATCCCACCCACGCTTTGTGAATGACCGTGTGTCGTTTGAGGGTCGTTTACACTCAATCGATAATGATAATACTAATGATAATGCAAAAGACCTACCCTCCAATTTGGTTGATTCTTAAAAGTAAAAGTTCACTGTATAAATATATAAAAACAAATGTTGTAAGTAATGAATATATTGGTATATGGACAGTCTAAATATTTTTGAAAAATTTCCTTGTTAGATTCAACGACTTATAAGACGTTAGGTAGACAATAGGTCATCCCCCTCGTTAAATTGACAAATGAGAGGTAACGGTCGTACCTGCGAGACAACGACTTGACACAGACTAAGAAAGGTACCTGACATCGAAGAAAAGAAAGGTACCTGACATCGAACGGTCCGAGAAAACAGGTACCCTAAGAGGTCCGTTCTTATGATCTCACCCAACGGTAAAGGAAGAAGAGGGGTGGGTCCCTAGTTTAGACACCGAGGAGGTAGAGGACGTAACGTTCCGTCTAAGAAGTCGTGACTCGGTGGACCCTTTGATATTCGATCGTAAAGTCCTTATACAGACCTACTTACTGACGTAACAGATACTATTACTGAAGACCAATTATAAGCATGTATCTTAAACGTAGAACACTTGTACTTTTCAGGGTAAAGGTTAGAGTAATTTCACCTTTTAGATATACTTTTAACAGTAGTAGTAGTGGTCGTTGAGAAAACAGTACTGAATGATATACGTCCGTAATAAGACTCGTAAAATACATATGGTCGAGGAAACTCAAAATGACGTCACCCTAGGACTACGACCCTTTCTAACGTCCGTCCTCCTCTCCCCCTGCTGTCCCCTACTCTACCAATCTACCGTAGTGGTTGAGTTACCTGTACTCAAACTCCTTCGAGACCCTCTAACACTTCCTGTCCCTTCGGACCTCACGACATCAGGTACCCCAGTGTTTCTTAACCTGTACTGACTCGCTGACTTACTTGTTGTCGTTGTTGTTACGACATCCCACTCCTTTGCCTTCCTTTGACTTCGTGCAAAATATCTACTCCTTTGACTTCGTGCTTCTTCACCGGGTCACAGTGTGTCGTTCACACTCTTTCCTAGACGCGAACTCGATAGACCAAGGTCTCAGACCCTTAGTACACACTCCATACAATAACAACCTTTTGTTGGTCGCAGTTAAACCCAGAGAAGGTTTTTAAGACGCCTCGATGGAATGAAAGAAAATGAAGTCGTACTTACCAAGAAAAGGAGTTTAGATGACTTTGTTCTCTTTCTTTCAGTATAGATCAGGTTTTAATAAGCTTCTCCAATTTTGTGGCTTCTTTGTGAGTTAAACGGACTTTAGACGAGTATTAGTCATGAAACTAAACATTCTTTTACTAATGAGGAGTATTTAAATAATATGTCGATTATTTTGTTTATAGAAGTGATGAAAACTTTTGCCTGTTGTAAAAGAAATGTCAGATGTCCCATACGTCAATTGAGAGTCGTCTTATGGGGGAACTTTCACTTTTATAAACGGAAACTACTTTTATACACTTAGACCAAATACATTTTACTTCCGCCCCTTTAATAAAGTCCACCGAAGTCTATAAACGAGTCATTAAAATAAAATAAGTAGGAGTTTTTAACGGTGTCTCTTGATTGACGAATTTCGTTTTGTCATAAAACAAAGATAACTCCTATGGTTTGACTTTATGTCCTCCGATTTAAATTTGCGACTATATATAAAAGGTGAAGAAATTAAAATTTACCTTTTTCATACCTTAAGTGGGCACTCTTTACGTTTAGTTTGGGTGTTACTCTATAAAGGAGTGTGGCCAGTCTTTTCTTACAGAAGTAATTTTTTTTTTTTTTTTTTTGTTTTGGATGTCTGTTGTCTACAAACACTCCTACATGTCTTCTCTTGGGATCATATGACAATCACCTTTACATTTAACGACATCCGTGATACCTTTTGTCATATATCTCCAAGGAGTTTTTTGATTTTTATCCTGATAGTATACTAGGTCGTTAAGGTGAGGGCCCTTATATAGACTTCTTTTCCTTTTGTGATTAAGTTTTTCTATGTACGTGGGATTACAAGTGTCGTCATAATGAATGTTATTGGTTTTATACTTTCGTTGTAGTGATAGGTAGTCGTCTTATTTCTACACTATATATATACGATTATATATATACGTGTGTATACAGAGAGAGATGTATATGTTACCCTATAATAAATTTTTACTTTAAAACGGTAAACATTGTTGTACCTACTTGAATCTCCCATAATATGAATCACTTTACTCAGTCTCTTTCTGTTTATGACATATAATATTGAATATACACCTTAGAACTTTTTTTTTTCTTACTTACTTAATTATTTCAGTTTGTCTTTGTGAGTCTTTACGTCTCTTGTTTATTCACCAATGGTCACCCTTCCCTCTCCCCGTTTTATCCCTGTCCCGTAATTCTCCGTGTTTGAAGATACATATTTTATTTATGTGATATTCCTATATAACATGTCGTGTCCCTTATATCGGTTATAAAATATTATAAAAATTTACGTCATAACAACAAGTCAGTGAGTCAGCACAGACTGAGACGGTGAGGTACCTGACGGTGTACGGTCCGAAGGGACAGGAAGTCATAGAGGACCTCAAACGAGTTTGAGTACAGGTAACTCAGTTACTACGGTAGGATGGTAGAATAGGAGACAGTAGGGGAAGAGGAGGACGGGAGTTAGAAAGGGTCGTAGTCCCAGAAAAGGCTACTCAGCCGAGAAACGTAGTCCATCGGTTTCATAACCTCGAAGTCGAAATCGTAGTCAGGAAGATCCCTTATAAGTCCTGTTGACTAAAGGATATCCTAACTGACCAAACTAGAGGAACGACAGGTTCCCTGAGAGTTCTCAGAAGAGGTCGTGGTGGTAAGTTTTCGTAGTTAAAAAACCACGAGTCGGAAGAAATGCCAGGTTGAGAGTGTAAGCATTGTACTAATGACCCTTTTGGTATCGAAAGTGATCTACCTGGAAACAACCGTTTCATTACAGAGACGAAAGATTTTACAATACAACCAGTGTCGAAAAGAAGGTTCCTTGTTCACAGAAATTAAAGTACCGACGTCCGTGGTAGACGTCACTAAAACTTTGGGTTATTTTATTTCAGACAGTGTCAAAAGTAACAAAGGGGTAGATAGACAGTACTTCACTACCCTGACCTACGGTACTAGAAGCAAAAAACTTACAAGTGAGACGAAAAAGTGAAAGTAGTTCTCCGAGAAATCAAGGAGAAGTGAAAGACGGTAATCCCACCACTCTAGACGTATAGACTCCAATAATTATAAAGAGGACCGTTAGAACTAAAGTCGAGTACTAAGTAGGTCGGACCGTAAAACGTACTACATGAAACGTATATTCAATTTATTCGTCCAACTGGTATATGTCGGAACTGCATGAGACAAGGGTTAAACCTTGGTCAGATAACAAGGCACAGTCCAAGATTGACAACGAAGAACTGGACGTATATCCAAAGAGTCCTCCGTCCATTTCATCAGACCATAAGGGTAGAGAAATTCTTAAAAGGTGTCACACAACACTAGGTGTGTTTCTAAAATCGTATCAGTTACTTTGTCTTCATCTACAAAAATACCGTGAGAGAACGGAAAAGATACTAGGTTGACTACAACCGTTAAACTAGAGACCAAGGAGACGGAAAAGATTTAGGTCGAACATGTAGACCTTCAAGAGCTAAGTCCATGACAACTTCGGATCGAACCTCCTAAAACTTGTAATAGAACAATCGTCGACTTAGCTCACGTTAACACACTATCAATCTTGTAAGAAACCGTAACGGAAAGAAACCCTAACCTTACTTTTGACTAGAAAAGATCAAGACACCGGTGACAACTCAAAAGGTTTAAACGACCGTATAACTCTTGATATTTTTATAACTTAGGGATACGACATGTGGACTTTGATTATAACATTTATAAGTTATTTTTCTTTTCACTAAGCCTTATATGCAAACCCCCATGTTCCACTCTATACTGGGAGTAACCGATAAGAAGTACTAAACGGGCTCCTCCCCAACACGTCTACGACTCTTGAATAAAGAGGAGTCACAGTGAGGGTCGACGGTGGAGTGAGACGATCGGTATGGACTTCTCGATACCACCACTACCTTCGTCTCAGTCCTGTGACCTCAACCCTGAAATCACCAAATCGTACATCACCAACGTACGACTGTACGTCAAAAACAAACCTCTTTGGAGTTTTATCATTCACTTTTCCCATCTACATTTCCCCAGATTCATCTCTAGACCCGATTCCTCACCTGCCGTCGGTTCTCCTGGACTTAAATAGACCTCTTCGTCGACTTCGCGAAGGTGCTGACTTTGAGAGAGAACGAGTCAGTGAAGTCAGCACAGGCTGAGACGCTGGGGTATCTGGTGTCGGGCGGTCCGAGGGTCCAGGTACCCTAAGAGGTTCGTTCTTATGACCTCACCCAACGGTGAAGGAAGAGGTCACTATTTCATACTTCACTCACTTCACTCACTTCACTTCACCAAGTCAGGACAGTCTGAGAAACGCTGGGGTACCTAACAGCGGATGGTCCGAAGAGCCAGGTACTCGAAAGGGTCCGTTCTCATAACCTCACCCAACGGTAAAGGAAGAGGTGGTGCACTTTGATCGTAAACAATTAAAGTCACACAAACGTTTATTTTACAAATGGTACGAGGGAAATTCTGGTCCGTGTCCCGGCCGTGGTCCCTATGTGTCTAGTAATTTCGTTCCGGAGAGAGACAGTTTCTCAACCGTGGGCGCTCACCTCTTCCGCCCATACATTTGTCAATACTCAGACTTCGATGACTCCATGTTCCATGTTTCCACCTCGAGATGTCCTTTACGGGTGGAGACGCCCCCTTCCAGTCCCTGTCCCAGGACCCAACCCATGTGCGTGAGTTTCTTTCAGGCCGACACACACACAATCAGCGAGTCAGCATAGGCTGAGATCTTATGACCTCACCCAACGGTAAAGGAAGAGGTCCCCTAGAAGGGGTGGGTCCCTAGTTTGGGGCTAGAGGACGTAACGTCCGTCTAAGAAACCGTAGGTTCGGTGCTCCCTTCGGGAATCCTAAGGGTCCCTTCGAGAACCCCCTCCCAGTCCCTGGCTCACGAGCCAAGCCATGTGCACGAGTTTGTGCTCGAGTTTGTCTCACGTTGTTGCTGGGTACAGGTCAAACTTGCGAGTAGAGTTTATCGACCTTTAAATTTATGACATAATGACATTTAGTCTGGTGCTAGGCTGAAGTCCCCAACTTATGTATTGACCACTAGGCGTCTAATTTTACACATGTGGAACTTCGTGACTGTTCTTTTCGCAGCCTACACTCCCCTGGTTCACTCTGCCCCTCTGCTCTGACACCGAGGGGCTCCGAGGTCCGGCGAGCGCCCGTCCCAATCCGAGTGGGTGTGGGCGGAATTGGGCTCGGGCCGGGGCGGAGGGGTCGCGCGCGGGTCCGCCCGGCCGACTCGTCCAGGCCCGCCGCGCGAGACTCAGTGGCCTTAGATCCACCCCGCCCGCGGCGCGGGGGCGACGGTCGGGGCTCGACGCAGGAGGTTCTCGGCGGAGGAGCGCCGGCGAAGGGAAAACAGCGCGACGGGCGCGAGCTCCCGGTGAGAGGCGGCCACAGGCTCGGAGCGCGCGACGAGAGGAGGGACGGCGGCGGCAGCTCTACGACGCGACGCCGGACCGGACGCTCGCGACGTCCACCTAGGACGGCGACGATGACGAATCGCGGTAGCAGAAACTATAGTAGCGCGACCGGCCGGCGCCGACCGACGTCAGATCGCTACTGTCGGTCTGCAGGAGCGACACCACCGTAACAAATGTTCTTCAGACGCTGTCGGAGTACTGCATACCACTCACGGCGGCGGAGGCACTTCAGGCGGCCCGCCGCCGACCCCGCTCGCGGCCGCGGGTCCCTCACGCCTTCAGCGGGATGCCCTTACCTGATTTTGTCCCAGTTCTCCTCTGCTTTGTCCCAGCCCCCCGATTACCCACTAAGTTGTTTTTAATGAAGTCCCGGACCCAGGTATGTAGCCTGGGCATATTTTAGTTCGTCATCGTGGGAACCCACCGGTTTTGGGTCCGAGCTGAGACCTGCTGTCACTCGGATTAAGTTTGATGTAAATAAGCATCAAACATGTCGTTTTCCACTAGAGTCGGTAAACTTTTCCCAAACTACTCATTTATGTTACTTTTTACATATAAAAGGACCTATGGATGACTTTAAATAAGGGTAAGGCACCGGAGGAGGAGACCAAGAAGAATACGAATTTTATGTTCATAATTTTCACGCACGGAAATAAGCGATATAATAATTTGGACTTGATTCTCTTTCGTCGAGAAGAAGGAAATTGTTTTGTTTTGTTTTTGGGAAAGACAGTTTCAAAATCGTCACTGTTAAAGTCATCTATGACGTCACAAATTGCGACGTCCCATTAAGAACAATCTCCCTCTCACACCGAGTTCAGGCCGTAACGACAAATCTTTTGAAAGAAAGTTAAGCTAAACTTTAGATTTTTCGTTTGTGTAGATGTGATCGCTTTACTTTGCCTCGACTGTTTAAATTTTATGACATCTATCTCCAAAAAGAAAAAGGTTGCACCTCCCTAAAGGACGGATGATCAATCGACTGGGCCGGCCTCGCCTTAAACGGGACCCGACCATGGCGGGGGTCGAATGACCATCCACCCTTCTTGAGAACCCCAGATAACATTAATCGCTGGACACACCCCAGACCCTTTTTTTTTCAAATTCGTCCTCGCATTAGTCTCCGAATTTCGGTCCATGATGACTTACCCCGGAACTGTTGACTCAAATTATCAAAATTTGGCTCTTTCTTTCGATAGGACGAAGGGGGGGGTAAGAGACCATCCCGGAAACTGAACGGGGAATGGGGACTTGACCGGGTCCCGAAGTTTGGTTTAAGACAAATAGAACTCCGGGACATAGTCCCCGAACCACGAAACAGAATAGGTGACACCTTAATGAACCTTCAAGGGTGTACCTTAGGTGGGGCAGGGGGTTGGGGGTGGGTGTTTCCTCCGTACCGGCAACAGTCCTCCATTTACATTTCTGATTTACTTTAAGTATGAAAGGAACTTCAGACACAAAAAGGAGAGAATTTCGTGTTTGTCGGGTGGACGGTACCAAACATAATGGGTGTTCAGAAAATCCAAAAGCTTCACTCAATTAAAGAAACTTTATTGTACAGACATATAAACCAATTTTACGTCAGTCCAAGTCATAGAATATCCCCTAAATCGTCCGGACGAATTTTGGGTACACAAAAATTTGTCTGAAGCCAGAAGTACAGAGTGAAGCTTCTGATTATGTCTGGTCGCTTACTTATAAGTCGCTACGACCCGTACACTTAATTCTTCCAATCACGCGGTCAGTCCTCTTCCCACGTCCGTCTCGGATCTAGTCGTTATAACGACCCTGTACTAGACCGGACGTTCCGAGACCGACACTGGTGTCGACAGAACACTTTGTCCGTGTTACGTCAAAAATAAAAAGAACTGAACGTCCTACTTGAGTGGAAGAATCCCACACCGTGAAGATTGGAGTCCGACTAACTCACGAAACATATTTCTTCTCTTATTCGTCCAAGATAAAGATAAAAGAACCTCTTCCGTTACCGTGGGGTGAGGTCATGAGATTAAAAAATTAATCTGTCCTCAGAGTTCGTAATCGAAAAAATTTAACATTTCTTTCATGTCTAGGTCACTTATCAACTACAAAGTTAAACTATGTCTTTAAACAGAAACCTTTTCACGTCAAAAAGTTTACTCAGAACTCCTTAGATCATGACAGAAACACTAAAAGTGTTCACCCACCACCATCGGAAGTGTAAGGTTAAATTAATAAGGACTGGAAACACGTCTATTGGTTCACGGTTCTTACACAATTTGCGTCGAAAACGAGTTCGGGATCTTAGTTTGCTACGTGGATCGTAGGTGACAGTTATCCACTGGTACCCTTTACCTTTTATCGATACTTAAGTGGTGTTCCCCAGGTAGGGTCCGATGACTACAGTTTCTACCAATCTTACTAATAATATGAAGGTGAGGTAAAGGACGGTCCCTGACAACAGATCAAAACGGAGTGTCCATATCTTTAACACATAAAGATGGGAAATCCAGTTAATAGATCCACAGACTTGAGAACTCTAAAAAGTCTATCGAAGTCATTCAGGAACGGCTTTTTTTATGTAAGTGTACTCCAGTATGATAGATTTTATGTCACTCCTCAAATGTGTATGAGGGTGTATACATGTTTGTACTACTTTCATTCCAACTACCGAGATTAATTTTATAGAGTCATATCTCTTAATACATTCATGGAGGTGAAAAATTTTTAAAGAACGGCACATGATTTTATATTTAGAACTTCAAATGGTAACATTGTGAATTCTTTCATATGGAAACATAAATGTTTCACGAAGTGATAGTGCAAATAAACGACTATAAATATTGTAACTAAATAAAACCATAATTTCTGGATCCAACAATGACCACCCATAGCCGTTATTATGAGTTATTATATCCGAAAAAAAGTATTTCCATTTATCAAGGAATCTTAATACATTTTTCGTCTTACAATATAAGAAGTGACAGTAATTATCAAAATTCTTAATTTTTTTTACTACATAGGTGAAGTAAAAAGGAGTAGTTATTTGATTTAATTTGTGACTCATAAAAGAAAATGTGTTATCATTGTTGATTTACCCCGGAGGGTCCCCCGAGTCACTATTTCTTAGACGGACGTCACGTCCTCTCCTCCCAAGTCAACCCTTCTAGAGGACCTCTTCCTTTACCGTTGTGTGAGGTCATAAGAAAAAAAGTGAGGTCTTAAGAACGGACCCTTTAGGGTACCTGTCTCGTCGGACCCTCCGATGTCAGGTACCCAAGTGTTTTCTCTGTATGTTAAATCGTCGATTTGTTGTTGTTGATTTATTTATGTGTATGAAAAAAAAAAAAATTAGTTCCAAAGATCAGGAGTTTTGTCCTTTTCTTTTTAGAACTAAATTTACGACTTTGTCAGTAAGTTTAAAGTACATATTTCTTTTACGTTTTAATTTAAACTTAGGCACAAGTGTCTACCATAAAAACGTAACGACCGTGGAAGAAAAGGTCAAGATTCTTTCTCATCTAGTCCTCCTATAAAAGTTGAAGTCTCTACATCTAAAGTTCAGGATTCGTTCGAGACTGAGTAAGTCCCACCTCATTACCGCAATTCAAATACCTAGTCAATGACCCTATTCTTTCTACTTAAATACGAGGTTCTTGCTGTCACCGTTCAGACTCACCGTCGTTCCCTCTTGGAAACAGAAACTAGACTTGAGTCTTCCCGTCTCGGAGTAATTCATACCTTTTACTCTTTTTATTCATGCTTCAATTGTCCACAAGTGACCCGATTTAAGTTGAATTTCCTAAATTAAAACTCTAATATAAGAACACCAAATACTTTAATCCGTAATCATCTATCTAATTAGAAAAAACCCGTACACAAGTATAAGAAAATATCATTTTATTTTTCAACCTGTGAGTCCACTAAAAGTACTAAAATATACACAACTAAATATTTTAGATCTGTAGATCCTTAGTCACTAGAACGGCAAATGAGGTGTAAACGACACGAATCGTTATTGATGGTCTCTCGGAGTTAAGGAGAAATCACTGGATTAAACAGAAAGGAGGGACATTTACCCGTGTTTGAGGATCTCCCTGCTTCTCACGCGGATGAGTTCGAAAGAGGTTTCGGACGGGCAGTCGTAGGGGAGACTGACTAGACTCAAAAGTGGGAAACGAGTCGTTGAATTAAGAGAGGTGGTACGAACAAACAAATTTTCATGGAGAGTCACCGTTACGATATATTGTGTCCCTCGGGTCGGACCATGAGACTACTGGATCTTCCCACCCTACCCTCCCTGCTCCCTCCGACTTCTCCATACCTTACATATATATTAATACCGAATAACCGTAACAACATACCGTCTTTTGGTTACGTTGTAACATTTCGTTAATAGGAGGTTAACTTTTTTTTTCATGGAGAAAATTGCGACTGTTCTCGACTACACGAAGAGACATTTAATAAGAAAAATCGGAAGATTGTTGTCTGTCTAAAAGTTTGTAATTTCCCATCTAGGGTTTAAACGACGATCAATGGAAAAGACTCAAGTATGTGTTAAAGGACATAAAAGGGTAGAAGGACATATCTTATCAAAGGGGGAGTGTGAAATTTTCTTCTCCCATTTCCTCAAGACGTTTCTGGTTACCCGTTCTCAATAGACCGAGTCAAATCACCCCCACCCTTACACCTCGTACATTTCTTAGAGTGTGGATGGCCCCTTAGCGGTGGGCGGAGGTCATTGGGGACGGGGGTGGTAAGAAGGAAATTCGGTAAGGAAAGGACGGAGGTTTGGAACGTCCTAGCGAGAAGGATACGACTAAATAAACCTCCAGACATGACTCAATAGGAGATCTAAAAATGATGATTACACAGTATCTGGTAGTCGTAGACGTAATAACCCCTCCAATAACCTGTGAGTCATAGAATCGGGGTAGATGACTTAACCTTAGACATAAAATTGAGCCAGGGACCCTCTAACTAAGTAGTCGTGAAAATTCAAAGTCTTCGTGACCACACATAATGACGCTCAGAGGAGTTACTTGTCCGTTGTCAGAAAAACTTATATAGCAGGTGGGTACGAATACAAATAAACATCTATTGTAGATAAATATAAAAATTAAAACCAGAATAGGTCGAAGGTCAAGACACATACTGTATTTCTTGAAATATCTTTGTTATCCTTCTTTAGACTGTTTTAGAGTCTAAGTGATCCATCCCAAAAGACAGAGTAAGTATCTACTTAGAAAACAAGACCTTTCCTCGGCAGGAGGCCAACCCACTGTCAAACTTCAGACGTCCCGTGACTCATTCCCCGATCCGGTGTCATCCAAAGCCAGTTGTAAACAACGAGATCAGTCAGCGAAGTCAGTACAGGTCGAGAAACGGTAGGATACCCGAGATCGGACGGTCCGAGGACTCAGGTACCGTAAGAGGTCCGTTCTTATGACCTCACCCAACGGTACGTGAGGAGGTCCCCTAGAAGGACTGGGTCTCTATCTTGGGTGCGGAGGACATAACGTCCGGCTAAAAAATGATGGCTCGGTGACCCCTTTGGAGTTATAAACCACGGGTGTACATTTTGAGAACTTCTTACATCGTTTAGGTAATTTTCTTTATGATTAAACCCCACTTTTTCAGTACTGTCAGAGGTTTTATAGTGGGTGTTATCATCATCACGAGAGGAATAGAATTTTAAAACAAAAAAAAAAAGGTGTTTAAATTCAGACTAAATACCAAAGATCGAACTATAAGCTCCATAAATGAATAAAAATGAAAATAACGAGAAAAGAATAGTCAACTAGAATAACCAGAAAAGGACCGACATAAACGGAACATTACAGCATAAAATCATATATTAGAGACCTTTTTCTATGTCGTAAGAAGGAGTATGTTTTTTAAATTTTTGTAAAGGATCTTTTTTGAGTCTTAAAGTAATCACTAATTACTTACCAAAGGGACAACAACTAAATTACAACTTAGAAACGTTCTTTATTGTTTTAAACTATTCGGTAAGAAGTGGATTTACCTAGAAATTACTTAAAATAAATTTTCACCTAAATATGAAAAAGACCAAAGAAACTATTGTAATTAAAGAGGTTCACCATAAATCTTTTATTTGAATACTGTCTTATTTAATACTTATGTATACTTTGTGGTTTAAACAGAAGGAAATTCTTTTGTTTGTTTGTTTTAAGGCCGTATCTTTGAGACAAATGGACAACACCAGAGTTAAGTCTCTTCCCATTAGCTGTTGAAGGGGTTGGGGACGTGTGTGTGTGTGTGTTAAACTTAAATTACTAACATAAATTAACTTAAATTACTAAATGTCATTGGTACTTGTTTATTGGATATCTTTAC
This sequence comes from Capra ibex, assembly GCA_006410555.1. NCBI lineage: Eukaryota > Metazoa > Chordata > Mammalia > Artiodactyla > Bovidae > Capra > Capra ibex. Next base: position 58,353,398 of record SJYO01026388.1, on the reverse strand, counting down.
TCTGATATCAACTATCATCAGAGTAAAGAGTACTTTGAATGTACGAGGGAAAACCGTCACGACGTTAGATAGAAGTATTCCTCTAGTTAGTGGATTCAACAAGAGTTTAAAATCATACCTACATTGTTTACGGTTATTTTATGTCTAATCCTTTCCGTTATTTTAAATGATATATTTTATAATTACTTCCTGTCTCAATATAAACCTTATCTACTTCTACCTAACAGAAACTTCTTGACTCCTTGTAGACAACTTAGTACTTTCTTCATCGAAATCCTGTTCAAAATTTTTCACTAAAAAAATTTAACCCCGACCATTTATCCATATTAAATCTAGTTCCATATATATTTTTCAAGAGTTTTCCCAAACCATTTGAGCCCTTATAATCCGAGTAAGACCCATTAATTCCCTCTGGTTTCCATGAATCGGAAAAATTTCACATACGGAACCTTCTAACGGCACAACATTCAGATGTACCGTCGACTCGAGGAAGAGTCCGTCGTACAACCCGACCCTCCTGGGACGAGTCTAGACTGTCCGAGGTAGAGTGGTAGAATGTTGTTTTGTCAGTCACTGTACTCTCTTCTAACGGAAGGAACAATAGGTAGGCAGTCCTGGAAGTTTTGGCACGACTCTAAATGTAGAGTTTAATATCAATTCACTCAGTGACACCCACAAAGGTGCGATGTTCCTCGTTCAAAATGTACAAGATGAAGGTTCCGTCGGAAAGAGGTCTGCTTTACAACGACTTCACAAGTAAAACTAAAGAGAGTCTGAGTCGTAAAATTTATTCGTTCTGCGATTAACTCAACTAAATTGTGTCGTATCTTTCTCAATAATTTTACTAGACAAATAGAAAGGTAAGTGGACAACCAAAATCCACTTAACCGAATGATAAAGAAATTAAAAAAAGTTCATGGACTTTGATTTACATTTAATATCGATATCACAGTCTCCTTCATCACTATCGTTATTAAATTGAAACACAATTAAAAGGAGTTTGTCCATTTTACTAACTATAATGAGAAATCCGTTATAGTATGTAATAAATCGATATCAAATTTTTGGAATGAGACATTAACAATTTCAAACTAATAATTTATACAAGGGACAATCCTAAAAAAAAAAGACAAAAATAACTTGTGAGTGTAAGATGACATGTTAACTAGAAGTATTACAAACATAAGGAGACATACGTATATGTCTACATAACGGAAAAGTAACTTATCAATATTTGGACACTCAAGTTGAATTTTCCTTTTTAGTCACAGACGAATAAACTTAAATTACTAACCGTCATCGGCACTTTTTTTGGATATCTTTACTCTGACATTAACCGTCACCCAGTGTATGACTTTCAACGTACGAGGAAAGACCGTTACGTTGTCGACAAGAATATTCTTCTAATTAGTAGATAGAATCAAGAGTTTGAAATCATATGATCATTTCTTTATGATCATTCTTTATGATCATTTTACGTCTAAGGACCCGTGATAGAAAAGTTGACACTAAGTCACATAGACCTCCCTGTGTGTTCTTAGGTATAAAAAATATTCATGGTGACTACCAAAACACAGTCACCAGATACCACATCTAAATCTCTACCAGAATCAAGAAAGGTTTCTACCTAAGAGAAGAGACCTTTCAGTGGAATGAGTTTGCTGTTCCGTTTTCACTTTTTTCTCTTACTTAATGAGTTAAAGTGTAAGACCGAAATAGAAACAACGAAAACTTTATTTTGTAAAGAAAAATGGAATCTCGTCCTGAACCTCCTTTCATCATTTTTAATATTTGTTTTGACCTGGGTGAGTACCTGACAGTACGGGGACTGTCACGGTAACCCTAACAGTAGGACTGTCACGATGATTTCCCAGTAAACACACTTTTGTATTATAAACTCGTACATTTTTTTTTTTTTTACTCGTACACAGAAGATGAACTTTCTCTCACTTTCAATCAGTGAGTCAACACAGACTGAAAAACACTGGGGCACCGGACATCAGGTGGTCGAAGAAGACAGGTACTCCTAAAGGTCCGTTTTTATGACCTCACCCAACGGCATGGGAGGACGTCCCCTAGAAGGACTGGGTCTCTAGTTTAGACACAGAGAATACGGAGGACGTAACTGTCCGTCCAAGAAATGGTGATCGTGGTACACCCTTCGGGATTATCCATCATCTCCGCCCCATATTAGTTCCAAGGGTTCGGAAACAAGAAAACGATCAACCATCCAAACAGATGGTAAACTGGTCAGATCACTGGTTTTAATTCACTCCCATACAAACGGTCGGTTCGACACAATTTTAACCTCATCCTGGTCGTGACTCCACGTACGTTGAGAGGCAAGGTTTAAGGTATTTCTTTTTGTCCAATTCCCACGTACAAGTAAGTAATTACTAACTCACTCACCTGTTTGTATTACACCCGAGAGGTATGTTATCTTATTAATAACCAGTATTTTTCCTTACTTCAGGACTAGGTACGACGGTGTTATACCTACTTGGAACTTTTGTACGATTCACTTTCGTATCCTGTTTCCGGTGTTTCATAATTTGATATTAAGACAAATATTCGTGACATGTCCCATATGTTAAATATCTCTGTCCAACCTTCGACTTCCTTCTTCCCTCCCTCCCCCTCCACTGACGATTGCCAGTACCCAAAGAAAAACCTCACTACTTTCAAAAACCTTAACATTCACCACTACCGACGTGTTGGGACATTTATATCATTTTTGGTGTCTTAACAGATGAAATTTACCTACTTAAAAGGTCGTACATTTAGCATAGGGGTTTCTTTTTTCCTCAGTATAAAACCGAAGTCTGTCCGATCTTCAGTCTGAACCGACGGTCGAGACACTGATATCCGTCCAATAGACCTGAGAGGTTCGGAGTCACATTAGAGTGAAGATTTTATCTTTACTATTGTCTTACACTTGGAACTGCTCAATAGCACTCTTAAGTCTCTCAATTTGGTACAGTCCAAGAATCGAGGTACGGACCGTGTCTCACTAATGAAGTATGTACAGTCAATGATGGAGACCCCTCTTTCAACACACCCTTTCTCTAAAATGTTTAACCACGTCCAACTTGTCCTTCTCACTAACCGACCTTAGGAATCGACCCTTCAGTACCGAAAAGAGAAGGGTATCCGCATCTCGTCTTACCCGGTCCCGACCTCGACGGGTGTAGCTAGAAACTTTGGTCTTGAGTTAAAGGTGGAGTAGGGCTAATAAAAGTCCCGCGTACAGTCATTGACTCTTAATAACACGTTGTTTAAGATTTATGAAGTCTTTTTTAAATACGTTTTTAAATCTTTCCAACAAACGTGGATTTGAACAATATTTTTTTAGTGTGGATGAAATGTTAATTCAACAAAATAAAGTGTAGAGACGGATCCGTATCCATGAGACAAAAGTTTTTAATAAAAAAGTACCTTGGTTTAGAATTATGTTTTGTTACTAGGAAAATTTCTATTAACTTTGTAAAGGACTTCTCTAATATTAAACCTAACAAGTTATGGTTTTTACAACAAATAACCCAACATGATCTAATCTTGAACTCAATTAGAAAATTTATATGGACAAATATACCGGTTAAATAGGTGAATAATTTACTCTATGTCAAATTACTACAGAAAGTAAAACCTCCATATTTGTAAACGGGGGTTTGCCTCCCCATTCCGTAATGACATATAGTGATATAATTACAGGATGGATGCTTAATGGATAAGAAGGGAATTTTATACCTCTACAAATTCATAATAACTTTCTTTTTGACAAGAAGGTGGGTTTATATTAATAATTTTTCTCTTTTTTTTGAACTACGAAACAATTCATTAAAAATTTAAACCGTACGGACAGGATTACGGACAAAAAGGAACATCGAACCCCTTCCCGTCGGCGGCGGTACGACGAGACGCCAAAGTAGTAGGACCACTAGACGAAGTAGGAGAGGAAGAAACGGGAGACACCTGGGGTTTACGAACAGAAGGACTCTCACTAGCCTCCGGAGGATCGGGACCGACCATTCTGACACGCGGTCGTCAAGAAGTAAGGATAGACGTCACTTATAGTTATATCATTACAGGTTCGGTGTCACTTCTAGGGACTGTTGTGTCAAGGGCTAGACGAGAGTCTTTTACACAGGGGTTTCCGTCTTCATTGTCTCCTACACGTAATTCTAGAACTAGGGAAAGGAGAAGACGGCCTCTAACGCAAGGTCAAGGTCCGAGGGGTGGGTTCACTCCTTCCAACAGTGAAATGGACACCGACAGAGAGTGTCTACTGGAGCTCAGGGACTGCGACGAGGGGTTCCCCGGTCCCGACACAGCGGTCACCTTCCCGTCAGAGGTGTCACCAGGGCCTGACCGGACGGTACTCGACGTACGAATCCCCTGACTTTACAGGGACTTGGTAACGTGAACCACTTCTTCAAAACGTCAGGATCCTACACCACCTAGCACCTTCCCAGGAGACGTTAAATCTAAAACATCTTTAACTAGATTTGGTGCACTACTTGGTTTTACCCATTTATTGATATAAAATGTACTTTTTACGTCTCTTCACAAGGAAGACACATCCTGTGTTGCTAAACGTGATTTACTGTCCGAATTGGTCACTTTCAAACGATAAAATTCATCTGTTCTTCGTCTCTTTACTACTAGGCGTGGTTCTAACGGGAAGTGCTCAACGGTTTCCTCTTATAAAATTCAACCCTTTGTCTTCGTTGTATAGTCTTCAGTTCTATACCTTTGTAGATATCGGAAAGATCACTAATTTTTTTTTCTCTACCTTTTTGATCGAAAAGAAATTTTTTTTTTCTTCTTTGTCTTTTGATCAATTCTTATATAGACACCTCGATCATCTTTTTATAATTCCACTTTCCTTTCACCACCACTCTTGATAGGTGAGGGCCTGTATGAGATCCTTCGTGTCGGTTGATTAACCAGAGAGACACTTCTCGTCACAGACTCACAGTGTCTCGACTTTAAACGAGCATGGAATTCAGTACCGTTACGGGTGTACTTTATAATTCAATTTTTCACGTACCGTATCGTAACACAAGTCAACGAGTCAGTACAGACTGAGAAACGCTGGGGTACTTGACGTCGTACGATTCGAAGGGACAGGAAGTGATAGAGGGCCTCAAACGAGTCTGAGTACAGATAACTCAGTTACTACGGTAGGTTGGCAGAGTAGCAGACAGTAGGGGAAGAGGAGGACGGAAGTCAGAAAGGGTCGTAGTCCCAGAAAACCGTATCGAATACCGTATCGTATCGTACACATATCAGTAATTGCGAAATATCTTACTACGTACAAGTAACTTTTTCTGATGTTTCATTTAGATTATTTCGATGAAAATAATAATTCGTTAAATTTTACAATTACTTACTAATTATTATTGACATTGTTACACTGAGAATTCTCAAATCTTTAGAAAGACTGTACCAAGGGACGGACATAGAAGGGAAAATGAAAAAGTTTCGTGACACTAATAAGAGAAAAAAACGAAGATAAGAGGATCGGACCTTGTCAGAAGAAGGACGGGAGGTAGAGAAGTAAAGACAAATAAGAAGTTTAAAGGGAAGGAGACGTCCGAAAAGATGACTAAGAGGGTAACTAGTAGTATAGTAACAAAGTGACAAAGTAAATCAGTAAGTAAAAAATTACTTATAAGGTGACCATACAATAGTTTACAGTCATAACTCAAGATTGAGAACACATACACGTGTGTGTACACATGTACATATAATAAAAACGATGGTGACTTTATAATTTATAAACCGTATCCTTTACGTTTCTCCTTTTTTTTTCCGAGAAGAGATGGGAGAACGAAAGACAACGTGTGGTGTCAAAAATGAAATCATATATATTACGAATGTGTCCATGATACCTTACTAAACGATTATAAGACGGACATAAAGCATATAAGTCATAAGACGAGTCACGGTCCATAGAGACTGTGTTTTATAAGTTGGCAGAAAAAACCAAGTACTAATTGATCTAAGAGGGTCGGGGACAATAGTCCTAATAAATCCACCCAAATTGTGATTAAAATTCCGTTTTTACAACTCCTTCTCCTTAATTAGACAACAATGGTACGTAAGCAAGTACGTACGTAAGTATGAACCCTTAAAAAAAAGGAAGGAAAATCGACACAAGGTCTAGTAGAGGGACCATTAAATGGGACACTTCATGTGAGTCTGGAAGTTGGAAGTGGAGTTGGGACGACAGTGCATGTAGATATTGACCCGGATACCGAAGCCCACCCGTCGGTGATAATAGGACTAGCCGACGCGGAAGAAGAAGACAACGGAGGGGTTGATACTTCTACTGGACGACCCGTTACGGTTCGGGTCCATGAAGATGTGTAGACGGATTCCACCCCTTACTCGTCTTCTTGTAGTGACGACGACTCTATATAAGGTCTCTTTCTTTGACAAAAGGGGCCTTATGAAACTTGGACAAAACCCCTGTTACAAGTATAGAAATTTGATACCAGTTTTACGATTTTATTAGACCCCTTTCACAAAGAATTTACCACAATATCAAAGTATAAGTAGAAAATATATACAAAACATCACAATTCATTCTGAATGAAGAAAATTAATTAATGGACTAATAATTCAACCGATTTTTCAAGTAAGTCCGAACAGGTATTCTAATTACCCTTTTGGACTTGAGTGAAAACCGGTTGAGTTATGATTATACGGTTACAAAGGAATATAGATCGTTATGGTAACTATGACGTAAACATTTTCTTATACTCATACTTTCATTGGTGTATTAAATATTCCATTTTTACTCTTCCGAAGTTTCTAAACTCATTTAGACCAATCCAAAGACAAAAAGGGTCTACCTTACCCAACCCAGATAATTCCTGATTGCTCTTCTTCTATCACCATTTTTACCAGTCACTGAGTTATAAGATTTTCTTTACGTTTTTTTATCAAAAAGTTCGGAAACCGATAAGTGTCTTCGTTTTAACTAAGGATTTACGTACAGTAAACACTCTTAAAGATTACTTATAGGACTTATTAACTAAACCCCGATTCGAAAGGTAATCGAATTATACTGTAGATCCTTTCATAAGAAAGTACCGGTTTTGGACAACGTCATCATTCCGGAGGAATCGTCACTTTAGAATTCTACTTTAAAAGAGAAAATTTCACCAAGTATCCCACCCCACACCATCTTTCGATGATCATTAAGACACGAGAAACCACAGATATACGAGATCTGATCTCATCTGACCTAATTTTTTACCTGACCAGATTAAGTAATACTGGAAATTCATCATAATCCAACAAGTCATTTCGTAATCCTCCCGGTAAGGGTAGAGTTTTCATTGTAATTTGTCGGATTTCTCTTCTGTACCGAACTTAAAAAGTAGAAGCCGAACTAACCCGAGATTAGTACATCTGTGTCGAAGACTATTTAACGTTGACATTCGTTTTTGAATTTATACCAATTTTTGGACCAAAGGGAACCATTTGTCTAATTTTTATAGACTACATTTTGTAAATTGTCCTCTTAAGTCCTTACACCCTAACGAGACTGAACGTTTATACTATATAGTGTACCTTATAATAAAAAAAAAATGATAAACATGAATGTATAACTTTTGGTTGAGTAAAATATATAGTTTAATAAAACATTCAACGTTTTTATCGTCAACGTCAAAATAATACTTGAAAAGAGTTATTTGGTCCACTAGAATAGGACAAAGATCAAACGTCAAAAAACCAAAACGAAGAGGGGAGTAAGGGGGTTTAGACCCCCTTCCCTTAAACATTTTCTACAAAACTCACCCCATCTTTCTTGTAACCTATTTCACTTTTCAACGAAAATAGTAAAAGTTCAAAATTCTACTTGTATTTTTTTTGTTTTTTGTTAGAAACTACTTGAAATTACCTAAGATCATCAAGTGAGACATTTGACGAAGGAGTTACTGGTTATGGATCCTGTAGTTTGTCATAAATAGGTCGCGACGGTACTCTCCCTTACCTGGTTCCCGAAGGACCATCCAGGTCTGTGGTGCCTCTCAAGCACACCAAAGCGACCACCAAGAGGACAGGAGACACCGTGACGAAGGACTAACTCTACCTTAGAAGAAGATAAGTCCAGTACCCTGGTGTCGTCAGAAAAATGAAGAAAAGGAGAACAGGTAGAAGGTAAAAGACCAACAAAAAAAAAAAAGGGGGTACCACCGAGTATCCACTTAAGATGAGGTAATATCTATTTACACTTCTTCCCAAAAGTTCATCGTCCCACCCTCTTCCTCCTATAAAAAAGAATCACGAAGACAGTCGGTGACCGTCACTGTAAAAGAAGATACCAAAAGTTTCAAATTCCACTAGTAAAGTATTTAAACTGGTGTTCTGATATTCTTAAACCAGACCCACTAAGAAATATGGTTCTCAATTTTTTTTTTTAGATACTGTTCCAAACTTTACTAGTTTAATTGTTAAACTAGGTAAGTGCTTCTATTACCTTATAGATCTCTAAGTCTTTGACCTAGAGAGTAATCTGTACTTTTACTAAGTCTATGTTCAGGAGAGATTTCGTTCGTGAGAACAGAAACCTAAAACAAGGGTGGGTCGAAGGAAGAAAGAGAGTGTGTGATCTAGGAGCACTACGTGTAAATCCTTTTTAATGTCGAAGGACCTTGGGTACCAGACATAATTGTCTATAAAGTTACCTTCACAGACACCGTCTTCTTTGTAGTAATGAAATGAATTTTACACGGTGAAGAAAGTCGGAACAAGGTCGCATCTCTGGGAGGTAAGGAAGAATCAAGTGCAAGTAATCCTGTCTTTGGAAATACAGTATTTGTCTCGTCCTCTTAAGATCCCTTAAGGTCTCTCCTTATCTCTTAAACTCTTCGGTAGAGTTCTGATTTTTACGTCACTTACTCTAAAGGGTACTAGTTCGACTTGACCAAAGACCGAGACATTAATAATATGACTCAGGGGTGGGTAATTTGTTCGTCAAGACCCAAGGGTTTGTTAGTAGAGTGCGAGTGTGATCTTCATTAGTCTATACGGTTCACGGAAAATGGTAACTGACATTGTTTTCCCATTACACAGTTCCTGAAAAGTCAACAGTGTGTTCCATTGATACCTCACATTAATGAAATTCGAAGTTTTAGTATGTGACGTCCTGACTGTAATTTTAAACTATCCAAAAGAAAAGAATTCCCTTACTTTTCTTACCTTTTTTATCTCAGTCTTATTGAATCCAACTAAAAAACGATGTTCGAGGACGACTGTCAAGACAATTATATTATTTGTGTCTACGACTTAACTGAACAAAAGGATTCTTATGGACTTTTCCCGCATAAAATGAAAGTAGGGTGACAACCGAAAACAATCGATACGACCTTAAGTATCGAGCTCATCAATTGGTGGGGAGTGCGGAGTTGGAGCAGACATTCTAATAACGATACTAGGGAAAAGAAAGTTTTAAGAGACTAAGTCACACACACAACACATCGAGGAGTAAACAACGACGATTCATCGAAGTCAGCACCGGCTGAGACACGTTGGGGTGTCTGCCTGCGGGTGGTCCGAGGGGCCAGGGGCCCTAAGAGGTCCGTTCTTATGACCTCAACTGAATGAGTGTATAAGAACCCTTTTCCTTTTTCCTAATTCACTACGATATAAAACCACACAAAAAAGTTCAACTAAAAACATTGATCTCTGTTTACTAATTGTAGAAGAATTATAACACTACCTAAAAAAAAGAAGTTAACTTTTAATTTCTTATAAGGAAAGTAACCTTCTAGATGATTTATTTACGGAGATCTAAGAATAATACTCGTATTCATTGGGACTTCGGATCTTCGTTTATAAATAAACACAAAATCCCTCGAAGACTAAGTTCTACCATCTTACTTGAGAGATAATTTATTAGTAAAGACTGGTCCTATCTTTTTTTTGCATCTTATCATTTGTCCACGGTCTTCCTTATTTAGGTATTAATTTCTCACTATATATCGACTGGTCTCTCAGACAGTTTAAAGACCTTCTACCTTTTACTCACTGCAACAGTTGTATAGTCACCTCGACGGTCAGTCTTGGTTGAGTTCGACCGACAGTCCCTTCATTGTCGACACGACGAATATTCGTGGTTTCTTCACGGTTCGAACCACAACCGTCCCTTTCATCCTGGTCCTCTCCTCCTCCCATATTTAGTCCCCCTAATTAATCTTCAGTCGGGGCACTCCTTAAACGGTCAACCGGACGGGGGAGTAGGGGGGTGGTCCGACGGTGGACTTTGAATGACTCACCTTCTTGGACTCCTATACCAATGTGAAGGATTAGTCGTAGGAGATTCACGACGGGTACATGATTGGGTATATTTGGACCGGAACTGGGAGACTATACTTGAATTACCAGAATTAACAAGTCTCTTCTTTACCTTCGTGTCCTTACACTTTATTACAAGCGTTCCAGTCTGTGGATCATTTCTTGTTGTCGTTATTATCTACGTTGTGTATGGTACACCATAATAAACCACGTAATCTTGTGTTATGTCATCTATAAACCCGAAGAGAACACCGAGTCGACCATTTCTTAGAGGGACGTTACGTCCTCTGGACCCAAACTAGGGACCCAACCCTTCTAGGGGACCTCTTCCCTTTCCGATGGGTGAGGTCATAAGACCGGACCTCTTAAGGTACCTGACATATCAGGTACCCCAGTGTCAGCCTGTACTGACTCACTGAAAGTGAAAAGGTCATCCATAACTATGATAATACTCCTAAAGTCCGAAGGGGGAAGAGGGTGACACAACCAGACCCAGAGAGTCGGAGAAAGTAAGAGGTATGAGGTCCTCCCAAGACGAAAAGATACACAAAACCCTCTGTAAAATATTACCTCTTCATACCTCCCACATTTCCAGGGTCACTCCCGACCAGGAAGTATCTCTTAACCCGCACTCGCTCCGTCTACTCCCTTTAAGTTCCGTTTCTCTTCTTTCCTTAATTTTCGTAGAGGCACCCAGACACATAGAGTGCCATGGTACAAACTCTTCGCCTCAAGTGTGACACAACAAAAGTACCAACCTAACGTGAAGAGACACGAACCTGGGAACGAAGTATTCAGTACTGAAGTACCTGAAATGTCCATACTCGTGTAAAAGGTTTAGTAAGGTCCCTACACCGACTGTAATCAGAACTACCTCTCCCGTAGCATTTCTTTTTGGGAAAATTAGAAGAAAGACTTCGTGATCAAAAATCTAAAAGATTTTACATGACGAAATCTCTAATGTCTAATGACAGGGTTCCGTGTCAAAAATTTTTCTGTTATCTTGGTAGGTATGTGACGTACCTTACAACACGCAGAAGTAACACATGTCCTATGAAACTTTATACATAATGTCTTTTGTGTCACTTGTTTACTATAAGTGCATCTTGTCTCATGTAGTTATCAAAACAATATGACACCTTATAAGAAGTAGTCTTTTTATTAGAACTGTAGATTTAAGCAAACTTCTCCCCTACTGAAACTCATTCTTATAAGGATGCTAATACGTCATTCCCATATTAACCTTGACGTCGTTACCGAGACAGTCCCCGTCCTCTTCAGACGAACCCTTCGACCCTATTTCTCTAAGCCACGGTCGAGAACGAAAACTTTAGGGAGGGGAAAAGGAACGAGAAAGACATTGTCAATAGAAACGTCGTCAAAATTTTGGTGAGAGAACCATCTCACCAAAGTCCAAAATTTTAAGGACTTCTGTCTGGTTCGAGCCGTGAGAGACCACCTACTAGTCTCTCGGGAGACGAAAACCTCTGGTAAGAAGTCACTCGAACTGAACAGACCAGTGGGAAGGTCCCGTAACACGAACCTAAAGAGTTCATAGACCCACACAGACGCCCCACACCGTCTTTACTGTGTGAAGTTCACACCCTTCTCTTTTTCGGTTTTTCCCTCTAATTTTCTCCAAATCTAAGATGCGGTAATTGCTACAAGGTGAACAAGATAAGACACAAAGTAACAATTAAAATGTTGGACGAGAGAGGTTGACGTCTTTATTTCCTCTTGAGTCTTCACACACACACACACACACACACACACACACACACACATAAATTTCTATCAAGAGACCACTTCTTTACCTTAGGACAACTAAATTTACCGAATTCTAACAGAATCACTATTACTCAGTAGTCTCTTTGTATTCTCTACCAACATATTACCAAACGAGTCGGTCAAAAAGGTTGTGTTTATAAGTTCCCTTGATTGAACGATCATAGTTGATAAATACTTATTCAATTCTCCCTTGAATGTACCTTTGAGACTTACATTAGTAATTTTCATTTAACGGTTCACTCCGAAACTTTCGTTTAAAGTACACACTTAGGACAAAGGGACAAGATACGAAAGACAAGTCACCTATAAAATTTGCACTTTACGAAGGAACTTTTAAGTCTAAAAGTTTAATGTGGAGGGAGTCAAGGACCAGACCGTCCTTACACACACACAATCAGTGAGTCAGTACAGGTTGAGACGCTGACGGACCTGAGATCGGGTGGTCGGAGGAGACAGGAACCTTAAGAGGTCCATTCTTATGGCCTCACACAACGGTACGGGGAGAGGTCCCCTAGAAGGACTGACTCCCTAGTTTGGGTCCAGAGGGTGTAACGTCCGTCTAATAAATGGTAGACTCAGTGATCCCTTTGGGTCGTAGAGTTATGGAGTAGGGAAAAGTTGTTGTCGGTTTTGACCAAAGTCACGTCTACATCTTCCAACTATTTGACTTCATATTCTTCGACCGTAAACGGTGCTAATCAAAGTACAACTGTTTTAAATGATAACCTTATTAGAGGAGAAGACTTCTATAGATCCCCCAGTCTTTAATCTAGAGTTCTGATCTCTGTAGTTGTACTATTTTTACTTAAGGACCGATTGGGGTTTGTTTGTGTTTGATGAACACATTTAATCGGAGGACCAGGAGAAAGACCTCCCTAGCAGGGTCATCCCGAGAATCCCGAGTCCCTTTCTTATCTACGTCGAAAGGTGGTCTTCGTGGGACTCGGTCCCCGGGGACCCGTCCTGCGTCGACGTGTCACGGTGGTCCTCCGGGACCGATACGTTAGTCTGTAGGGTTGTGGTGTCGTCTTGTCAGGAGTGAGGTTTCTCCTCTGCATGTCTACTTGTAATCATAGTCTTAACTCTTCAGTTGGTTCGGAAGGGGGAGGGGAGACGTGTGTAGGGAGAGGTGCACAAGAAGACTTTCTGTAGTCCCTAACGTCAGTCAAGTCAAGTCAACGAGTCAGCACAGGTTGAGACGCTGAGGTACCTGACGTCGTACGGTCAGGTAGCGGTCGAGGGTCTCAAATGAGTTTGAGTACAGGTAACTCAGCCACTACGGTAGGTTGGCAGAACAGGAGATAACAGGGGAAGAGGAGGGCGGAAGTTAGAAAGGGTCGTAGTCCCAGAAAAGTCTACTCAGTCAAGAAGCGTAGTCCACTGGTTGTATAACATCAAAGTCGAAGTCGTAGTTAGGAAGGTCATGAGTCTTATGAGTCCTGACTAAAGGAAATCCTACCTGACCAACCTAGAGGAACGTCAGGTTCCCTGAGAGTTCTCGGAAGAAGTTGTGGTATCCCTAAATCCCGGGCACTTTCAATTTCAACCAGTCAGTACAGACTGAGAAACGCTGACATATCAGGTACCTTAAGAGGTCCGGTCTTATGACCTCACCCATCGGAAAGGGAAGAGGTCCCCTAGAAGGGTTGGGTCCCTGACTTGGGACCAGAGGACGTAACGTCCGTCTAAGAAATGGTCGACTCGGTGTTCCCTTCGGGTTCTTATGACTACACCCATCGGATAGGGAAGAGGTCACCTAGAAGGGTTGGGTCCTTAGTTTGACCCCAGAGGACGTAACGTCTATCTAAGAAATTATTGACTCGATAGTCCCTTCGGTCTCCATTTGTGTTATTCCCGAAGGGACCTCCGAGTCTGTCTTTTCCTATACGGACGTTACGTCCTCTGGGGTCAAACTAAGGAACCAGCCCTTCGAGGGTACCTCTTCTCTTACCGTTGAGTGAGGTCATAAGAACGGACCTTATGTGATTTATTATTTAAGTTGTAAGTCTTTATAGCGGTCAATTCAACTTTGACTGAATTCACTACAAACAGAAAAAGACAAGTGTACACGGTGTCTATATACTTAGAGTTTCCTTTGATACAGTATAATTTTTTTATTCAATTTTTTTCTTTCCGACGTAACTTCAATGAGTCGAGTCTTACGACGAAGAGGTGAAGGACTGACTCGGTCAATTGTTATTCGAGGGTCGAGATTGACCGATTAAGAATCGGATTAACGGGACCACCCCGAGAGACTCGTAGGGACCTCCTCGGTATCTACCCGCGACAGGAGTCGGGTACCGTTTCGACTGAGTAATGTCCTTTCGGTAGTCCTTCGTCTGTCGGACGGGGGTCGGGAAGTGGTCTCAAAAGAGTTAAGTCGAACAAATCATAAATCCCTAAATACATATTTTGTACGGACCAACAAGAAAAAAAAAAAATGTAGTGTCAAAAAACAAGATTCTTCGATCTTCTCAAAAGTCTTAAATATCGACACATTAGAGTACCGACGAAAACCTTTACTCACCTTTTACCTTCCTACAATGCGTGTCCGCCGGACGAGACACATCGAAAAGAAAAGCGTCCAACAGACACCCCTTTCACGAGAAACCCCGGGATACAAAACCATTGTCTCGTCGGGTTAGAAAAGGAGTTAGACTCCCATCCACTCATTAGTGTCGTACACAATCCTGACCGTCCGGTTCACATCTTTAAAGGTGTACAATGTTGTGTCTTGAAAGGTTAATCCTCAAGCCCTAATTGTATGTGTGTGACCATCACCACCAAATCACCGATTCAGCACAGGCTGAGAACGCTAAGGTACCTGACATCGGACGGTTCGAGGAGACAGACACCCTAAGAGGTCCGTTCTTATGACCTCACCCAACGGTAAAGGAAGAGGTGTGACGATATATATTTTATTAGGTGATGTATATTGTGTCCCTTGAGATGAATTATGAGACATTATTGGATGTACCTTTTTCTTAGACTTTTTCTTATATATATATATACATATTGACTTGGTCACACGACATGTGGATTTTGATTACGTTGTAACATTTAGTCGATGTGAGGTTATATTTTATTTTTAAAAACTTTTGATGTCTAGAAAGACGACTCTGTGGTAAAAGTGACTCGTTTTCAAACCATTGTACCTGGTTTACTCTTAGCAATCTCTTCGAAGTATTCCGAGTGTAACAGCTGTTTCGACTGTACAATTCGTATCCGAAGAGGAAACATCCTTAAGTAACTATCCTTACGAAATAAACTCAAGATGTTTAAGGAAATTTTGAATATCTTCTTTTCAGTATTAAATCTTAATACTAAATCATATAAGTCGTGTTCTCCTCTCCAGTCTAAAAGTGATGTCTTTACGGATGTCTTGCAAGATTTTTATGTCAGTACAAGGTCTACGATTATTTAGAATGACTTTTTCTAAAAGGTCCGTCCATTAATATTATAGATACAAAATAATCAAAGAATGGTGCTCGGTCCGAAAATAAGCTGGAATTGTTGTTAGGGAAATCCATCTATATGACAATGGTGTCATCTCAAACTCTAGGATTCCGAATGCTCTTCACTGCCTGAGGTTTCATTTATTACCTTGGTAGTAAGTTTGGTCCAGCCAAACTAAGGTTTCAGGTAAGAAAGTCGATGTGTATCTATGTGACCCCTTTATGTCACCATTTATCTCATATGTCTTAGAAAATAATAATAATATAACAAAAGAAAAAGGAATTAATGTTATGTTTAAAGTTTGATGATTCTACGATTTCACTTGATATTCAGTAGTCCTCAAAACGTCGTCTTTTGGAAAGAAAACAAGTACCATGTGACGGGATTAAACCCAAGGACTCTGCTCTTGAGCCCCCACCCATCAAATAAACCCTTCACTACGGTCTTTCGTGTTTACTTCCTTATTCAGCCCATCTTCTCGAATCCTATTTGCTGTCAGTTCACATACAAACATCAGTCTCGTGACTGAACCCCGAGTTCTGACGACTCCTCGCCACTCCTTGCGCGGAACCTTGTCGAGATGACGTCCTGGCCCTCCGACCCGAGAAATAGGTTACCGACGGCAGGAACTGACAACTAGAAACGAGACCCCAAATTTAGGGTCGTACAGATTCGACGGGACACACGTCCGACTCGTCTAAGAGTGCCGTTGTCCGTTTCCAGAGTCCGGTTCCCAATCTCTCTGTCTGTGAACCCGACCCTTCGGCAGTCTCCCACTCCGTCGACAGGACATCGACGCCCCGGTCTGCACACGGTTCCTCTGTACCCCCCTATAGCGGACGATGTCGGGGGTCCCGTGGGGAAGGGGTGTGACTCGTCCGAGACGATAACTACGGAGTTCCATCGACTTCCGGTATCAGAGATTCGGTTGAGTATTTACCCTTCTGTCCACTATCCTTAATACCAGGGGTATCACCGTCGGACTTCGAAGTTAACCATAAAACATTGTCGTTGATAAACGGAAACACAACTAGTTCCAGTCAATTGTGATTATATTATTGACTAATAACCGAACAACCGGGTAGACGTACTCCTCGGATTTTCGAAGTTACCTCGGGAATAATGCAAGGGACCAGCTTCACATGGGGGAGTTTCTGGATCTGGAACTTAAGACGTCTCGAATTTTAAAGATAATGCCCCCGTTTTTGAGGGGGTTTCTTCCGTGACCTTCACCTCGGTGTTCCCGTACTCGGGTCGAGACTTTTCAGACGCTCGACCATGGAATCGACTTTGATATTTTCACTTTTCACTTTCACAATCAGCGAGTCAGTCCAGGTTAAGAAACACTAGGGTACCTGACATCGGACGGTACGAGAAGACAGGTACCTCAAAAGGTCCGTTCTTATGACCTCACCCATCGGTAAAGGAAGATGTCCCGTAGAAGGACTAGGTCCCTAGTTTGGTCCTAGAGGACAGAATATCCGTCTAAGAAATGGAAGACTCGGTGGTCCCTTCGGTTTTCTGAAGAACATCTCTGATATTTTCCGACAAAATTATAGAGGAATCAGACCGTCGAAGACCCTCTAAGTCGGTTTCCTTTCTAGTCACCTAGAATACCAGTGCACAGGTGACGGTGTGGAGCCGAGAGAATCAGACTCCTTTGTAATTTGTCCTAAAGTGGCGACTGTTGAGGTATTTAGGGACCTATGACCCGAACGTCCAAAACTCCTTCCACCAAGTAGGCTGGTGGGTAGAGAGTTAGGATGTAGGGGTTTCAGGTAAAAGCACACACTGGAGAGTCACGATTGACCTGTATAGTCCAGGACGTCGCGAAAACCACCATCGGTAAAGAAGGCCATCAAAATGAAACGAAAAGTCCTATCAGATTCTTGAGTTGGATCAGTGTCCACATCTTCGTCGCTCCCTTCTTTGTTACTCCTCCTGACATTGTAAAATACTCCGTAGACGGAGTCCACTCCAGAAACAAACCAAGATCCGTCACCCTCCACGGAACGGAGACGGTGTCCTCTTCCGTGGTAAGCCACCAGACCTCGATAGATGGGTCTCAGACTTAGGGTCCAGAACCTCAGGTCCAGAAGAGGATAGTCTCGGACTAAACATTGTATCCTCTGAAGGATCTTGACACGTACGTCGGGGGTGACATCCAGACAGTACGAACATAGTTTAGGATCTGAACTAAAAGTTCAAACTGTATGTCTACCTCCTCTATTTCTAGAGAAACCTACGAAGGTACCTCCTGGAGACCGAAAGTGTTGTACGGTGTTCAACTACCAACCAACTGTATTCGGAAAATAAGTGAAAGAAGTCAATTGTTTA
Organism: Capra ibex; assembly: GCA_006410555.1. NCBI lineage: Eukaryota > Metazoa > Chordata > Mammalia > Artiodactyla > Bovidae > Capra > Capra ibex. The sequence goes on along the minus strand of SJYO01026388.1, from coordinate 58,335,506 downwards.
GGTACTAAGAATAGTAATGGTAACGGGGGTGTCTAATAGAAAGTTCACGATGTCTCTAGAAGATTCGGTCACACGAAGGAGAAGGTAAGGTGGGGGAGTGTTCGTAAAGAGACTAACACTACGAGTCCGACTGTCCTCAGAAGTGCCGACGTAGATGGTGGTTATGGTAACAACAACGGAAGACTGACCTCCCTCGGTTAACATCCGAGGTAGGACTCTGGTGAAGGGGTTGGTGAATAGATTCAAACCAAAAGGGAACTTCCACTTGGTATACAACCTAGAGAATCAATACATGAGATTAAAAGAGAAGAAAAGAGAGTCACAAACTTAGAGAAAAGAAAGACAGGCAGAGACAAAAGGTAGAGAAACAGAAGAATACGAAGGAAACGTCACTAAAAGAGTTATAAACAGAAAGTCAGAAAAACAACTTAGATTTTTGCAAAGAAGATATAAATTAAAGGTTCTCGAAAAGGAATAGGGGGTTAGTAAGGAGAAAAAAAAAAAAAATCTCATAGTAGGACAGAATAAGACACCTTCGTTTAAGAGGAGAGTAAAAAGGTATTCTATAATTATTATTCAAAAACTTCAAATGAAGACCAGGATAAGTATAGAGAAAGAAGGAACTTTAGGTAAAAAACCATCGAATACACATAGAAAACCAAGGATAAAAAGTTTAAACTCCGAAAAGAACCTACAAACTACTAGGAACTAACTAGTAAATATAAAATCTCACTCTGTGTTTTTAAGATCAAAAGTTCGAGGTGTAAACAACTAACCCNAATAAGACACCTTCGTTTAAGAGGAGAGTAAAAAGGTATTCTATAATTATTCAAAAACTTCAAATGAAGACCAGGATAAGTATAGAGAAAGAAGGAACTTTAGGTAAAAAACCATCGAATACAGATAGAAAACCAAGGATAAAAAGTTTAAACTCCGAAAAGAACCTACAAACTACTAGGAACTAACTAGTAAATATAAAATCTCACTCTGTGTTTTTAAGATCAAAAGTTCGAGGTGTAAACAACTAACCCAAGTTGATCACCAGGAGTGGTATCCAATTCTTCCACTTAGACTAACAACGGAACCCCCTGAGGTTTAATGACTGTCTGTACTCCGAAAAGAGAACCCGACTAGTCAAAAGGACCTCGTCTGAAAGGGATAGAGACCGGATTCTTCGTATTGGACCAAGGATAATAAGATCCTCGGTGACCCTCTGACCTGACCCTGAAAGTGGTGACTTATATGACGGAAATTGTATTAGATGTACAAAAGTTGTACACGGAATGAAACGGAATCGGTACTAAACAGGAGTTATGAGACCCGTGCAAAGATCAAAAGACGGTTTCAACTCTTCAGTGAATTAAGATCATCTCTTCGTTTTGACTCGAAGATATACAAAGAACATTTCTGAAACTTCGATAGGAGGACATAAGTTGAAGTGGAACTCAGAACGGAAGTCTCTAACAAACAAAAATTTAAGACTTAGAACGACTTCGTCCTTAGTCGAACGAAAAACAACCGAATGAAGAGGGGGATGGGACGTCCGTAGAATTCTAAATTTTCGGGAATGTTAAAAGGTGTACAAGACTGTACCCTTCTATAGTTATATAAGACTATAAATTTTTCTGTTCAAATTGAAAGACACTGGAATAAAGGGATATAAAGACATATATATGTACATATCATTGTGTATGTATACATGTATATATATATACTGTACAACATATTGTAGTGCACACACATACACATAAATATATCTGTTTTCTTCTTGGTACCTTATTATGTATGGTTAGAATTGTCATCAAAGCGAAAATAAGAAATGAAAAATGAAAAGATAAAAAAATTTGTCCGTATAAATATGAAATATTATTAATGATAACTATCTCCACATACAAGTTATGAATAACGGTCCTCAAAATAAAAGGGACTATCGAGTTCACCATTTCTTAGACGGACATCCCATCCTCCGTGTCCTCTGAATTTAAACTAGGGACCCAACCCTTCTAGGTAACCTCCTCCCGTTGGGTGAGGTCATAAGAACGGTCCTTTTAGGGTACCTGTCTCCTCGGACCACCCGATGTCAGGTACTCCGACGTTTCTCAGTCTGAGTTGATTTCACTGACTCGTGTCTTTGTGTGTTATCGTCCGATATTTTATCTCATATACAATTTATATAAAATAATATGTGTGTGTGTTGATCTCTCTCTCTCTCTCCTTTGTCTTTCTCTCTCTCCTTCCTCTTCAAATTTCTTGTTTAGACTTTTACATATTTCTTACCTATGGATACTTACTGTTCCAATTTGTACTAAAAATTGCTGGAAGGTACTAAATATTTGAAAGACGTAAACGAGTAAACCGGTAAGTAAGAAAGTCGTGTCTAAATAACGTGTGAAGGAAACGTTGCCAATGACCTCTATGTCTCCACTTGTTCTGTCTGTTCCAAGAATGAAAGTACTTTGACTGTAAGACTACCCACCTTTGTCATTTTGCTAAAATCTGTTGTACGAAGGATCAGTAAGTACTTAGTTCACCATCAGTAACAAACTCGGATAAATACATGAACCGATATTTTACCATTACGGAATCTCCACAGGTTCTACCACTTCATCCTTCTGGAACTTGAGTGGAGAAGGGTGCCTATGTGGTTTTAATGTTCATGAATATCTAGTTCATTCATAGAGAGATAGATACTCTTACTGGACTTCTGGTCGTCTTTTCTAAAAAGTGTTGATTTCAGTATTTCTTCTTTGGTGTTACTCTACCTATCCTCCCCGTCTCTACACCAAATCAGTCTTAGGTGTGGTGACCGAGTCACTAGGTGTTTACCCTTCTTACAGTGTTAACTGGATAAAGAAAAAACACGTTATGGTATGACAAAATCAATGACAACGAAACATCACATCAAATTTTAGTCCCGTACACTTTATAGATCCAAACTAGAAGGAAGAGTTCTAATCGATAAACGAAATCGATAAACTCCAGAAAACACGAAGGTATGATAAAAATCTTAATGGACAGAAGTAAGACACTTTTTGAAAATGGCTAAACCAATCTAAATAAGGATCGATAAAATAAGAAAAACTACGGAAATATTTACCCTAATAATTAAAGAGAAAGAAAAAATAATAATCACATATCTTCACGTTTTAAAGACATATGATTAAAACATAGGACACTGAAATGACTTAAGTAAAAAATTAAGATTATCCAGAAAAACCATCGTAGACAACCTAAAAGATATATATCGTAATACGATAGACGTTTGTCACTGTTAAACCCAAGGAAATTAAAGAAAATAAACAGACTAAAGATACCGATCCTGAAAATTATCACATAACTTATTTTCACCCTCCTCACCTGTAGGAACAGAACAAACACTAGAATCTTCTTTACTAAAGTCGAAAAATGGTAACTTATACTACCACCTACACCCGAACAGTTTATACCTGAAGTAATATGTATAAAACCATCACAGACATCCTAAAAGATGTATAGTGAACTATTATTTTTGGTCTGTGTCTGTGAATTTTTTTTCCCTTTAATGTGTGGTTATAGTGACTAATTATATCCACATTTTTAAGAGTTATTTTATAATCGTTCGGTTTCAGTTGTTATGTAATTTTTCTAGTATGTAGTACTAGTTTACCTTAAATAAGATCCCTACCTTCCTACAAAGTGATAGACGTTTAGTCAGTCACACATGTATTGTAATTGTTTAACTTCTTATTTTTAGTATACTAGTAGAGTTGTATACACTTTTACGAAAATCGTTTCAAATTGTAAGTAAATACCATTTTGACAGTTGTTTCAACCGTATCTCCCTTGTATTTGTGTTTTTAATTACTTTGTCTGATGTCTCAGGTCTTTACTTGGGTTCGAGTATTCCATTAATTAGATACTGTTTCCTCCGTTTTTATATATTACTCCTTTTCTGTCGGAGAAGTTATTCACCACGACCCTTTCTACCTTTCGATGTACGTTTTCCTGGTTTGACCTGATGACAGAGTGTCACGTATGTTTTTATTTGAGTTCTACCCGATTTATGAACTTGTATTTTGGACTTTGGTATTTTGAGGATCTTCTTTTGTGACTGTCGTGTGAGAAACTGTGACCAGGAATCCGTTCCCTTTGTTTTCGTTTTTATCCGTTAGCCTGATGTAGGTTGATTTTACGAAAACGTATCACTTTTTTGACGGTTGGTTTCCTTCTTCACCGGATGACTCACCCTCTTTAATAAACTTTTAATACACAAATAAATCTCTAGGCACCACCGAGTCTGCCATTTCGCAGACGGATGTTACGCCCTCTGGGCCCAAGTTAGGGACCCAGTCCTTCTAGGGGACTTCTTCCTTTACCGTTGGTTGAGGTCATAAGAACGGACCTTTTAGGGTACCTGCCTCCTCGGACCAACCGATGACAGGTACCCCAGTGTTTCTCAGTCTGTACTGACTCGTTGAAGTGATAGATAGATAGATAGGTTTTATATATTTGTCGAGTATGTTGAGTTATAATTTTTTTTTCTTTGTTCGGTCACTCATTTTCAGGACTTGTCTTTATAAAGGTTTCTGCTATACTATCTACCGGTTCTCCATGTACTTTTCGACAAGTTGTATTGATTAGTAGTTCCGTTTCGTTCAATTTTGGTGTTACTCTATGGTGGAGTGTAGATGGTCTTACCAAGAGTAACTTTCCTATTGTTTATTGTTCACAATTACTCCTACACCCCTTTTCCCTTGAGAGCACGAGACAACCACCCTAACATTTAACCATCTTGGTGATACCTTTTGACATTCCTCCAAAGTGTTTTTTATCTTGATATACTATACTAGGTCGTTAAAGTCAAGACGCATAAATGGACTTTCTTTGTTTTGTGATTAAGTTTCTGTATACGTATGGTCACAAGTGGTGTCGTAATAAATGTTATCAATACTATACCTTCGTTACATTCACAGGTAGTTGTCTGTTTACCTATTTCTTCCATACCATATATATGTTACCTTATGATAAGTTGGTGTTTTTCTGTAGAATGGTTAACATTGTTGTACCTACCTAGATCTCTCATATTACGATTCACTTTATTCAGTCTATCTCTTTCTATTTGTGACATACGAGAGTGATATACACCTTCGATTTTTTTTTTTGTTTTATTTATTTATTTTGTTTTGGTTTGAGTATCCATATCGCGTATTTCTCCACCAACATCCCTCCCCTTCCCAACTTTATCCACTTCCCCTAATTACAAATGGTTGAAGGTAAACGTTTTATTTATTCGGTGTCCGTACATTATATGTATGTCGTGTCCCTTATACCAGTGATTATATCATTATTGAAACTCACGTCTGTCTACTAATGTTCTGTAGTACCACCAGTAAAGTTTTACTTTCGTTTACAGTTTAGTGATAGATCATGTGGACTTTGATTGGATTATAAAATACAGTTGACATTAAAATTTTTCTGTATTTATTATACAAATACGAAACGTGTCATCAGTCCTTTAAATTAGACTAATTTAAGTATATTAATAAGTAGGAATCACTCCTACCTCCTTTATACGGATCCTAAGGTTCTTTATGGAAGAGACTCTCTGATGTGAGATCGTAACACCCCGGGTTGACCATACGACTCCGTGTGACTATATGGTGCTAAGACAGTGACCGAACGTTACATTAAAACTAGTTAAACATACAACAATAAAAAATGATATCAATTACTGTAACCTGTATGACTTCTCCGTTTCCTAACTGCTGTTTGAAATGTAGTCTCTTTCCAGAATAAACGATTTTGTACGTACACGAGATTTTGTTATAAATGAACAGACTCGACCCAGAATCAACGTCGTGTACCCTGAAAAAAAAAATCAACGTCGTACGTCCTAGAAGATCGACACCGTACTTGAAAATCAACACCGTACACCACAGAGCAAAGAGTTGGTCCCTAGATTGTTTCCCGGGGACGTAACCCTCACACCTCAGAATCGGTGACCTGGTAGTCCCTTTAGGAATACGAAATTAGTAAAAATTCCCTTGGATCAACCCCATGAAAGTTGTTCCCACGTTTCTGATGAGTTACAACCTTCCTTTCAGAGAAGTTGTTTACCGTAACTCTTTTATGGATTTACTTTCTGGATTTTGATATATTGAGGATCTTCTTGTGTATCCCCGTTTTTAGAAGTTACTGTAACCTAAACCGTCACTAAAGACCTATACTGTGGCTTCGTTTCCGTTGTCTTCGTTTATATCTATTTACCCTAACGTAGTTTGAAGTCTTGAGAACACGTAGTTTTCAGTGTTTGTTTTCTCACTGTTCCGTTGGGTGTCTTACCATCTTTTATAAACGTTTAGTATGTAAACTATTCGTTAATTATACAGGTACCCTAAAAGGTCCGTTATCATGACCTCACCTAACGGTAAAGGAAGAGGTCCCCTAGAAGAACTGGGTCCCTAACTTGGGCCCAGAGGGCGTAACATCTGTCTGCGAAATGACAGACTCGGTGGTCCCTTCAGGTTATAAGTCTTATTTCTTGATGTTTAGTTATTTTGGGTTTATATAGTTTTACTGTTTCCTGAACTATCTGTAAAGAGAATCTACTATATATTTACTGGTTGTTCGAAGAATTTTCTACGAATCCTAGTGAATATTAATCCCTTTACGATCAGTTTGGTGTTACTTTACAGTGGAGTGAGAGTAATCCTACCGTTGATAGTTTTCTTTTTCCTTTTATCTTTTACAACTCCCCCTACACTTCTTTAACTCTGAGAACACGTGACAATCACCCTTAAATTTTATCACACTTTTTTTTATTTTATCACACCTTTTAACAAGGAGACTTTTAAGCTTTATCTTAATACTATACCAAATCGTTAAGGTGAATACCCATATGTGGGTTCTCTTAATTTTCGTCCTTAAACCTCTCTCTAAACGGGAGACTGTAATTGACGTCGTAATAAGGGTTGTTGTTTCGCCACCTTCGTTAAGATCACAGGTAGCTGTCTATTGACCTATTTGTTTTATATTATATATGTATGTCCTCTTATAATGAGTCGAAACTTTTCCTTCCTTTGAGACAGTGGACGATGTTGTACCTTCTTGGATTTTTGCAGTTCATTCACTTTGTTCGGTAAATTTATTTCTGTTTATAACATATTAAGGTGAGTGTACTCCATAGATTATATCAGTCTAAGTATCCTTGTTTTATCTTACCCCCAATGGTCCCCTACCCTCCTACCCTTTTACCCCTCAATAAATTACCTATCTTTCAAAATCAAAGTCTTCTACTTTTTAAAGACCCGTAGACAACGTGTTGTTACACTGATATACTTGTGATGACATGGTATATGAATTTTTACCCATTCTGTGTTAAAATACAATCCATAAAATACTGTTAAATCTTTCTAAAAAATTTCACACGATATTAAGGGGTCAAACCTTTAGTCATTACACATTGTGATTCACCATCCGAAAAGTGAAGAATATCGTAGTAAAAGTCGAGATAACAAAACCCGTTTCTTTGAGTTGAATGGAACCGAAGTCAGTAAAGAAGACACTCTACCCGTACAATGGAGACATCCGATACGTTGAAATGAATTATTTCCCTTTTTCACAGTTTGGGGATTTATCCGACCAAAGGAACTTTCTTCGTAAAGGACTATCCCTCCACCTTGACCCGGTGAAGACAACAGGACATAGGACTCCAAACAAGAGAGGGAGTTCGAAGTTAAATGGCGTCGGGGTCGGAGATTTCCTGAGAAAGGAAAGACTGGGTGGCCCAATTATACATGTTTAAGAGAAGGGAGTTCAGAGGTTTCGTTACGACTCTGACCGCCTTTATTGTTTATTCCGAAAGGGGTGAGATCTCCTATTGTACATCCTTTATTTGTGTCTACCTGGATAACCGGATCTACTGGACGATATATTTTGTTTGGATAGAGACGAAACTTTTGTACGGGAAAGAACACCTGACTCCTCCTTTCTAATAAGGAAACGAAAGTTCGAGGGTCAGTCTTGTATCACCGCCCACGGTAAAATAAAAGGTCAGAGGGTCCCTAAGTCAGGGACTAAAAGCTAGATTAATCCTTTGCCCTCCCAATTGTAGTACTCCGTCTAACCTCCCTACTACATCTTTTTGATAAGATCTTTAAAGAAAAAACCTTAATTTGAGTAATCTTGGTTTATAGAATTGTCTATAGTCATTGACCTAATTGCTTTGTGTATGATGGTGACTTTAAGTTAGTAGTTTAGTTGATTATTTTGCGTAAAAATTTGAAATCATAGAGGGGTACCTCCTTCCCTTTAGTATTTAGCAACTTACAAAAACTTCCATGACGCATGCTGGGCACAGAGGGTTCAGACTACACTCTGGTCGTGTTATCCTTTGTTATCCTGTCTCTTTCCTCCTCTTTAAGTCGAGGACTGTAAGTGCACAGACACTACATGAGTGAGAAGAAACGGTAAGGGGGTTGTGACGACCGAAGACTTCCTTTCGTCACTTACCCGCTCGGAGATCCTCGTACATTTCATGAAAGTAGAAACACACGCACACACACACCGTGTACTGTTTGCATAGTCAGAAAATGGACGACCTTATTCGTCCTTCCGGTGCCCCGAAATCCCAGCCCAGGCACGAAGAAGATCCACCATGAGAAGTCAAAGTAAAACTCTCTTTTTATATCTATCCTTCAATTTTTTTTTTTTCAGTCAAAGTGTCAGAATTTGAGAGTAATTTTCTACGAGTCATTATTAACAAGTAGAAAATATTTGTACTTCGGAACCTTTTTAATGTAAGACAGATCTTGATTGTGTTCCTGAAGGGGTGTCTCCCAAAAGACCTTATATAATAAAAAATATTATCTCCAGATGAGATACGACATTACTTTTAATGGATCTTTTACATTTTTTTTTCTTTTTTAAGGGTTCATGGAATAGAGGAACTGGACCCCACCTCCCCCATAAAAAAAAAAAAAGTACAATATGTAAACCGTTTGATAAAATATCTTTATCTGGGATTTTAGTTTTAGACCCACCCCGAATCCTTACTACTAATTAAAGAAATCAAGAAGTCCATTAAGACTTGATACCATTAATTGATGCCCAGATTTGATTTTCCCTCTGACAGCGAAGGGGGAGTTAAGGACTTATGTAGTAAGAATCAAAGTCGAAGGGCACACCCGGAAGAAGAGGAGTACTTTTACCTGTGGTTTACTCGAAGAATCTCGTTTTTATCATACTCATCGTGCTAGATACTCTTCGAAGATTTTGGTCGACGTTTCTATTACTGATTATAACACGAGTCTTTCTTCCGGGTTGCACGAAAACCGTTTTATGGGAACAATTTACTGTACTCCTTGTAACGTGTTACCTTTACCGAAAGTTACCTTCTCGTTAATCATGACCCGTAAACGTCCGTCTACAAACCGACATCCAAATCCCTTTTATGATTATCTGAGACATACTTCTTCAAGAATAATTACACACTAAATACATACTACCTCTTACCGAAGTGGCACAAAACCGGTCACAGACTGATGTTCAGACACGACAAAATTAAATAAACAAGAATCAGTCACCCTGAAGGACCCAAAGAGTCGTTATTTCTTAGGCGGACGGTGCGACCTCTGAGCCCAAGGTAGGGACCCAGCTCTTCTAGGGGACCCCTTCCTTGACCGTTGGATGAGGTCATAAAAACGGACCATTTAGGGTGCCTTTCTCCTCGGACTACCCGATGTCAAGTAAGACACTCGAAGTCTCGGGTGACTCAGGTCACTCGGGTCACCCGAGTCCCAAGATCGGACGTGTCGTCTTTCTTCCTTCTCGAGACTTACGGTCGGGTCGCGTACCGATCACGAAGAGTCCTACGGAGAACTACCGCTAAACCGCTACCTTCTTACGATGTTCTAGAAAGGGTAGAGTCAGTGACGTTGACTGACCTCAATATAAAACAACCCCCAATCTCAGAGTTGTACACTTATTTTTCGGACCTATTAGCTTAATGGGAGTTTTTAAGGAATGTACTAAGAGTGACACTTTTGGGTTTCGTTTAATAAAACCAAAGGGGAACACAAAATTGATACCGGAGGTAGAGGGGTACCCTCATTTCGGTTATAATCTAAATTTACTTCTGCTGATGTCTCAACTACTTTTCTACGAAAAGGGGGAGACTAAATACAACACAAGGGGGTCAAGTCTAGCAAATTTAGTACGACCAAAATGTAAGGTAAGTGTATAGTAAGAAGGGAAAGCGAGTCAAAATAACAAGAAACTAAAACCTCATTGTATCGTGAACCGATGTGTCCAGAACTTCAGTCCGAAGACCCCAACTTTAGGTCCAAGATGTTAAATACTTGGTATGGGAACCTGTTTAATTAGACCCTCTTGTTCACACGTACTTAAACTTGTTTGAGGTCCTCTATCACCTGTCTCCTCTGACCGCACGATGTCAGGTACCTCAACGTTTCTCGACCTATATTGAATCGGTGACTTATTGTTCACACGCATATAGTATTTTAACACTCCTAATTTGGCCAGTTGTACACCCTCGGGATTTTCGTCAGGGACGATTCTTATTCACGCGTTTCTAGTTTCAGTAATTATAAGTCAACACTAACTCCCCCCTTACCCACCGTTCTGTCACAAGTTAGAACTTTCTGGGTGTCTTCTCGACACTCCTGGGGTCCACGAAATCTTTGTATCCACAAGAGAGTCCGATCTCCGACGTGTATAAGAATGTACTGAGGTCACTACTGACAAACTTATAATGGGTGACGTCGGACTACGTACCGTCGTCGGAGGCCGATTTCCTTTTGGGTTACACTCGTTAACAAACGAGAAATAAACTTGAGTCAACTATTTTTTGTCACACCAGTCTCAGGAGCTCAAAGGAAACCTCGTAGGTTTCTGGAGGACGGTAAGGAGGAGGACCCATTATCTGTCCGACCGTACAAGAGTAATCTCCCTCATTCCTCGTAAATAATAGTAACAAGGATCCTTTTATTACACAAGATCTGTATTGTACGCATTCATAGCGAACTCGAAGAGTGTATTACCACTGTACCGGATCTTTCGTGTATGAGTAAACACCTTTATCGCGTGTCTTTAGTTGACTGCTCTTTAGTCTAGTTGACCGGAAAATTTAGGTCCGATGGAGTAGAAACCAATCTTGTGTCTCTTTCACTGATTGTTGAGGTCGTTGTTTACCCACTGAGTAAGTTAATATTTTGGTCTCGAAACAGAGAGACTCAGTCACGAATACACTAAAGTCACCTCTAAAATAATGAACCCTGGTTAGATGAACCGGAGGTCAATCACACACTCCAAAGGGAAACCATAACCCCTCAGTCAAGCGATCCATTCAACCCGGTCTGATTCCTCTGGGAGTTTCCGGTCCGTTTCCTTACGCTACGTAGTCTCGTCCCGACTCACAATTCAGACCACAGAACAGGCACCAAGACGCCGAGAACATGGAAATTACAGAGTGGACCTCGGGGAGGGAAAGAGTCCTTCACCTACCGAGAGTGCGGGTCGGTGATCAGATTCCCTCATTAACACTCTTGATTTGGTCGAACGTGTGTGTCTTCGACTTTGCCGAGGAGGAGAGGGATGGAGTGGGAAGAAGTGGGTCTAAAACTGTCGCAAGGATGGAGGGGGAGCCCGGTAGAGGGACTCGGGGTGGGGACTCGACTAAGTCCTCCCGTCCGGAGTCGTAAGGGGCCTCCGGGGTCCCCTACCACCGGGACGACAGGTCCCGAACCACGGGTTTATTCGTTCCGTCGTTGTGTGTTAAGTGACCGGACCATTGAGCGGACTCTACTACAGAGTGTCCACACTTCTCCTAATAAGTCCACCATCAAAGTTAACAACAAATCAGTGATTCAACACGGGTTTAAGAAAAAACTGGGAGTACCTGACATCGGGTGGTCCGAGGAGACAGGTACCCTAAAGGGTCCGTTCTTATAATCTCATCCATCGAGAAGGGAAGAGGTCTCCTAGAAGGACTGAGTCCCTAGTTTGGGTACAGAGGACGTAACCCTCCGCCTAAGAAATAATGACTCGGTGGTCCCTTCGGTTCATAACTTCGAAGTTATGAAACCGGTGGATTTCGCTTCTCGGTTGAGTAACCTTTTCTAGGACTAGGACCCTTTTTCTCTTCTTCCGTTTCTTCCGTTTTTCTCTTCCCTCGCCGTCGTCGACTCTACCGAACTATCGTAGTGGTTGAGCTACCTATCCTTAAACTCGTTTGAGACCTTCTATCAACCCCTGTCTCTTCGGACCACACGACATCAGGTACCCTGGAGTTTCTCAACCGTACTGAATCACTGACTTGTTCAAAGATCAAAGAATCCCTCTACCCAAATATGTTCCTATAGACCGTATTTGGTTCATTCCGTCTCGACACGAGTCCTATCGACGTCAGTAAGTGGTGAAGTAGTACATAAATGACTCGTGACAGAAACACGGTCCGTCCGTCACACAGTCTCTTACCGACTTGTTTCTGTTTATTCCACACAAGAAACAACAGTTCCTCAGAATACGAAGTGTCTCCTCCGACAAATCTACAGTCGACAGGTAGGAGAATGAGAGGTGTGTAGAGACTGTAAATCCACCCGTACAGACCTGGAGGTGAAGTACCGACCCTTCAAGATTCGGAGGGGCTCTCTATTGATATAGACGGATAAACAGATAGATAGGTAATAGACAACTATATGTAACTGTAGTTTCATTTTCATAATCAGTGAGTCAACACACTGGGGTACCTGACACCGGGTGACCCAAGGAGACAGGTACCTTAAGAGGTCCGTTCTTAGGACCTCACCCATTGGTAAGAGAAGAGGTCCCTCAGAAGGACTGGGTCCCTAGTTTGGGCTCAGAGGGTGTAACGTCCGTCTAAGAAATGGTGGACTCGGTGGTCCTTTCGGGTATGTACCTATATTTTTCTATATAGATATATATGTTAATTAAGGTTTCCCAAATCAAGTCAAGTCAACGAGTCACCACAGGTTGAGAAACGCTGGGGTACTTAGCGTCGTGCGGTCCGGAGGGACAGGTAGTGGTTGAGGACCTCAAGTGAGTCTGAGTACAGGTAGTTCAGTCACTACGGTAGGTCGGTAGAGTAGGAGACAGCAGGGGAAGAGAAGGACGGGGGTTAGGGAGGGTCGTAGTCTCAGAAAACGTTACTCAGTTTCATGACCTCCGGTTTCATGACCTCAAAGTCGAAATCGTAGTAAGGAAGGTTTCTTTAGGGTCCCGACTAGAGGAAGTCTTATCTGACCAACCTAGAAGAACGTCAGGTTCCCTGAGAGTTCTCAGAAGAGGTTGTGGTGTCAAGTTTTCGTAGTTATTCGGGTGTTAAGACAGAGACCCAGACACAGGTGTGTACAACAAAGACTAAGGAAAGTTTATGTGTATCTACGGTTTAGGGTCTAGTAACGACGAAAGATTGTTGTTAAATAAATACCATTCCGACCAACCGAAAGGACCCCCTACCGAGAGTAAGGTCTCACACTCCGAAAAGACAGCACTACCGAGGTGAAGAGAGGGATGAAACTCCGACTTTGTTCAGACAGAGGAACATACTACACGAGAACTGGGAGACAGACTCCGGAATCGTAGTCCACTATAAAGAATATCCTTGAGTAATTTTGGTTCGCTAGAGTTTTAAAAGGGTTGTTTTTACCAAAGACACGGTTTAGAAAGTACGGACGATGATTCCTTCTCTTACAAGGGATGGAACAATGTTTAATACTGAGCTACCTGTACTCAGACTCACTTGAGGCCCTCAACCACTACCTGTCCCTCCGGACCGCACGACGCTAAGTACCCCAACGTTTCTCAGCCTGTGCTGACTCGCTGACTTTACTTGACTTGACTATCACTGTCCACAGAAGGATCTCTGGATAGGCCCCTTGAGGTCCAAGTGGTTCTTTCTACCGGTTGAACAGGACCCCTTAAATCCTTTCGCATGTGTCTCCGGCACTGTGTCGAGACACACCCCACCTCCTGTCTCCACAGTAAGACGACTAGAGTCGTACCCAGTGCGACAGTAAGATTCGTCGTGGTCTCTACTCCACAGTCAAGAGTCCTCCACCAACGGGGTCTGTCTGGTCTTCTCTATCAGACCTCTGACCCGTGTACGTAGGGACCCCCCTTCCCGTCTCCGACTCCCGTTTGTGTCGACATTCACCACCACTTAGATCCGTCTTCCTCGGGATACACTTTTCCTACCTTGATTCGTCCACCGTCATGTCCGTCCACTGCCGTAGTCCCTCCAGATCAGTCCGTCCAGTCTCTCGACCCTTCCCCCGTCCCGCACCCGTATCTCATCGACTCATTTCTGTTAGACACGTCTACACCAGCCCGTCTACCAGGCTATCTTCAGTTGCCCTATATTGACTTCTTCATCGAAGTTCTAGTTTCGGGAGTAGGACCCTCCCTCTCTTCCCTACCTGTCCGTCTTCGATTCCGTCAATAATCGAAAAATCGCAGTAAAGAAGGTTTCTTGTGGGTCCTAACTAGAGGAAATCTTACTTGACCAACCTAGAGGAACGTCAGGTTTCCTGAGAGTTCTCAGAAGAGGTTGTAGTGTCAAGTTTTCGTAGTTAAGAAACCACGAGTCGAAAGAAGTGTCAGGTTGAGAGTGTAGGTATGTACTGGTGACCCTTTTGGTATCGGTGGTCGACTGTCCTAAACCCTCCGTCAGCCCCCAATAAACCTCGTGTCTCAGTCCTCTCTGGACTGCAATTTCAACTGTGGGTACATCGACTCGCAGAACTTCGTCCCGGGGAGGTCAAGACAGACTACTCCAAGCCTCCGTGTCGACTCCTGCACCTCACCCGTGAGTCACTCTCCTCTGAGACGACTGTCAATTCCTACTTCCATGTCCTTCGACCCATCCCTCGGTCCGTTTCGTGACGACAGACTAGGATTGGGGGAGTGTCGTAGTTTCGGAGGAGATCCGGAAGGTCTTGAACCCCGACAGAGTTGAGAAAGTAAAAGATTTGAACATAGAAATTGTATTGAAGTCCCGAATTAAGATCCGGTCCTCCATGATAGAATAATAAAATAAAAATCGTAATAAAAAGTGACTGCGACTCTGTGTCGTCGTAAGTCAGACACGTATCCCAGAAGAGACCCCTTTTTCCAGGGTGGATGTACCTTTGTGGGTCCGAGACTCAGGTCTACCGGACCCAAACTTAGAGTCGAAATGATGACTGGTCGACATACTCGGACCTGTTTAATGAATTGAAAAGAAACGGAGTAACAGGAGTAGACATTTTGCTCCTATTATTATTACGGGTGAAGTTATTCACCACCTCCTAAATTTAATTACACCTATAATCTGTGTAAATCTTGTCGAGAACCGTGAATTATTTATTGATTATTTACAGTTTATAATAAAAAGGTTACTCTTCCCTCGGACTCTTCCTCGGATCTAACTAACCTCCGACAGTAAGTGAGTTATTCATATAAAACTCACGGAGGGTACACGGTTTATGTCGAGGTTCTAGAACACCACATAGTCAGTTATTCGTCTGTTTTCAGAGACTGGGTTACATCCTCTGGACCAAAACTAGGGACTCAGTCCTTTGAGGGGACCTCTTCCTTTGCCGATGGGTGAGGTCACAAGAACGGACCTCTTATGTCAGGTACCCCAGCGTTTCTCAACCTGTGCTGACTCGTTGATTATGAAAGTGTGTCCTACAGTAGAAAAAGACAACTGAGACTTTATTTTTCAACCTAAAAGTCTTGTTAAGGGATCTCCCCGACATTCTTAAGGAAAGTGTAAAGAAAAAGAGACATATTAACAAATATCCTAATGTCATCGTTTGTGATTCGGGTCAGGTACCCGGAGTGGGTCCTGTCTGGACTGGGTGGTCGTGACGGAGAGAGGATGGGCCTTCATGATAATTGTGGAATGTTTGGAGGAATCTCGTTTGAGTCCTGTTGCGAGACGAAGGAATTCTCGGCCACTAGTGAAACGCCTAGAAGAGAGGGACGAGAAGGAGGAGCATCCCGACCCCTGTGCGACATCTAGTCCCGAAGAGTTGGAACCAGGATGACTGTAGAACACGGTCCATCGAGAAACGTCTCCCGTCGACAGGACACACAGTGTTCTACAAATTGTCGTAGGAACCGGAGACAAACGAACTGAGGTCCTCGTAGGAGGGTCGACACTGTTCGTTTTTACAGAGGTCTGAAACGGCACACAGGGGATCCCCATCTAAGTAGGGACCGACTCTGGGAGACGACGGTCAACGGGCCACCTGTTCCGACGGACTGTGTCGGAGTCCCAGGTGCACCAAGATCAGAGACAACAGTCACTTCGAAGAGACCATGGACCTTAGACTCGTGGAGAGGACCGAGTCCTATAGGACACGACTCACGAGTGCCGAAGATGTAGGAATAGTATGTTTACCGGTTGGGATCCTCGAGAGACTGAGACCAAGTAAGTCCTGTAGTCCTACCAAGTACCTGCTCCCTATCTTTCTCCTTCTCCGTCGGTAAGTAAGGAAGGGAAAAAGTACCCGAGTCTGGTATGAATGTCTCCCGTCCGGTGTGGTTCACATCGTAGGTCGAGAAAGGGTTCATCTATGACCCAAATGGTGTGCACCCGTCAGTCCGTACCAGTTACCGCGTGAACCGGGAAACAAAAGAAAGAAGAGGAACAATGTTATGCCGACTTCGACCTAAGTTGAACGGACGCACACAAGACTTGACCAAACTAGAGCCCCCTAGATTATCGGTCAAAAACTTCAGGGATTTTTATGACCGTCTCTCCCCAGTAGGGGCCTTCGACACCGAGTCCGTCCCGAGTGTCCACTCACGACCGAGATTCTCCTTCCCCTCCCGGGTCTCACGGGACGCAGAGGGTAGTGGAGACGTTCCTATAAGTGGTCGGGAAGACATATTCACGGGGCACGTCACACGTAGAGACCGTCCACAGACAAGAAGGTTCCACTGACTTAATACAGTCGCAGTCTTAATTCAGATCATAAATACAAACCTATAACTAAAACTCCCGTGTGGAACGGGAAATTTTTAAAAAATTTTAGGTTAGACCAAAGAAAAATTTAACGGGAAACTTTCTGCATTCGAACGTCCGAACTCTCTGAGTGAAGACCGTTCAAACATGTTATTAAAAGGTTGCGTCAACCTGAAACGAGATCACATCAGGAACTACAGTGTCGAGACATGGGACAAGGACTACGAAGACCAAGAAAGTTTTCAAGTCAGAGAAATTTCCCCAGGTAGTACTTGGTACTAGTCTCCCATAAAATTTTTTTTTTTTATATACCAAGACTGTAAACCCCGGTCCTTTCTTGTTCACTTTACTTCGGCGTGACCTTTCCACGTCACTCCTCCTCCGTCACCACTCAAAACTTTACTACACACAGACTCTCCGTCCCCGACGAGCCTTCGACCTACGCCGACCGACGGACCGGTTCCGGGAGAGGGTGGGAGGGGGTTGTTTCAGTTTTGGTGTCTACGGGCTCTCCTTGTTAAAGTATGACTTTGAAGAAAGGAGAACTTTTGAAGTAAGTCGATAGAAAGTCAAATCAAGTGAGACTCGGTGTGTCGAGTCCCTCGTCTTTTCGCTTCTTTGGGACTCCTACACCAAACGAGGTCCACTAAGTTTAGTCACAGAGTCTTATGTACTCTTCAAAGATAGCACCTTTGACAAGAAGTTCAGTGGACTTTAACACCGAAGTTCAGGACAGTGTCAAGACGTTTCAGGAAAGATTTTGGGAGTGATGTGAACTGTCTCTTTATCTAAAAACGAAAGAAAGAGAAAGAGTATCTTACTCGACCAAATCAAAGAGATAAGAGACCATAATCGTGTTGGGGTTTGGATCTGTTAAATCCCTTACGTCGTAAAATCCAGTAACAAGTCTTTTAAAAAAGAGAGGAAGAAAGAGTTTTATCGTGACGAGACTCGATAGAAAGAGTTCTCGTAGATGGAAGAGGACCCTTGAGAGACAAGGAGTACCATTTACCAGACATCCTTGGACGGGTCAGAACGAAGTATTATACAGATGTAATGAGTCCTTAAGTTTTGATCACGTGGGATTCGTTCCAAGTGTAAGATTAACAAAGTGTTTGTCGTGTGGTTCTTGTCTCAACCTAAGAACCTCTATAAAAGGTCGAACCAAAAAGGAGGAAGTTATACTTTAAATGTTCTTCTCGATGTAAGTTTTACGTAAAAAAAGTCTGAAGACCTAACACATAGGTACTTACTTATCTGACATCTTGTTGGTCCACGTTTTTTTATCGGTTATTTAAGTCTTCCTTTACTTACCAAGTCGGCTCCTTTAATAGTGGACCACTATTATATGTTTCTTATCTTTTTACCCGAGTTATGGTAGGAGATCTTATTCTTATGATCACAAATTACTAACGTCTTTAAAATGTTTCACGTTCCAAAGATCCATTGATACGGACTCCCGTTCTAGTTAGTCTGCAAGTCGACTGACTCGAGTATAACGTCACTGGTCTCGGAACGTCTGGTCGAAACGGGGTGAAGGGGTCTGAGGAAGGACAGTGTAGGGGAAGGGGAGTGTCTAGTAGAGGGTATTAGGGTCGGTCCGACCGGAGTCCGAAGGTTTGTGGGTCGGTTTTGACCTAAACCGAGAAGTAACGAAAAAAGGAAAAGAAAACATGAAAACTTTAATTAAAAGGGTTCCTCCGTAGAGGACCTCTAAAAGTACCTTTCTTTTATAATTAGATATTCTAGGGTATACATTGTCCCCTAAAACCACCGACTCGTCTCCGGGAAGTAGAGAGAGATGAGGAAGAGGAATAGGAAAAAGACAATGGTCGGTCCATGTGTACACTCCAAAGTAAAACATTAATCTCAACCTTCTTTTACTAAAACCCCCTATTCTAAACCAACCCCTCCTATTCTAGACTCTGAAGACCGTTCCCCGTTACCGATCGTAGCTTCTAAACCCTCTCGACCCGTGTTCGTCTCTCGTCGCGACCCCCGGTCCATTCGGCCCACCGTACCTCACCCCCGACGTCACACCCCGTTCCCAAGGACTTGGTGCCTGTCGTCGTGGGTTACTGAAAATCCCCGAGAAGGTTAAGGTTCTCAAAGGAAACTATGACTTCAAAGAATCATTAAACTATCAAATGCAATAATTTTTGTGCAACGGTATTCCATTATGAAGTAATACAAAAAGAAGAACGTTGTCACAGAATGTCTAAAATTTATCCTTAACGAATTCCTTCTTATTTTTTCTTAGGTAAAATGAACCTGATCGTTGGCTCTCACGAGACATAGGGTTCGTCGACACAAATCTACGATACACCAACGTCAGAGATAGAATTAACTTTCGAAAAGTAACTAGTACCAGTCTCCCACTTCGTCCAGAGGTCTTACCCGGTACCTCTCGATCATTGTAGGACCATGGGTAGCACCCCAAGGATAGTGACGTGTCCTTTGACACGTTTAAGAACCAACTCAATACGATGTCTTCTTGCCAAGGGTACCGGTCTGACACCTGAGAACGTCCAGACCAACCTGGTTGACTGTAAATAGTACTCACTTTACTCCTTTTCTTGTTCCGTCACTAAAAAAAAAGAACTACAATTAAATCAGTTTTGGAGAGGAAATAAACTTAGTGCGAGAAGGGTCAAAGTCTACAATTTTTACAGCAAAGTAGAGTCTATGTTATCACTCTGATTTAACCGTCCCAGAAAACAAACAGACATTACGGGTATGTACTGTTTTACTTTGAGACGGTAAGAGATTTCGAAACCAAAACTTTAAAGTGTTCGGACCCTTAGAGACAAGATCTTTGACAACGGTTGATCTGAAAGCTCCTCGCTCAGAATTTCAAGTGTAAAGACAACTTGGGACCCGACACTCGACCGGTGACTCTTGGAACCCTTCAGAAAGACTACGGAAATCATGAAACAACTTTTACTTTTACAATTCGACACTATAGAGAGCAGGGAGGTTTCGTAATAAAAGTGAATTTACACAAAAAATCACAAAAAGTAAGACCTCCTTTTTTTTTCCTACCCCGTTCCCCCGAGGAGATCCCGAGTACATCCTTCAATTCGACTACTTTTGACAGCTCAGGTCTCGACGTGAGTGTGCCAGGTGCACTTTATTTAGTGCTCCTTCTCTTCGGGGACCGTACGTTGGTCTACTTTGTTCCTCACCGGGAATCCCTCACCCTGGGAGCCGCAGTAACCTATCCGCCCCGGGCGATGTCCCCTAACCCAGTGAGTGGGTCGTGACCCTTCGTGGGAGAGAGGTTCGATGTCCGAAATGGACAGACCACCGAGTCCCTCGGACCCCGCGACCGACCCCTAGGACCAGATTGGTAGTCGTGGGTCAGATGGTTCTCTTTTAGACTTGATTCCAGTTCATTTCGGTCTCGTTCTCGCACCCTCTGGACCCCCTCTAAATGTGACGGAAAGAACCCCTCTCAGATGACCTGTGAGACGTTGACCTTTCCTGAACTTGTGATTCAACGAAACGAACTCGTGAGAAACAGACCCTCCGAAACCATACTCCCCTTATAACCTCAGACAATTCATGGTAACACAAGAGTACATTTAATGGTTTTAGTCGACCCCGAGTACGACGACGACGACGATTCAGCGAAGTCAGCACAGGCTGAGACACGCTGGGGTACCTGACGTCGGGTGGTCCGAGGAGGCAGGTACCCTAAAAGGTCAGTTCTCACGACCTCACCCCACGGTAGCGGAAGAGGGTAGACCCCTAGTATCTGTCTCTATTTGATGACTCCAACAAAACCCACCACTGTCACAGCTACCCCTGCACTAGACCCTAAAAGGGAACTCACTCACCGTAACAGTCATACCTAACAACCCTCACCCTGATTCCTTCTCCCTACCTCTTTGTAAACGAGTCGAGGGAAGGAGTAACCAATGTCTAACCAGGGAACCCTGTACGTAAGACTCAAAGACCCACCACTGACGTCCTTGGAGTTCTTCAAGAGAACCACGAACTAAGGAGTCGTAGTTGTCCTTTCGGTCCCTCCTCCGTTTCTCACGCACCACGACCGTACTCTGCTCACGACACACGTCAAACCGACGACCTTCAAGTCCGACGTACACCCCTGCACCTTTGGTGCGGGTTTCCGGAGACTTCGTTCCCTCCACCCACACCGTGGATTCACACACTACGTCCCGTGTGGAACGTGGTGGGTCTAAGTTGACACGAGAGACACACAGGTTGTGGGTATTGACTTTACATCTCGGAGGTAAAAACACTCTTATTCTAAAAGAGTGAATAAATAAGTTCTCTCTTTCACATTCAAGTCATTCAGTATCTCAGACAAAGTTCCGTCATCGATCAATACAGAAACTTTTCTGGTTTCTCTCTCCTAATCATTTTGTTTGATAACAAGGGTGACATCGATTAGGTTATCCGTATTGACTAAAAGTAATAGAAGAACGAAGTGGTAGGTAAGATCTTAAGAGAAAATGAGTTGGTAGTGACTCGACCGGAGTTACTAAACGGACTACCAACTGAGTCCAAAAGTGACAGATCACTACAATGGAACGAAAAACCCCCCTATTATCGACGTTAACGGGTAAATAGTAAGAGTGAACCGTTCCTCAGTGGTGCTCCACGGGGTCATATAGAGGATCTAAGATTTACATGAGAAGAGACTGGGTAACATATCTTTTTTGGACGTCTTGAAGTACACTTAGTAACCGCGAATGAAGACACCATCATATTTGTGTGCCGACGACCAGGTGACCACCTACCACTAGACCACCATCAATGTTGATGTTCAAGTTACCTTGGAAATAGCACAAGAGACCGACTACTAAAGAGGGTTTCTTGATTCTAAAAATTGGTCGTCTCAGTTTCCGAAGTTCCCGTCGTATCTAAGACGATCACCCTATGACCCTCTCTACCGTTCTTCCGGGTCAACATAAAGACGATAACCCAAAGTCCTGGGTACATTAGATCGATAATCTCTGCGTGAGACAGGCGGGTACAACAGTTTTTACCCAATAAAGGAGAAAAGATTGACTCATTATAAGGTGACACGTGCCCGGGGTGTAGAAGAAATAGGTCAGTGGACGACCACCCGTAATTCCGACAAAGGTACAGAACCGATAACGTTTATCACGACGATACTTGTGACTCCGCGTCTATAGAAAAGTTTAATATCAAAAAACGGACTATATACGGGTCCTGACCCTAAAGACCTAGTATACCGTTGAGATAAAAGTCGAAAAATTCCTTTGAGTATGACAAAAGGTATCACCGACGTGGTTAAATGTAAGGATCGTTGTCACATCCTCCCAAGGGTAATTCTCTTGTAAGAAATGTCAAAATATATATAAAATGTTAAAACGTAACTATAAATTTTGTACTAACGATATCAGTGTAGAAAATATTCCTAAGTATATTGTAAACACTCGAATTGATAAAAAAATGTTAAAGTATAACTATAAAAAATTTACTAACTATATAAGTCTGAGAAATATACTAAGGATAACTATATTATGAACACCTTTTAATATTACTCTTGATGGTCCGTCACACTCTCTCCTCACCGCACTGACGAGTAGACAAGGAACCATCGGGAAGATACAGGACTAAGATGACGACAGTCCAGTCGGGCCCTCCTTCCGAAACCACAGTCGACTTGACCGACGTAGTGTGACCAAGAGAACTCACGGTCGGAGTACACTGTGACAGGGGTGCTCGAAGTCGACTCACCGTCCTTCGGTCGAACCAGGGTGAGGTATGAACAGTCGTTTCTGATTGAAAACACCACTTTTATTTGTGCCACATCCCATGTGGGTCGTGTGTAAGACCCAATAGAACAGTTTAGAGACCCGTAGACTACGTTCGGAACTTTGTAGTCAGGAGGGTCGTCTTAACCGAGGAAATGACTTATTACGACTCACAGTCGGTGAGAGGAAGTCGGGAGACCAAACCTTGTCGAAATGGACAGACAGATGGCGTAGAAATCGGAGTACCACCGTACTCTTGTCTCTGTGTACCGACCCTAATTAACCCTGTTCCGAGAGTCGGTTTAAAAGAAGTTAAGTTGACGTCTGAGTGGGAGTTTTTACTATCATCACCAGTCGGAACATTTACCGACCAAGTTTTGAGATGGAAAATACCGTATCAAAACTATTATATCTTTGTACAGTGTGATAAGGTCCCTGATATATGGGGTAGTTAAAAGAAGTGTCCCAATTAGAATATTTTTAGTTTAATTCGGAACTTACTATTACGAAACGACGAAAGTTACTTTCGTTCTACTCCAGGGGTATCAAAAGATTAGTCAAGAAAAAACACACACACCTACTACGGGTTCACGTAATAACAATTTACTTGAGTAGACATACATCAAGAGTTTTGTTATATTACCGACGGAAGAGGTTACTAAGTAAAAAGGATATTTTCCGTAGAAAATGTTTACACATTAAGTAAAATTACCGAATGATTACTGAACCTAAGGATTCCGTCAGAGAGATTAGTAATAAACTCGTAAATCCGTGACCAGTCAGACCATGGTATATGTTAATCTCTACGAATTTTGTAGGTCACCTTCACTCCGTTACTTCAGATCCAATATTACATTGGCTACCGAATCATGTAGTCGTAGGTTGTAATAAAAAGTTTCTAGCACCAGATGAGACATGACTCGTTTTTCTTAGAGAGTGAGGAACACACTATTAACTAACCCTACGATGGACGATGAGGTGATCGGCCGTAGGTGGTCAGTCAGTAACGACCAACTAAGGTCGCGAGAAAGGTCTGCTTGGGTCTATGCGGAAGTCTTAGGAAGGGTTTTCTACGAGACTCCGTCGGTGGTTCGTCGTCTCAATCGTACGCTCTAAGTAAAACATTACCCAAATAGGATAATACAATACCCTCTTCCTTTACCGTTAGGTGAGGTCATAAGAAAGGACCTCTTAGGGCACCTGTCTCCTCGGACCGTCCGATGCCAGGTGTCCGAACGGTTCTCAGCCTGTACTGACTTCGTTGAATCGGGTCGTGTAATACAATACCGGACTTAACAGAGGGACTTTTTAAGTATACAAATTCAGGATTGACGGTCCGGAAGTCTTACTGTGACTAAACCTCTGTCCCAGAAATTACTCCGTTCATTCGATCTTACTTTATTAGCCCCTACGGGAATTGGGTCACTGACAACAGGAATATTCTTCTTTAAAACTGTGTCTATACATGGTTCCCTTCTGTTACCCTTCTGTCTCCGTACTACTCTCTATTCTGTCTATAAATGGTTGCTTCCTCTCTTCGAACCCTGTGTCTGAAGGGATGCTTGGGGTCTTCTTTGGTTAGTAACAACTGAGGAACCAGAGTATGAAGATCTGAGGTCTTGACACTCTTTTTTTTAAAGACAACAAATTCGGTGGTGGGTTACACACCAAGAAACAATGACGGTGGGATCGTTTACTAATGTTCAGAGTGCTTTACTTTTTGTATCTTCATTTTACCACTTTCATTAATTCTTTGAAGAACTGAAGATATTATTGTCTTACCTTAGGAAACGTTAAAAAATATAAATGTGAGTTCAATTATAATAAGGAGATCCAACTTATTATAAAAGACCGAAAACCCTCAATCAAGGTTATGGTATCTCATTCCGGAGATATTTTTCCTTGTTTCAAAAGTCAAGTCAAATCAAGTCAGCGAGTCAGCACGGGTTGAGAAACGCTGGGGTACTTAGCGTCGTGCGGTCCGGAGGGACAGGTAGTGGTTGAGGGTCAAGTGAGTCTGAGTCCAGGTAGCTCAGTCACTACGGTAGGTCGGTAGAGTAGGAGACAGTAGGGGAAGAGGAGGACGGGGGTTAGGGAGGGTCCTAGTCTCCGAAAAGGTTACTCAGTTGAGAAGAGTACTCCACCGGTTTCATGACCTCAAAGTCGAAATCGTAGTAAGGGAGGTTTCTTTAGGGTCCCAACTAGAGGAAGTCTTACC
Organism: Capra ibex; assembly: GCA_006410555.1. NCBI lineage: Eukaryota > Metazoa > Chordata > Mammalia > Artiodactyla > Bovidae > Capra > Capra ibex. Next base: position 58,310,566 of record SJYO01026388.1, on the reverse strand, counting down.
TGACCAACCTAGAGGAACGTCAGGTTCCCTGAGAGTTCTCAGAAGAGGTTGTAGTGTCAAGTTTTCGTAGTTAAGAAGCCGCGAGTCGAAAGAAGTGTCAGGTTGAGAGTGTAGGTATGTACTGATAACCTTTTTGGTATCGGAACTGATATTCCTGGAAACAACTGTTTCATTACAGAGACGAAAATTTATAAGACAGATCCAACCAGTATTGAAAAGAAGGTTCCTCATTCTCAGAAAATTAAAGTACCGACGTCAGTGGTAGACTATACACGTAATATTTTATGATTTTGTTTGGACCTTCAGTCTCAACTTAAATATTGTACTCGAATTTTTGTACTTTGTAGAGACACCATTTACCTTATTACCAGAGGCTTCTACAGATACAGGATTAACGGTCTTGGACAGTTATGTAATGTAGTGTACCTTTTACTCTTACTTCTAAAATTAACCTTAATACCAACGATCAACTGGAGTTTTACCCCCTCAAATAGTACCTAATAAACCCACCCAGGTTATATTAGTATTCCCGGGAATCTTCACCTTCTCCCTCCGTCTTCTCCTTCAGTCTCACTAAGTTATACTTTTTAGATCTGAGTGGTGAAGACCGGAACTTTTACCTCCCTCACCCCGGGTCCTCGGTTCCAGACGTCCGTCTGAGATCTTCGTCCTTTTCCGTTCCTAAGAAAGAGTCTGAAAGATCTGTTCTCACATCGGGACGGTTGTGGAATAAAAATTGGGTCTCTCTGGGTGAAGTCTGTAGACTGGATGTCTCGATATTCTATTATATCGACGAAACGAAAATTCGGTGATTCAGACTCCATTAAACAATACCGTCGTTACCCTTCAGTCATTTTCGAGGTCATTGACAAATTTATACGAATGTTGCGATTAAAATCTTTCTACCAAAACTTTTCCCATACGAGGACCTTATCACCGTCGAGAACAAAATAAAAACTTCATCCTCGTAGTACCTAATAGACGAGGAATAGAAATAGAAGGTTGAAACGAGAGACTGGAAAGGGAGCTTAGGAGATGAAAAGTAAGGAGGTATGATTCTAGTGGTCTTGGTCACAGACTAAAGGAATAAACAAAATTACGTAATGGAAATAGACCAGTGGGTGTGTATTTCGAGACTCCTGGTAAACCTCAGGACGGAGAAGAAGGGGAGAAAGGTAGAGTAATCTAAAGTGTAGGACGGACAATAGTACAAAGAGAGTGAATGAGGAAGGAAGAGTAAAGATGGAAGGGTTAAGACGTGAACTGGGAACTAAGGAAAACGGAAAGGTTCAAAGGATTGACTGGAGTACAGGAAGTCACGGATACGTACGGTTAGAAGAACGGGGTGAAAACGACCTTATTAGAATGGTAAATCCACATTATTAGAGAAAGGGAGTTCCAACAAAATTTCCGGAAGATGTCCCTCCGGGCTCGGAGAGTGACGTCATAATGGACAAGTTAAGTCAACGAGTCAGCACAGGCTGAGAAACACTAGGGTACTTAACGTCGTGCGGTCCGGAAGGACAGGTAGTGGTAGAGGGCCTCAAGTGAGTCTAAGTGCAGGTAGCTCAGTCACTACGGTAGGTCGGTAGAGTAAGAGACAGCAGGGGAAGAGGAGGACGGGAGTTAGAAAGGGTCGTAGTCCCAAAAAAGATTACTCGGTTGATAAACGTACTCCACCGGTTTCATAACCTCAAAGTCGGAGTCGTAGTCAGGAAGTTTACTTGTGGGTCCTGACCAGAGGAAATCCTACCTGACCAACCTAGAGGAACGGAAGGTTCCCTGAGTGTTCTCAGAAGAGGTTGTGGTGTCAAGTTTTCGTAGTTAAGAAGCCTCGAGTCGAAAGAAGTGTCAGGTTGAGAGTGTAGATATGTACTAGTGACCTGTTTGGTATCGGAACTGATCTGCCTGGAAACAACCGTTTCATTATAGAGACGAAAAATTATACGATAGATCCAACCAGTATTGAAAGGAAGGTTCCTCATTCGCAGAGAATTAAAGTACCGACGTCAGTGGTAGACGTCACTAAAACCTCGGGGGGTTTTATTTCAGACTGTGACAAAGGTGACAAAGGGGTAGACAAAAGGTAGACATGGTAGTGAGTAATTAGGTGGATGTGGACGGAATCCTCGGTCTCGTCCCAAGAGTTGACACTACGTGTCCTCTCAGTGTCCCCTCGAAAGTCTTTTGCAACTGAGGGACCGGGTTAATTAGTCTTAGCGATCCGGACCCCGACACGGACGGTATTTCAGATGTTTTAGTAATAGCTACAGACATAAAAAGAAGGAGACTGACTGACATTTGAAGAATACCCGTGACTCACATAAACGTAGTAAAACAATACTTTTGGGACTTCGGGTCGTATTACGAGTGTACAACGACAAGTCAACTTGTCTTAGGGTCCAGAAAACTACGTCATTAGATTTCTATCCCGGGATTTTCGACACTGAAATGGAAAAAGGTACAGAGTTTGTAGACTATAGACTATTTAAGGTTATTAAGTCATGAGGACTTCAAGAAACTGTTCAAAGAGAGGTCGACCAGAGTACTAATCCTAGTTCTTCTAGTTTGATATTTCTAGGAATGTTCAATATAGTAAATTTTTAGTAAAAATGACACGGAAGAACCTACAATTACATTAACATTAGGATCTTCGGTCCCGGAGGTACCTTATTATCCTTTACTGGTCCCTTCATTTTAAACGAATACATATCTGACGAAGTTTACATCCCATCGTACAGATAAACTCCGAAGGGTCTACCGTCTCCCCATTTATTAGGTGGACAGTTTCGTCCTCTACATCTAAGCCAAAGACCCAGTCCTCCTAGGGGACCTCTTCCATTACCGTTAGGTGAGGTTATAAGAACGGACCTTTTAGGGTACCTGTCTCCTCGGACCGTCCCATCTCTGGTCCACCAACGTTTCACAATCTACACTGACTCGTCGATTCGTGTGTGTACAAATAAACATGTCGAAAGGCACATTGAAAGTATCTATAAGTCACCTTATAACGTTAATCGTAAAGGACCAAAAAAAAAGTCGTCACAACCTTATGACTTCTTCAGGAAACAATTGTTTGAACATAAATTCCCAATTAACGTGAAGTCTTCCGACACTATCCCCGAGTTATTCTATCACACATATTTCCTCGACCAAGGGGAAGTAATAGGTTTTGTGTCTAGACGATAATGATCATCGTCATTAAGAATAGAGGACTTGTGAATCACGGTCGTCGAAAACAAATATTAAATGACACTTTAGTGTTGGTATTCATTCTTGAGACGGAACAGGACGGGGTGTAGATGTTTACACAGAAATGGACAAGGGTTTGAAAGGAGAAAGAGAAAGTCGTCCATTCGATACGGGAGGACACGGGGTCTCGCGGTGAGGAAGAATGAGTCCTTGATGAGGAAATAGTGGATAAGGATCCACCCAGTCACCATTTCTTAGGAGAACGGTTGCGTCCTCTGAGCTCAAGTTAGGGACCCAGCCCTTCTTGGGGACCTCATCCTTTATCGTTGGGTGAGGTCATAAGAACGGACCTTTTAGGGTACCTTCTTCCTCGGACTACCCGATATCAGGCACCCCAACGTTTTCTCAGTCGTGCTGGATCTCTGATTGGCTGTTGTTGGACAGGAAGGGTCGTCCCCCTGGTTCGAGTCGTACTTCCTAAGGAAAGGGAAGGGGGTATGTCTTGGATTCGTCTTAGAGGGAGTTCAAATAAACTTAAGTTCAATAGAGTAGGGTTTTAGGGAGTTTCACATTGATTCCCTAATATTGTAGTACAGAATGACTTAGGTGTCGTCTCTCCTAAGGACTTTAAATAGTCTCAATTGTTACATAAAATAGGGGGAAATATTTAGATAGGAAACTCCTACTTACAAACAAATCCCTCCGTACACTTATCCGCGGTTGTCTACACCCCCTGGGACCTCGTCTACCCTGAACCTCCCGGGTGTGGGTTAGGACCCGTGTGGACGAACGAAAGAAGGATTTGGTACGAAACCTCCTGTCGAGGATCAAAGGGGTGAAACATTAGGGGTGAAACAGAGAGGCGAAGAAATCTTCTGTTACCGTAAGTGTACGGATATCCGTCTGCACCTTGTCGATCCTTCTGGAGTCTCGGTCCCAAATTCAACCTTCTCCCCGCCAAGAGAAGGTCAGAACGTCCTCCTCCTCGGACCTGTCTCCGTCTTCTCTGACGTACGTCCTCGAAGACGTCCCCGAGGGGTACCTGAACCCCCCTCACCCCTCCTCTGGTCTTGTGTCTCCTCGGCTGGACACACCTGTGAGTGAGTCGGTACGAGTCGACCTTGGGTTCTCTCAATTTGAAAGGGCGAAACACCTTTTCCCACTTCTGGTTACCTACCCGAGGTAATTAAGGACTGAGACGTAGGGGAGTGTAGAGGAAGGACCCCACAAAGAGACAGAGAGAGAAGGGATAAACTCAGATTGAATGACTTACTTATTAAGTACGAATGACAAACTGGGAGTCGAGTAATAAGAGAATCACCAAAAGAGTGAGTCGGGAGAGTAGATCCAGTGGTCCTTGATGGTATAATGTTTATATTACCCGTAGAAAGTCAGGTATGGAATGGAAAGAGTTATAGAGACGCCGTGAACGAGATAACTAATACAGGAGGACGAACTTTGTTAGATGGTGAGAAATCGTAGACACTGTATAAGTAGAGAACCAAGAAGATGATTACCTAGTGAGGATACACCGGGGAAAGATCTTTGAATTAAGAGACGGAGGGTAATTTACCACGGGTCTTAAATCAAGAGTCGGAAGAAGAATAACACTTTCAGTATCTAGGTTTATAATAATCATTATAAATAACAAGGATTTAGATACAAAATTCAATACTAGAGAAAGGCGTCGACGTAAAACCTATGGTTCTGGATCTACAGGAATTTACGAGTAGTAGGAACTTAAGAAATAAAACGTCTTGTCGTGACAGTAAGACAGTCACTGGGTCTGTTTCAAGACTTTGTATTAAATTTTTAAGAGAGTACAGAAAAGGAATATGAAAGAGAGTCAAGTCAAGTCAGTGAGTCAGCACAGGCTGAGAGAGTGGGTGGGGGTCATAAGTTAGTATGGGTAAGATAGGAAATACGGAGAGTATAAATACAAGATAGTGGTGAAACTTCCGGGCATGTCTATTAGTCATTCTTGTTCATAGTTTAGTGTATAAAAGTACAGGGATCCCTTATCTTATAACCGTGTTAAAATTATATAATAAATTATTCGCCTATGTTTTAAGTCATTCATTTACCTAGTTGGTTTTAAGTTTAAGTCACGAAGACTAAAGTTCTTTTTGTCTCTGAAGACATTGTATTCTAATCGTGTTTCCCTCCGTCCTACCATCCCACCCAAACAATAATATTCCTTTGTGTACCTTGGATCCCTCTACTTGGTTTCATTTTTTATCCTTTGTCGTGCAGTCGGTCGTACACCATTCCGTCGTTGTAGATTCTCGGAGCTATCGACCTCACAGACTTTGAAGTGAGACTAAGAGGGGGCACGATAAAACACCCAAACGGAGAGTGATGTCGAGTGGAAAGGGGAGATGAGACGTACGGAAAAGGGGCGTAGTGACTTAGACGGACGAGTATCAAAGACGAAAGAGTACTGACCTACCGGTACTGAATAGCACTTGCGTCGGAAGGGAGGACTGAAGTAGACACATAGGGAAGTTGAAATCGAAGACGGTCGACAAACAAGGAAAGACAGGAAGGGTTAAGTTCAGAGGTTCCCTTCTCGGACTACCCGGACCGAGTCAAAGTTTTACGGTCGGGTGACTACTTTAAGGGACCTCATGGGTTCGATCAGGTGGTCTCAGGTTAATAATGGTACGTAACGATTCCTTCTCAGAGTACCATAGAGCCCAACGTGACCCGTTTTCGTTACCAGTCTCGTCTTTGAGACTGGTCTCTTTGACTGGTGTCTCAAAGTCTGGTGTCGTCTTTGAGACTAGTGTCTGTACAGTAGTGTACCAAGAAGGACCCCTATATTTTTTTATAATATTCGTAAGAATAGGGGTTCCTCTCTCCTTACCTCCGAGAGAGTTATAACACCCTTTTCGATCTTAACGTCGTCGATCCTTTCAAGTTTAGTGAATCCTCACGACTCTCACGTACACTATCCTACTCTCAGGTCTCTAAGCTCCTTAGAACTACCCTGGTATCATCCCCTCACCTTCCCCTAACTCCAGGCCTCTCAAAGATTCTTACGACGAATGTTGAGACCACACGGTGCTTGTTTCTGAGTCTTTAGATTACCTGTCATTTATGGTTGTTTAATTCACAAGACGAAGACCAGACCAAGAGAAGTCGACGGTGAAATTGTTATAAATCCGTTATAAAAAGGGGGATAATATTTTTACGAATGAATCTTTTAAACCTTTCATTTTTGGTATTTTCTTTTTTATTTTTATACACCATAAAAAATGATGGATCGTTCTTAACATTAATGGTAAAATATTAAAGAAAAGGATCAGAAAAAGAGGTGTACACAAGAAAGGACTGTTTAACTCTAAAAACACCATATATCAATAATCATATGTAACACGTAAAAGGAAATCAATAATACAGTGTTCATTCATTATGTAAGAGGTTTTATACCAACGTTTCTATAACAGTACCTCCCATAGTATTTTATAAAATGGTACAGGATAATCACTGCAAAGACCCCTTCCCTTACTGTTGGGTGGGGTCACAAGAACGGACCTCTTAGGGTACCTGTTACCTAGGACCACCCGATGTCAAGTATTCTAACGTTAACCTGTGTTGACTTCACGGGTAGTAAAAGTCTTAAAAGGCGTCAAACAACACCTTTGATATCAACACTAGATGTGTTAGTTTCCGAAATCGTGTCAGTTACTTCGTCTATAAAAAAACCTTAAGGAAACGAAAGAGATACAAGGTCACTTACAACCTTAAACTAAAGACCAAGGAGAAGGAAAAGATTTAGGTCGAACATATAAACCTTCAAGAGTCAAGTGCATGTCAACTTCGGATCGAACTTCCTAAAACTCGTATTAGAATGATCGTATACTTTACTTGGGTCAATACCATCAGACTTGTAATAAACCGTAACCGTAATGATCCTGACCTTACTTTTGACTGTCCCCTCTCGACAGAGTAATGATGTGAAGTCAGGTCAAGTCAAGTCAACGAGTCAGCACCGACTGAGAAACGTTGGGGTACTTAGCGTCGTGCGGTCCGGAGGGACAGGTAGTGGTAGAGGGTCTCAAGTAAGTCTAAGTGCAGGTAGTTCAGTCACTACGGTAGGTCGGTAGAGTAGGAGACAGCAGGGGAAGAGGAGGACGGGGGTTAGGGAGGGTCGTAGTCTCAGAATAAGTTACTCAGTTGAGAAACGTACTCCACCGGTTTCATAACCTCAAAGTCGAAATCGTAGTAAGGAAGGTTTCTTTAGGGTCCCAACTAGAGGAAGTCTTACCTGACCAACCTAGAGGAACGTCAGGTTCCCTGAGAGTTCTCAGAAGAGTTTGTGGTGTCAAGTTTTCGTAGTTAAGAAACCACGAATCGGAAGAAGTGTCAGGTTGAGAGTGTAGGTATGTACTGATGACCTTTTTGGTATCGAAACTTATCTACCTGGAATCAACCGTTTCATTACAGAGACGAAAACTTATACGACAGATCCAATCAGTATTGAAAAGAAGGTTCCTCATTCGCAGAAAATTAAAGTACCGACGTCAGTGGTAGACGTCACTAAAACCTCGGGGGGTTTTAGTTCAGACTGTGACAAAGGTGACAAAGGGGTAGATAAAGGGTACTTCACTACCCTGGCCTACGGTACTAGAATCAAAAGACTTACAACTCGAAATTCGGTCGAAAAAGAGAGAGGAGAAAGTGAAAGTAGTTCTCCGAAAAATCAAGGAGGAGTAAAAGACGGTATTCCTACCACAGTAGACGTATAGACTCCACTAACAATAAAGAGGACCGTTAGAACTACGGTCGAACGCAAAGAAGGTCAGGTCGCAAAGAGTACTACATGAGACGCATCTTCAATTTATTCGTCCCACTGTTATATGTCGGAACTGCATGAGGAAAAGGATGAACCTTGGTCAGACAACAAGGTACAGATCAAGATTGACAACGAAGGACTGGACGTATGTCTAAAAAGTTCTTCATCCAATCCACCAGACCATAAGGGTAGAGAAAGTCTTAAAAGGTGTCAAATAACACTAGGTGTGTCAGTTTCTGAAACCGTATCAGTTATTTCGTCTTTATCTACAAAAAGACCTTGACAGAACGAAAAAACTACTAGGTCGCCTACAACCGTTAAACTAGAGACCAAGGAGACGGAAAAGATTTTGGTCGAACTTGTAGTCCTTCAAGTGTCAAGTGCATAACGACTTCGGACCGAACCTCTTAAAACTCGTAATGAAATGATCGTACACTCTACTCACGTTAACACGCCATCAAACTCGTAAGAAACCGTAACGGAAAGAAACCCTAACCTTACTTTTGACTAGAAAAGGTCAGGACACCGGTGACGACTCAAAAGGTTTAAACGACCGTAGAACTCACGTCGTGAAAGTGTCGTAGTAGAAAGTCCTAAACTTTATCGAGTTGACCTTAAGGTAGTCGAGGTGATCGAAACAAACATTACTACGAAAGATTCCGGGTGAACTCAAGTGTAAGGTCCTACAGACCGAGATCTACTCACTAGTGTGGTAGCACTAATAGGTCCAGTACTTCTAGAAAAAACATGTCAAGAAGGTACATAAGAACGGTAGAGAAGAAGTATGGAAGACGAAGACAATCCAGGTCTGGTAAAGACAGGAAATAGCTCAGGTAGAAACGTACTTTACAAGGAAACCATAGAGATTAAAAGAACTTCTCTAGAGATCAGAAAGGGTTAGACAACAAAAGGAGATAAAGAAACGTAACTAGAGACTTCTTCCGAAAGAATAGAGAAGTACGATAAGAGACCTTGAGACGTAAGTCTACGAATATAGAAAGGAAAAGAGGAAACAAAAGCGAAGAGAAGAAAAGTGTCGATAAACATTCCGGAGCGGTCTGTCGGTAAAACGAAAAAACGTAAAAAAAGGTGAATAGAAAGGGTAAAAGTCCAAAGGGGTAAAAGTCGTAAAAGTGATACGACCGACGTTCACCCCCACCCCACACACCACAACAGACCTTTCGACGACCGAATCACGTAGTAGCACAGACACGGGTAGGAGGAAGCGACGTGTGGGAACTATGGGAGGAGGGGTGGGGGATACGACTGACTGAAGAGGAGAGAGGTCTGAGGTCCCATGAACTTCCATTCTCGTACAAGAAGTTGGAACAAAGGACTCCCGGGTCGTACACAGTACTTACATAATAAATTGTGTACAAAAACTGATCTACTTGGCGAAAATCTCTGTTAGAGGGGGAGGTGGGTAGGGGGAGTGTGTGTGGGTCCTTCCTTGAACCTCGGTCTCTCTTCCTCCTCCTCAATAAATCAGCGAGTCAGCACAGACTGAGAAAGGCTAGGGTACCTGACATCGGGTGGTCCGAGGAGACAGGTACCCTAAGAGGTCCGTTCTTATGACTTCACCCAACAGTACAGGAAGAGGTCCCCTAGAAGGGTTGGGTCCCTATCTTGGGTCCAGAGGATGTAGAAGACGTAACATCCACCTAAGAAATGGAGACTCAGAACTCTTCTTCCCCCACCGAATGGGTTTCGTGTACTAGACTTATGCCGTTGTAGTAAGATTTTCCTTACATGACTCGACTCGACATTTCGTCCGTCCCTTTCCGTCCTCTAGACCCAAGTTAGGGACCCAACCCTTATAGGGGAACTCTTCCCTTATCGATGGGTAAGGTCATAATAACGGACTTCTTAGGGTACCTGTCTCCTCGGACCACCCCGGTGTCAGGTTCCCCGACGTTTCTCAACCTGTGTTGACTCCCTGATTGTGAAAGAAAAAAAAACCTCTGTATCTGTCTCCAAACACCCAATTGAATGTATTATTTATTTACCGACTGGACCTAACTCTGGGGTAACTAGATAGAGGTCCTGGTCGTGTTGAAGATGGTGACCTCCGACTGAAAGGACGTGGTATTTCCGTAGGACGTTTTACGGGTTACGTAAGGAGAAGGTGTCGGGGGGAGTGGGAATCAATAGAAGACATCGTAATTGAACTTACTTTGATGGTGGAGAGACACTACGTGTTCAGACCGACCTCTTTGAAGTCGTGTGAACGTTTCACAGTACCCGTGGACCTCTAGGGTCGGTGTCTCTCCTGGGAATTTCTCGGTCCTCGACGAGAGAAGTTTTTCACCATGTCCCCGAAATCTCTTTGAAATCTCGGCCACCCGTAGTTACCAGAGTCGGGTCCTTCGTCTTCCTACGACCTCCCGACGAGAGTTGGCGCTGACCCCACCCTCAGGACATTCCTAAAGAGGGTCCCTGAGCTCGTCGAATTGTCAGGGTCAATTCGTACGTGTAGAACCTTGGGAGACCTTTCTACCCGACACTTCAGGACACACACACGAATCAGCGAGTCAGCATAGAGAAACACTGGGGTACCTGACATCGGGTGGTTCGAGGACACAGGTACCTTAAAATGTCCGTTCTTATGACCTCACCCAACGGTAAAAGAGGAGATCCCCTAGAAGGACTGCGTCCCCTAGAGGACGCAGAGGATGAAACCGTCGTCTAAGAAAATGGACTCGGGGACCCTTGGGGTCCGACACTCCCCCCAACAAAGTTCATGAGATTGTACTAAAGAGAGTTTCGTGAGAACGAGTTTGTGGTACGACTCATTGAATTATCTTTTAAGGAAAATTGTAGATTTTTGCAAAAACGATAATTCTCTCTTACCGTTCAATCTTTGAATTCTTAATTTTATAGGACGAGTCCTTTTTTTTTTTTCCTCTCTGAAGATTTGTTACAAAAACACTGTTATTTACCTTATCTAGATCTGTGGCTGATTCAATGTCACTCCCTTCAAAGATTGCACTCCAGAGTCGAGATTTCGTACCAAAGATCTCTAAACATTTACAGTAGTGTAGGGAGGGGTAGTACCGGGTCTGTCTCCCGGCTCTTGGTGGACTTATTCAGTCGGACAACTTTCGACCCGGGGTCCCTTTGCACCGGAAAGATAAGACAAGTGGACGGAAGTTTTCTGGTAATGAAAAATTAACGTGAATAACAAAGATCCGAAAACAAGGTTAAAGAAAAGATTGGAAAGACAAGAGATATTGCGTTACTTTCGTAGTAATTTCGAGTATAGAACACCATATAAAATCGTATAGTAAAATATCACACTGTCAGAAGTAACTTAAAGAGATTCTCTTAATATAACCAAAATGTAAAGTGGTCGGATTAAAAGAGATATCAGTCGACATATTCCCTCCTTGTGAGCTGGTCATAATCCAAGAGGTCGATCCCGGAACGTTTAGTCTATTGTTTTCTGTCTACTTGTTCTCTCTTTATTTGAGTTCAAATACTTGGACCCGTCGTTCGTAGGTGTGTCCCGCGAGTCTCCACTCAGTAAGTTTCCTCACCAACCTTTAACCCCGAATATACCGTAGATTTGTTTTCTTACTGTTTAAACATCTTTCACAGTTCTGTTTCCTTTCCAGAAACTCAAAGATCTCGTCGTTTAAGTCCCTTCCATTTAGATACCCCGTTGATTACCTTCTCTTCCCAGGAATTTTACACGATGCATCCAAGGACACTACAAAAGAGACTCGACTATTCCCAGATCCCAACAAAGACCACTAATTGAACAAAAGGACCATTTCTCCCCGACCCCCCGGTGACCCCTGTGTCTAAACCCAGAACGAAAATCCGTTTCCCCCCCGTACATTTCTGGAAAGGAGCATGAATCAACGGAAATCGAGTTTTATAAATTATACGGATTCACCGTATAAGATAATGGGAACGACGACGACGATTCAGAGAAGTCAGCACAGGCTGAGACAACCTGGGGTACCTGACGTCGGGTGAGAATTGATGGGAATTAGTAAGTAAAGAAGAACAAGATTAGATGAGTGATCTCATCGATTTTATGTCAGAACTCTTATTCTATCGTGTTTCTTTTATTTCTAACGGTAAGATAACGAAAAAAAAAAGAAGTTAAAATGAATTTTCAGAGGAAGGGTTCTTCACTACACGGACTTAGGCAAGTAGGGACTTGGGTGACATCCAGATCCGGCTTAGATCTTCGAAATAAAGACCCTGATGAGAAGAGGAAAGAGTGGAGGGTTGGAATTTGTAAGTACATTCTGTATGTAACATAGACTTGTCTCAAAGAAAAGTACACTCGCAAAACGATAGCTATGGGACAGTAATTAGGAACAAGAAACAGGATGGGAGACAGTCGGTATCCACAGCTCTAGACAAATGAGGGAAAGACTTGTACAAGTGTAACCGGGAAGTGGTACCTACATCGAAACAACGAGTCACCCGAGCACTTCTCTTTCAGTCGGATGTGCTCTAATCTTTAGACCCTTCAGAACTAAAATTGAAAGAGACTAAGATAAAAGAAACCAAATTAATAAATGGAAAGTTTGTGGAAAGATCAAAGGATTTAATAAATGGAGTAGTTGTGGTTTACCGTAACCTTTTAGAAGATTTGAGGTCAAATCCGAAATAAGTGTAGTAACCCACTCTTGTACTAATACGTGACCCTCCTTGAACTAGGTTACTCTTCTCTTTAAGATTTCTACTGTAAACACATTTCCACTATAATTAATACCGTTAATATACCGGACGAACCGTCAATACGGATTAATGGTACGTCCTGTAACACTACCACGCAACACTTTACTATCGCTTATAAAGACGCCTAAAATAAACTAATCTTATGACAAGATATTTACGGACAAGTCGGTAGTGTCAAATAACGACTTCTACGTTTGGTTGTTAAATTTCTCCGGTTTGTTTCATCCCCGTAAAAGGGATCACTCTTATTACCCCCACCTCTCCTCGTAAAGGACGTAATTTAGGAACGATGAGTTTTACACCAGGAACCTGGTCGTCGTAGTCATAGTCGACCCTTGAACAATCTTTACGTCTTCGAGACCGAGATGGGGTCTGGTCGACTCGGTTTGGGATGGGATATAAACTTGTTCTAAGGGTTCACTAAGTCACTCGGTATTTTAAAACCTTCGTGGAAACATTTAGTGAGAAAGGAGACAGTTCCCCTCAACTACCTCCTTACCTCACATGTTCCTTTTTGTCCCGAGATCGATCAAGAGTGGTTGGAGTCTATACGTCTACTATGGTGAAATTACCGTCTTCACTTCTCCTTGATCTCTCACAGAAGTACTTCCGCTTTCTCCTCTCACCTTTTCGACTGAATTTTGAGTTGTAAGTTTTTTACTTCTAGTACCATAGGTCAGGGCAACGAAGTACCGTTTATCTACCCTTTTTCACCTTTGTCACTGTTAAAGTAAAAGAAATTGAGGTTTTAGTGACGTCTGTCACTAACGTCGGTACTTTAATACTCTATGAACAAGGAACCTTCTTTTCGATACTGCTTGAATCGTATAATTTTTCGTCTCTGTAATGAAACGGTTGTTTCCAGTCCTATCAGTTTCGATACTAAAAAGGTCGTCAGTACATGCCTACATTCTCAACCTCGTATTTCTTCCGATTCACGTCTTCTTAACTACTAAAACTCGGTACCACGACCTCTTCTGCGAACTCTCAGGGAACCTGTCGTTCCTCTAGTTTGGTCAGTTAGGATTTCCTTTAGTTGGGACTTATCAGTAACCTTCCTGACAACGACTGCGAGATTATGAAACCGGTGGTCTACGTTTCTCGACTATGTAACTTCTTCTGGAACTACAACCCTTTCTGTCTTCTGTCCTCCTCTTCCCCCACTGTTTTCTACTCTACCAACCTACCATAGTGACTGAGTTACCTGAACTCAAACTCGTTTGAGTTCCTCTATCACTTCCCGTCCCTTCGGAACGTACGACCTCAAGCACCCCAGCGTTTCTCAGTTCGTACTGACTCACTTGTTGTTTCGATCAAGAGTGTCCAATCTTACTTTGACACCGAATAAATTTTACTGCTAAGGTCGAGGTCGGGGTCTTGAAGGGAGAGATGTCCAGATTCCACCCCGGTCAGAAGACGAAGACATTCTCCATGAGACTTCTACAGACTTGTGGAAGTTCAAATTCTAAGTGACAGACGTGAATGACTCTTTTCCCTTCCGACTCTTGCTCCGACGTCATCCTTCCCCCACTAACTATATATATATATATATCCCTTTGTTTGTTTGTGTTCTCAGATGTCTTCCTTCTTCTTACGTTAAAGAACACAAGAGACCTTTCAGATCATTATAAATGTGAACTTAAGATTACTAATTATTAAAGTTGGAGAGTCCAATTCTTACATAAAAAAAAAAAACTGAGTAGTCCGAAAATCACTGGGATTCATAATTTGTTTCGGTGTATAAGACCTCCTTTATGGGTGTTACATGTGTTACTAGAGTGGACAGTGAGACTTAATTCTTTAATACAGTCAACAAGGGGTAGTAAAAGTTCTGACAAGAAAATAACAAACATCATTAGGAACGAACGCGAAGGGTCCATTTCTTAGACGGACGGTCACGTTCGCTGAGTCCTCTGAACTCAAACTAGGGACCCAGTCCTGTTGGGGGACCTCCTCCTTTCCCGTTGGATGAAGTCATAAGAACGGACTTTTTAGAGTACCTGTCTCCTCGGGGCACCCGGTGTCAGGTGCCCTAACGTCTCAGTCCGTGTTGACTCGTTGACTCATACGTGCGCGTCCGTGTGTGTGTGTGTGTGTGTGTGTGTGTGTGTGTGAGGAACGAACCCCTCCTCGTCCTGTTAGACACTCTCTACACAGAAGACTTTTTCGGACACTCCGACAGAAATGAAATTCGTCCTGAATCTTTTTTTGTCCAATAAAAGGGTTTTCGTTTCAGATACCTAGAGACTTAAACATACATACATAAAAATATATCGTTATACTTGTTTCGATCACCTCCACTACCTTAAGGTCAACTCGATAAAGTTTAGGATTTTCTACTACGACACTTTCACGATGTGAGTTATACAGTCGTTTAAACCTCTTGAGTCGTCACCGGTGTCCTGACCTTTTCCAGTCAAAAGTAAGGTTAGGGTTTCTTTCCATTGTGGTTTCTTACAAGTTTGATGACGTGTTAACGTAAGTAGAGTGTACGATCAGTTCATTACGAGTTTTAAGAGGTTCGGTCCGAAGTCATTATACACTTGACACTTAAAGGGCTACAAGTTCGACCAAAATCTTTTCCGTCTCCTTGGTCTCTAGTTTAACGGTTGTAGGCGACCTAGTAGTTTTTTCGTTCTGTCAAGGTCTTTTTGCAGATAAAGACGAAATAACTGATACGGTTTCGGAAACTGACACACCTAGTGTTATTTGACACCTTTTAAGAAGTTCTCTACCCTTATGGTCTGGTGGATTGGACGGAGAACTCTTTGGATATACGTCCAGTCCTTCGTTGTCAATCTTGACCTGTACCTTGTTGTCTGACCTAGGTTTATCCTTTTCCTCATACAGTTCCGACATATAACAGTGGGAATAAATTGAAGATACGTCTCATGTAGTACTCTTTGCGACCCGACCTTCTTCGTGTTCGACCGTAGTTCTAACGGCCCTCTTTATAGTTATTGGAGTCTATACGTCTACTGCGATGGGAATACCGTCTTTCACTCCTCCTTGATTTCTCGGAGAACTACTTTCACTTTCTCTTCTCACTTTTTCACCCGAATTTCGAGTTGTAAGTCTTTTGATTCTAGTACCGTAGACCAGGGTATTGAAGTACCCTTTATCTACCCCTTTGTCACCTTTATCACCGACTGAAATAAAAAGACCCGAGGTTTTAGTGACGTCTACCACTGACGTCGGTACTTTAATTTTCTGCGAACGGGGAATATTCCTTTCAATTCTGGTTGGATCTGTCGTATAATTTTTCGTCTCTGTAATGAAACGGTTGTTTCCAGGTAGATAAGTTTCGATACCAAAAAGGTCATTAGTACATACCTACACTCTCAACCTGACACTTCTTCCGACTCGCGGTTTCTTAACTACGAAAACTTGACACCACAAACTCTTCTGAGAACTCTCAGGGAACCTGACGTTCCTCTAGGTTGGTCAGGTAAGATTTCCTCTAGTCAGGACCTACAAGTAACCTCCCGGACTACAACTTCGACTTTGAGGTTATGAAACCGGTGGACTACGTTTCTCGACTGAGTAAACTTTTCTGGGACTACGACTCTTTCTAATTCCCGTCCTCCTCTTCCCTTACTGTCTCCTACTCTACCAACCTACCGTAATGACTGAGTTACCTGTATCCAAATCCACATGAGGCCCTCAACCACTACCTGTCCCTCCGGACCACACGACGCCAAGTACCCCAGAGTTTCTCAGCCTGTGCTGACTCTTTGACTTGACTTGACTTATTTTCAGATACATTCGTTATAATTTTATAGTTCAACGTCTCCTATAGTTTAATGTGTTCTTCTTTCCAACCAATCTCTTATATAAGAGATCTAGGACAATATACTAAGATGGACTTAAATTGAGATAATAAGTCAGTAAACGACTTTTGATCGAGTTTATTCTCATAACGACGATATAATTTCTGTTTTACTGAGTTCTCGGAGAAGTCAAGAGAGTAATGTTACTTAAGAGAGGTCGTCGTTAGTTACGGAAGGGTTCCCGGAGTGGGTTACCTTAAAGTACGTGTTCAGTAAGGTACTGAGAAGGGTGGGGTGGGATTTAGAGTCCCGTTGAAAAGAGTAAGTAAAGACTTGGACACTCTGATACCAGTGGTCACGAAGAAGCCCAAGGTAGGGTCTCTTATAAGTTATAAACTTCGTTGACCCAGGTATAAACGACTTATATCGTATTTAGACTTCAACGATATCTTTCCTTTCGAGTCGATTACACCTAGACTCAGTGTCGAAAATTATACTAATCGAGGTGTGGGAAGGGGTGGGGTCGACCGGACATCGTTTAGTAGGAAATCCCTAAAGTATTTAATTCTCTTGTACGATTTGTACTTCCTTATACAGACTCTAAAAAGATTCACGTAAACCAGTCTATGTTATACAAATTTATATCAAAGTGTATGTCACATTAATTATACAAACGTGTTGAACAATTTGACACTTATAAAATACTATGTGAGATTATATATCGTTTTTAAGAAATTTATCATCCGGATTAAGAAGGTTTCAGAGTGATTAATATACTGGGAAACTCTTTTATACTTGGTTGACGATCATCTATGTTTCACACATTGAAACCCCATTTACACTAGTTATCTTTCTCGGTGTAATCCATTGTATTCTTAAGTCTTTATATTTATGTATCTAATCATATATATTGTTCAGTATTCTCTTCTACGAAACGTTAAATTCTTGAATGTTGAAGGATCAAGTTTAACGGCGACTTCTGAAAGAGATCTACAAGTAGTAAATATCCGATTTAAAACTCATAGACGAGTAGTGATCCGTGACACCCCAAATTGTACACCCCACGTGTACATGTACAGAGACCTATAAAAGATCGTTAATCTGTCACCCGCGGATGTTATCGTAAAATTTTACTTTGGGTTCCTGGTGGTACTGTAGTTCCCGTAAAAATCAATCTGTTTAGGTAGTTACGTAAAGTTTAAGTAGTTTCTTGGAGAGACATAAAGTGACACAATTTAAGAGTCATTAGTGGTTCGGGAACCGAAAAGTCAAAATTTGATACGATGAAGAGGCGTAATAAATTTTAATTAGTCCTCAAAGAACTCGTGAATCACAGAAATCGATCCTCGACCCCTTTATTTATGTGTCTCTCCTTACCTTGGACGGGAGTGCCTCAGACATAAAATTGAACCTAATGTTCTGTACAGTACTGATTATAACCTATCAGTTATAATTGCCCTCCAGAACAGGCCTTTTGTGGTGTTAAGTGTTAAGGAATGAGAATTTCACAGCACTCTCGGTTTCATGACTTACATATTTTCAAAATTTCTACTACTTATGTCGAGTCTCTACTTACTTCCTTTGAAAAGACACATCCAATGACAGCCGAAGGGCCCCCGCGTCACCTTTTCTTAGGCGGACGGTCACGTCCTCTATGTCCTCTGACCCCAAGGGAGGGACCCAACCCTTCCTGGAGACGTCCTCCTTTACCGTTGGGGTCGATCATAAGAACGGACCTTTTAAGGTACGTGTCTCCTTGGACCGCCCGATGTCAGGTCCCCTGACGTTTCTCAGTCTGTAGTGACTCGTGTCGTGTCTAATGAAAATGCGTGTCGGGCAGTACAATCCTTTTAGGTAAAAAAGGGAGGGACTAAAAAATAATATTTTTTAAAGTTTGTATGTCTTTTCAACTTTTAACGTGTCACTCGTGGGTATATGGGAAGGGGATTTAAGATGTTAATCACAAACGACACACACACGTTAGTGCATGGTAAAAAGTTGAACGACACGTGCAACCTTCCGTAGGAGACATGAGACCGCGGTGGATTTCTGTCCGACCACGGTCCGTCTCCTGTGTTTTATTAACCTCGTTGGAGACAAAAGTTTGGAGTCCTTGTCTCAGAAGAAAGAACTCTCTTTCACCTTGAGTAGTGTTAGACACTGTACTAACCCAGGAGTAGAAATTGAAACAATACCCGAAGGGACCACCGAGTCGACCACTTCTTAGGCGGACGTTACAGCCTCTGGACCCAAACTAGGACCCAACCCTTCTACGGGACCTCTTCCCTTTCCGATGGGTGAAGTCAGAAGGCCGGACCTCTTAAGGTACCTGACGTGTCAGGTACCCCAGTGTTTCTCACTACTGATGTTGAAGTAATACATAACATACATAATTTGTACTAAAAGGTTATACTATCTTTTTAGTCATAAAATCAAATAATTTATATCTAATTATTTTAAATATCGTAGTTTGTGTATACCATGTGGATAACAGTTTCTTGACCCTATATCGTTTATATTAACTACCGTATAATTCACTTTACCTGAGAAAAGAACTACTGATCTGCAGTGGAGACGCAACAATGACAGAACCATTAGCGACTTGCAATCTTATGTTCAGATGTTCTACATGACAGCCGAGTCCACCATCACTATTAAACTCTAAATCGTTCGCTCCAGTCGATGATATCTTTTCCTTCTCACAGTTATTCCTACAAACATTCTCAATAATAATATGATTGATATTAAAAATGATCTTCCCATTTGACTTCTTTACAAATTTCACTCTTTTTATAGACATTGAGGAGGGACGAAGGGACCATCGAGTGTCGACCATTTCTTAGGTGGACGTCCCGTCCTCTAGACCAAACTAAGGACCCAACCCTTCTAGGGGACCTCTTCCCTATTCGACGGATGAGGTCATAAGGACCCGAAGGGACCACCGAGTCGACCATTTCTTAGACGGACGTTACACCCTCCCTCTTCCGTTACCGTTGGGTGAGGTTATAAGAACGGACCTTTTAGGGTACCTGCCTCCTCGGACCATCCGATCTCAGGTACCTCAGCGCTTCTCAGTCTGTGCTGACTCATCGAAGTGAAAGGGAAAAGTGAAAGTACGTAACCTCTTCCTTTACCGTTGGGTGAGGTCACAAGAACGGACCTGTTAGGGTCCCTACCACCTCGGACCACCCGACGGTAGAGACCCCAGCGTGTCTCAGCCTGTGCTGACTTCACTGAATCGTCGTCGTCGTCGTTACACCTTCTGAACCCAAGTTAGGGACCCAATCCTTCTAGGGGGACCTCCTCCCGTATTGTTGGGTGAGGTCATAAGAACGGACCTCTTAGGGGTACCTGTCTCTTTCGACTACCAGATGTCAGGTACCCCAGTATTTCTCAATCTGAGTTGACTTACTGATTAAACTTATACATAGATTGAAACGACTATTTACGGCTCGGGGTCCCTTCTACCCTCCGTTGAAAAAAAAAAGGGAAATTTTACTCTTTGTAAGACATGTTGAGTCGATACCGTGTAGAATCATAAATGAGTTTACTCAACGTTTGAATACAAGTGTGTTTGAAATACTGACAGTTTTAAATCTCCGTTGGTTCTATAGGAAGTTATTCATTTGACACCATTGTAGTTCCGTTATCTGATGGGAAGTCACGATTTTTCTTTGCTCGATAGTTTGGTACTTTTTTGTACCCCATTGGAATTTACAAATGATGAGTCACTTTCTTCGGTTAGACTTCCCCGATGTACTACATACTAAGATTGACATACTATAGGACAATTATTGTCTTGATTTCTTTGTCAATGTTTTTTCAGTCATCAATGGTTTTCCACCCCCCCCTCCCTCCCTACTTGTCCACCTCGTCTCTCCTAAAACTTCCGTCATTTAATGAGACTATGGTATTACTACCTATAAACAATAATATGTAAACAGTTTTGAGTACCTTATCCAGTTCAGGTCTGTTTTAGATAGGAGTCTCAGTAAAAGCACAATGTCAATACTGATCGAATAAAAACTTTGTTTTTAACCCCTTGAAATAGACTGTTTATACCCTTGGTACCCTCTTTTACAAACTTCAGACACGATGAATATACTTAGGAACTGGACTTGATTTTACAGTCAACCTAAAAGGTCTTTTCCGACGGAATTTTCTTTTTTCTTTTCTCTCGGGAATCTTAAAGACCGTAATCGTAGACCACGGATACATTTAGACCGAGAAGGATCTAACCGTCGAATGGGTGGCACCAGTAAAGACCTCGAACATTGTGAGAGTCGATGGTTAAAGTAAAACTTTCGATAAATTCCAAGTCACACGTTTCAGTAAGAGTCGTTTACAGACAAAAAGAGGTCAGAAAAGTAACTGACCAAAGAAGAAAACAAAACCTATAAGATAAGAACCTTTAGTTGAACGTTGATTCTTCTGTGAACCCGTGTCCTTAATCTGTTACACAAACTTTTAGGTAAGTAAATAAGTAAGGACATCATTTTTGAAGGACTCGTGGACGGTGCCTGGGGCGTGTCAAGATCCACGACCCCTGATTTGTTGCTTATTTCGTCCCTTTGAGGGAGGAGAAGCCCCAGACTGTACCATCACCTCTTCTCCCTGGTGACGTTTATTAGTTCAGATATCATACAGACTACCACCATTCTTGCTACGTCT
The DNA here is from genome assembly GCA_006410555.1 of Capra ibex. NCBI lineage: Eukaryota > Metazoa > Chordata > Mammalia > Artiodactyla > Bovidae > Capra > Capra ibex. The sequence goes on along the minus strand of SJYO01026388.1, from coordinate 58,289,437 downwards.
TTTTACTTCGTCCCTCTGCACTTAGTGCACAGTCTCAACGTGGAGTGTCTAGAATTCTTCACTTCCTTGACGCTACAAACATAACTCCTTCCTCTGAACCCTCCTCATTCACCGGTCTTGTTTGTGACTCCGTCCCTACACGGACCACACAAACTCCTTGTCACACCCGACGTCGACTCACTCGTTCTCCTTTACTCCAGTCTTTCATTTCACTCCGTCCAGCGTGTCCCAGACATCCGGTGGGTTTCGGAAACCGAAAATGAGTCTTATACTACCCTCGGTGACGTTCAGAAATTCGTGTCTACACTGTACAACCCTGAGTAAAAAAAATTATGGTTTCTTTTAGTAAAATTACACATCATCGAAAGAAGAACCCGAAAATAATAAGAGGTGAAGAATGTACACATTAACCTAATGTGTTTTATAAAAACATAAAATAAGAACAAATATTATTCGTAAACGATAACGTTTGTAAAATTACCAACGTGTTGAAAGGTAGTACACCTATTTAGTATCAAATAAACTGAAAGACTTGACTGTTTTGTTGTTTTGGTCTTAGACGTCTTCCTTCATTTTAATGGCAGATTCAATACGCTTTTTCAGTTTCACAATCAGTAAGTCCACACAGGTCGAGAAATGCTGGGGCACCTTACATCAGACGGTCCTAGGACACAGGTACTTTAAGAGGACCGTTCTTATGACGTCACCCAACGGTACACGACATATGTTTGTAACAACACATCAGCGATTCAGCACAGGCTGAGAGAACGTTGGAGTACCTGACGTCGAGAGGTCCGAGGAGACAGGTACCGTATAGGGTCCGTTCTTGTGACCTCACCCAACGGTAAAGGAAGAGGTCCCTGAATACAAAAATTTCTTAGTGACCGACGACACAACCCTTCACTACCTCCACCCCCTCCTGTCCATAGTCCTGTATGATCCTGGACCACCTCAACAGAAACTAAGTAATGAGCTTTGTGATTAAGATTTGAGTTTGGAGCTACCGATGAACGAAGAGTGTTGACAGGAGAAGACCTTTGTTCCACCGAGGTGTCCAACCGCGGATGGGTGGAAAGGAGTGGAGTGTCCGTGGGGGATGACCGACATTAGTCTTGACTTCCCGAGACCGAGTGTCTGAAGTCTCGGATGCAAGGGACGTGACAGTGGATTACACTCCTCCTCTTTCTCCCTTCACTCTCATTTCCCTTGTAGGATGCGACCCTAAGGAATAAACTCTCCGTACCTGTCTATTGGTATAAGTGTCCCGAAAGGACCTCTTAAGGGAAACACTTAGACCAAACCGACATAATCAACTGAGGGGGGCAGTGTCTTCCCATAGTTCCTCTCGTCTCAGTGTCTCATTATCTGTCCACACTTGTCTACCCAGTACATCTGACTGTACGGACCAGGACCTGTGCTTCTATTCTCGTGGACCTCTTTCTGGACCCTCTCCACTACACCCCTCCTGGTCACGTACGAATTAGTCCTTGTTACTCGGAGGGGACGGGACGAAACACCGCACGCTCTCTCTTTACTCAAACTTCAGGACAGACCCTAAAGGACTTCAGACCTCCTTCGACCCACCACAGACTACCCGTCGGGGAGATGACGATTCACCTTTCCAGTCACTACCAGTGATAGACGTTATGATTTACTGTAAAGAGTCATTGTAGTAAAGACGAAATACCGTCTTTCGTTTCTCCTTGATTTCTCGGAGAACTACTTCCACTTTCTCTCCCCTTTTCGACCATATTTTGAGTTGTAAGTCTTTTGTTTCTAGCACCGTAGGACAGGTTAGTGAAGTACCGTTTATATACCCCTTTGTCACTGTCCGAATTAGCAGAACCCGAGGTTTTAGTGACGTCTACCACTGACGTCGGTGTTTTAATTTTTTTTCGAACGAGGAACCTTCTTATCGATACTGGTTGGATCTGTCGTGTAATTTTTCGTCTCTGTAATGAAACGACTATACCGGGCAGATCAGTTTCGATACCAAAAAGGTCATCAGTACATACCTACACTCTCAACCTGGTATTTCTTCCGACACTCGATTTTATAATTACGAAAGCTCGACACCACAACTTCTTCTAAGAACTCTCAGGAAACCTGACGTTCCTCTAGTTTGGTCAGTCAGGATTTCCTTTAGTCCGGACTTACAAGTAACCTTCCTGTCTACGACTTCGACTTCGAGGTTATTAAACCGGTGGACTACGATTCTCGGTTGAGTAACCTTTTCTGGTATTACGACCCTTTCTAACTTCCGTCCTCTTCCCCTGCTGTCTCCTGTTCTACTAATCTACCGTAGTGACTGAGTCTCCTGTACTCAAACTCGTTTGAGTCCCTTTACCACTTCCTGTCCCTTCGGACCTCACGACGTCAGGTACCCCGACTTTTCTCAGCCTATGGTGACTCGTTGACTTGTTGTCGTTGTAGCACGGAATATCTCGAAACGTGTCTCGTCGGAAGTATTTACGAATCCCTCTTTGTAACTGCTGAGACAGCATTTTCACAGTGGAAAAGTTATCGTCAGAGACTTAAACAGGTGTCGTGTCACGGGAGATCCTATTTTTATCTAATATCAGTTATTTACAGAATGTTAATATAAGAATGTCTAACTTAAACAGTATGCATAAAAATACTGATAAGTTCTTCTGTTTGACTCACTACTTGAAGATTAGTGACAGAGACATCCATTTGGTAGTCTACCGAATGTCTTAACTTAATAAGGTCTACCGACTTACATATATCTCAGGTCTCATTAATTTTACAAACTCTGTACGGTCCTCATATTACAGGTATCATTTTGGTTTTTAAGTCTCTATAAGTCGAAGAATGGGACCGAGAGTAGAATGGATTGACATGTAAGAATCTGTGAATACAAACTCTACTGTATTATAAACACAAATGGTCGTCAGTCCGTGACAAAATTCAAGAAATACACATAAGTGAACATATTTGGAGTGTACGACGACGACGACGACGATTCAACGAAGCCAGCACAGACTGAGACACGCTGGGGTATCTGCCGTCGGGTGGCCCGAGGAGACAGGGACCCTAACTTACGATAATAATAAGGGTGAAATGTCTACTCCTTTGGTTTCGTGTCCTTCTACTTCACTGATCAAGTCTCTGTATACATACAACCCGTAGGGACTCTGGATGGGGTCCAACTCACTAAACGATCCTACTGAATGTCCTGGGTCGTACGTCAGTACGAGTACCGACACTAGGTAATGTCACTTTTCTATGGCTCATTTTATTCGTTTCCTTCTTCCGTGTCTCCTGTTTCAACTCCCCTTTGGTCTGTGTTCGAAGGTTCTCAGGGGAGGACCATGTCAGTGGGTCCTACGTGAATGACAGGGGTTGTTTCTCACCACTGTTGTGTACACTTCACTGAGGGTTCCTTCGAGTAATCACTGGGTTACGGACCTATGAATGACCTCCGACCAACACATCTGCTAGAGACGGGTCGTACACATGTTTAAGGTCCGAGGGTCTTCCTTTCGTCTATAAGTCGTACTTAACATGACGAACGGGTCAAGTCCGTGCCCTCCGTGAGAATAGTTAAACCCTTTACCTCACTTGTCAGAGTTTTAGGTTCAACGATCTATGGTTGGTTCCTAGTTGGAGTGTTTCTTCGGAAAAGTTCTGGTCGTCAGTGTGAATTACACAGTTGTGAAAAGACAAGTACGTAGACGATTGGCCTTCCCGATCCGAAGGTAGTGTTTATCTAAAACCTCCGGTTGACGACTTCGTGACAGGTACCCAATAGTCTCCATAGGTCGTCTATCTCAGTCCTAGGACCTTAAGTCCCCTGTCAGACCAATCTCTACAGCCATACCCTCAACGACCGGTCTCAGTGTAACTTTCGACTCCTTCACTTACATCAGACTCGACTTTTTTCCAGTCTCCTGAGATGGGACTCCGTGAGGGGTGTAGGTCTCAAGTACACTCCTACTTCAAGTCACCTGTTATTTTTCTCCGGTCACGTAAGTCTCCTTTTGGTTCTCCTTCAGTACTGGCTGGTCGGTTTACTTCAATCACAAAGTTCTTCCCTCTCTCCCTGTTGTCTATGACGCTTGCCTACTCTGTTTTTTCTGAGACGTCACTGGGACCCCGAACTGGTACCGGCCAACGATAGAAACAGGTCTTGAGAACGTCACCCTCTCAGTCCGTCTTCAGACCGACCTCACCCAAGATCTCTCGTACCCTTCTTACTTTCACCTCTAGTGTTTCCTAATTTTTGAGAAGTTCCGTAAAATGAGGTTTTCTTTTCCCTGTTCACCCTATTATTGAGCCCCCCTTTCGTCTAAAGTCTTCTACACACACACATTGCACCCTCGATAAGATCGTACAAACATACGATACCCCTGACCCGATTCTGTCCTCCCTTTCCTGACTCCGTACTCTAGTTCACCCGGTACCACAGGCACTCATCCACTTTTCCCTACCCTGTATTACGTGTTTTAACCAAAAATAACTGGATTACTAGAACTCGACGAGGAGGTCTCAATGTCTTCCCTTCCGTTTACCAGACTCGTGGATCCGTCCACCCCACCCACCCACTTACCCCTCTACTGTCCCACACCTTAAAGAGAAAACCAACGAAGTTGAAAGTGGTATTTTACCTTCGTTTACAAATCGTCTCAGTCCTTCCCCCTCTTACGCTACCTTCAAACTTCTCCCCTCTTCCATGCACTAGTAGTAGATGTTCCAGTGTCCTCGCTCGACTGAGTCCTTTATACTGTCTTGACGAACCCAATCATACCCGGATCGTCTTAGAGTCTATAGACGACGGTACTTAAATTTTATTCTGGTCGACGGTACCACCCCACAAAAAAGATCGGGACACGTCCCCATCCCGACGTCCGTGTCTCACTATCAAGTCAAGTCAACGAGTCAGCGCAGGGTGAGAAACGCTGGGGTACTTAGCGTCGTGCGGTCCGGAGGGACAGGTAGTGGTTGAGTGTCTCAAGTGAGTCTAAATACAGGTAGCTCAGTCACTACGGTAGGTCGGTAGAGTAGGAGACAGCAGGGGAAGAGGAGGACGGGAGTTAGGGAGGGTCGTAGTCTCAGAAAAGGTTACTCTGTTGAGAAACGTACTTCACCGGTTTCATGACCTCAAAGTCGAAATCGTAGTAAGGAAGGTTTCTTGTGGGTCCCGACTAGAGGAAATCCTACCTGACCAACCTAGAGGAACGTCAGGTTCCCTGAGAGTTCTCAGAAGAGGTTGTGGTGTCAAGTTTTCGTAACTGAGAAGCCACGAGTTGAAAAAAGTGTCAGGTTGAGAGTGTAGCTATGTACTGGTTACCTTTTTGGTATCGGAACTGATCTGCCTGGAATCAGCCGTTTCATTACAGAGACGAAAACTTACATGATAGATCCAACCAGTATTGAAAAGAAGGTTCCTCATTCTCAGAAAATTAAAGTACCGATGTCAGTGGTAGACGTCACTAAGACCTCGGGGTTTTTTGTTTCAGACTGTGATAAAGATAACAAAGGAGTAGATAAAGGGTACTTCACTACCCTGGCCTACGGTACTAGAAACAAAAGACTTACAACTCGAAATTCGGGTGAAAAAATAAAAGGAGAAAGTGAAAGTAGTTCTCCGAAAAATACCGGAGTGAAAGACGGTATTCTCACCACAGTAGACGTATAGACTCCACTAACTATAAAGAGGGCCGTTAGAACTACGGTGGAACACAAAGAAGGTCAGGTCGTAAAGAGTACTACATGAGACGTATCTTCAATTTATCGTCCCACTACTATATGTCGGAACTGCATGAGGAAAAGGATAAACCTTGGTCAGACAACAAGGTATCTCCCACCCCAATTGGTCCCACCCCAAACCGGTCCGTCCACATTCCTTCTCGTACCTCCCTCCCTCGTCCCTTCAAATAGATGCCTTCCCCTCCGTCTCATAACACCCCGAGTTAAGAGTGCGGAAGGACGGCCCACCCTTTCCTCCCGGAGTTTTCAGTAAAGGAAAAGTCCATTTTACCTAACACGTTATTAGAGTGGTTCTCATGTTCCGAATAGACACTATATTTCAGATAACGAAAACGACTGAGACTGAATGGAAACATGGTTGCCGGGTCCGACCATTGGTGATTAGGTGTCTCTTGGTCACTGTCCATCGTCGTTGAAAGAGACCACAGGCAGGGGCACCGGAACTTTGTTCGTGGGAGAGGTTCTACGAGAGAGGTTCGAACTGGGAGTGGGGAATGTTAGTCATGTGTGGTAAACGGTTCGGTCGGTCCATCGACGGTCGGGAGGGAACTACCCTTTATCCAAAACTGTCCAACTACTCAACAAGGGTGGGTCCACACTTCGGGCCAAGGAGGGAGAGCCCGGGGAATGGACAGTCTCCTGAAACAGACTAAGAGATAAAGAATGAGTCGAATATCGGAGAACAGTTCGTGCGCAGAGACCCCAGGGAGCCAAACAAGAAAGAACTAACGTCGGACGTCACTGAGTCGGACGAAAGGGTTGGGAAGGACAGGGAACTCCCGGTCCGGTCGCGGGGTAGGACCCCAGGGAGGGAAGGATCAGTAGAGACTTCTTTCGAGGGGTCCAGGAAAACTGAAATTTTCTGAATGACTTCGAGGTAATGAAACCGGTGGACTATGCTTGACGACTAAATGACCTCTTCTGGAACTATAACTCTTTCCAACTTCCGTCCTCCCCTTCTCCTACTGTCTCCTACTCTACCAACCTACCGTAATGGCTAAGTTACCTGTACTTAAACCCGTTTGAGGCCCTCTACCACTACCTGTCCCTTCGGACCTCTCGACGTCAGGTACCCCAGCGTTTCTCAGCCTGTGCTGAACCGCTGACTTGTTGTTGTAACGTATAGTATTCACATGTCCCGATGTTTATCTAGTGTCCATTGATTTTGACCGCATTATGTCTTAAAGATCTTAGGGTTGTGTCAACCTCGTTGATACGAAGCTAAAGACCCACCCAAGGTCGGACCCTACCACCGAATCTTTTGTTAGGTTAGAAGGGAGGACACACAGAGACTGTGTTGATGGTGTGAGTGGTGTGAAGACTGTACTTTACCCACAGTCCCAAAGGGTATGTCTCGTTAAAGACACTGTGGTCGACCCACAGGATGTCAAATTGAGTCAAGACACGACAGATGGATCTCCATCACAGACTGGGGTGTCCACTTCCCAAGTCAGGGTTGTCTGACGGGGAAGGGGGTGGAGTCTTCGGTTTACGTTCACCTCCAGGAGCCCAAAGGTGTCGAAGACGATCTGTGCCGATGTGTGGACTAGAAGAGGGGGACCCTGAACTAATAAATGATCTTGTCGAGTGCCTCGAGTCCCTGTGTGAAAACAAATGATCAAACAATTTCCCATGTCTACTCGTCGGACTACTTCACGATGTATCCCACTCAAGACCTTCCCAGCACCTAAGTCCTCGTAGACAGGGACACCTCAACCCCTCGTAGTGGTCGACCATGTCCCTACACAAGTGGTGGACCCTACAAGAGACTTGGGGAATGAAACCCTAAAGGGACCTCCGAAGTAGTACATCCGTACTACCGTGGAAGTGAGGTAAAGGTCCGGGAGAGGAGAAAGATCTCTCCACACCAACTCTCCTACTCCGACTTTTACGGTTTGTAGATTAGTACTAAACCAGAAAGACTACTGGTCGGGGGTAGGTTCTCACGAGAGTCTTAGAGGAGTAATCGTGTTCTCTACGAGGATCACAAGAACTTTCACTTTCCCAATCAGTGAGTTAGAACAGGATAAGAAACATTCTTATGACCTCCCCTATCGGTACGGGAAGAAGTCCCCTAGAAGGACTGGGTCCCTAGCTTGAGTCCAGAGGACGTGGCGTCCGTCTAAGAAATGACAGACTCGGTGGTCCCGTCGGGGGATCACTTGAATGGTGAATCCTTAAATGTTCTCAAAGTCCTCGAGACACGGTCCTTGGTCCTGTTTCGGTTTCTACATAAAGAATAATCTTTAGTGTCGTAGTGTAGACCCTCTACCTTTGAAGACGGAAATCGATTAAGGGTTCCGACTTAAGTGGTAGTTGTTGTCCTTCCAGAGGTCGTAGGGGTCGCAGAGGATTCTCGAGAAGGGAGGTCAAGGCTCCCGACTACGTGGGGGAGGGATCTCTACCTCTGACCGTGGTACCTCCTGGGGTCAGTAGTCTCGAGTAAAGGGGTGTCCGGGACAACGAATTGAAGAGACTTGATGCAAAGGAGTAGAACTTAATCCCTCTCATTGTCTACAGAATATCTCACCCGCATTTTGGACCTTTGCATTTCTAATCAAAAGAAAGGGAAAAGGAAAAAAGTCTCGTGTGGTTTTAGTGAAACTTACCGAAAGGGGTTTGGTGTTTCCGTATGTCACCTTGTAACTTTCGAAGACTTGTTTCTCTTGGTGTCTCGAGTCCCATTTGAGGGTTTCGTGTCCCACTTTCGAGTACGAAAGTGATTCCCCGAAGGGACCACCGAGTCTGCCATTTCTTAGACGGACGTCACATCCTCTAGGTCCAAGGTAGGCACGCCTACTAAGGGACCTCATCCTTTACCATTGGGTGAGGTCCTAAGAACGGACCTCTTAGGGTACCTGTCTCCTCGGACCGCCCGATGTCAGGTACTCTAGCGTTTCTCAGTCTACGTTGACTCGTTGATTGTGGAAGTGAAAGTGATTCCCTTCGTAGTCCCTGGTCTGAATGTGAGTAGGAGGTTTGGGAATAGTACAGGTTACAAATATGGTTTCCATCAGAGGTAGAGAGGTAGAAAGGAGAGTCTCTCAGGAACCTTGACGAACAGCCCTATTGTCCTAAGACTAAGGTCCTGACGGTAATCCGTTCGGTGTCTTAGTAGGTCGGACCGACAAAGAGGGACCTTCCGTGGGATCTCAGAAGGAGTGAGACTTCAGACTAGAATGGAGTGACGACGACACTTGGTGTAAGTCTCCGTCCAATTTAGTTATAGGGGCTCGTAATGATACGTCGTTCTTTTTACGGAGTCTCGAAGATGGGAGAACATTGTCCTTTTTGTCTCTCCTTTGTTGCTAGTCGCAATCCTAACAATGTTTTCGTCTTCATGTTCACGTACATCTGCCCCTTGGGTGGATCACTCTCTTGCGTGTCACGAGCTTAGTCTTCTGTCGTCTACGTCTGCCTGCGTCTCCGGATCCCGTCATTTGTCCCTAGTATAGGTACAACCACTCCAGTCTGACATTAGACTCCTGTTTCCCTCGGTTGCTTCCTGTAATTCCTCTTTGCATACTAGTCTATTCTTAAAATTTCTCTATGTCATACCGACACACACACACACTACCCACACCCTTCCGACCCCCACCGGTTTATCTACTCACTCAAAGCAAAACCTGGACGAACCGAACTCCAGGATCGTAGTAGACGTCCCATGTAGAGAAATCTCGAAAGTAGTTTATGGTGGAAACACAAAACACATTGAGGGGACTATGTTGTTCAGTTATCTGTAAACATACCAAAGTAACTCGTTTATGGCAACTGGAAATTTATTAAAATTTATTAAATAAAATTTATTTATTAAAACTGGAAATTTTCAGAGCACGATTGAAAAGACATAACAAAACACGGACAGGGTCTCATAGACTGAAACCCACCGAATAGATCTAATCGTAGTAATAGTACTGGAACCCGTTAAGGGGATGTAATTATAACATCTAGACCTTAGATGTACCTACTGAACCATGTTTTATTAAGACTTATGAGCTTTGGACGTTTCAAGGAAGATTTCTCGATTTTACACGGTATCCGGATACATGTCCAATAATACTACTAAAAAAAGGATATGAGTTCTTAAAAATTCTGAGTAAACTATTGTTGTTTAAACGGAGGAAAGAATCCTCTTTAGTCTCCGAAACCCTTTTTCCTCCCAACACCCTTAACTCCCCCGGAATCGAAATCCAAGACCGAGAATTTAGCACTCCACTCTACTTACTGCGACAGAATCAATAAATCCCAACATGTAAACATCCATAAAGTTATTAAGTCTTTAGACGAAAATAAACTGACCGATTTATAGAGTTCAGTGGTGTTCTACCGTCGTGTTTCAATTAAAAATTTTCATCCACTGAAAAATCGTGAGTGTATCTCCTGATCTTTCCTTAGTGTTATCTAGAAAAGAACTAGAATATCAACTTTTCTTTCCTTCTTTCTTTATGTCTTACTTCACTGTTCCCTCTTTTTTCTTTTCTTACTCCCTCCTCTCCAGTACTTTTTCCTTTCATTTTCTTGTTTCTTTTTTGTAAAGAGTTTGTAAGTCGATCTTAGATAAATTGATTTCTTTTCTTGGTTCGGTGGTTACATCCTTTAAAGGCTCTCTCCTTTGGTCACAATGTTGGTGTAAATAAGTGTCGGAGCTACACACTCATATTCTATCTGTAAACTGGAAGAATACTTTCGTCAATACAGAAACCCTTTGATACTCTTACTTAAATGTGAATGTTTCCCAAGACTAGGTCAATTCACTCCGAATGCAATCGTATTACCAGTCGAACCTACGTCCTGACAAAGTAGATCGTGGGAAGTATCTCCAGAAAGTATGACCAAAGGTATAAACACACCGCTTTATCCTCCGTAATGAGTTCTTCTTCTGTGAGTCTTTGTGCAACCGTCGTCACAGGACTCCATGACCTTTGTCTTTCCCACGGTACTCAGGTCCCTAGGATCTTCGGGGACTCGACCCTTAGGAAAGTAAGAAACGAAGAGGTCCCTGGTCGGTGGCGAATGAACTGGAAGACAACTAGAGAAGGTCGAGGAACGAGAGAGGGGTAGAGTACTTGAGCCTTATCGTCTCTCAAGTTCTTTCCCTCGCTAGAATTCTTGCCACTAACGGAGTAAGAATCTAACTCCCAACAACAACAAAAAAAAATTTGGAACCGTGATTACTATAAACTCCGGTCTATTAAGAAAAAACCCCCCTAATCTCACATCCCATAAGTCGTCGTAGAAACGGTGTATGGTGATCTACGGATCTTGTGGGGTGGGGTTCGACACTGTAGGGTTTACAGAGATTTATAACGGTTGCCAACAGGACTCCCTCTTTTAGACAGAAGTGGAGGGGTAAACTCCAGGTGCCCGAATTCTATTTGAGATTACTGTTTTTACTTCCTTTAGGAAACAGAGCGACAGGACAAGTTCCCGTTTTAAGCATAACTTAGTAGTCTCTTTACACACAAAAAGTTTAGAGACAATCTCAAAAGGTTTAAACTTTAACCCGTTTTTACGGAAACAATCTCAGTCCTATCACAAGAGATCTACTCTGTTTAGTCGTTTATGAATAATACTGATAAGACAACGTATTCTGTATATGGTCCGTGACATCCCGTATGTTTTGTCGTTTTATTAAAAATGTCTTTACTTTTCTTACGACCACTTATGAAAGTTATCCGGTCTGTGAAAAAGATAGGAAACGTTTGTAGACAAAGGATAAGTAAAGGAAATTTGAGACGTTCAAGAGATAGTTCTTTATAGTAAACGTGAAATATCGACTTTGACTCTACCTCTTTTTCAAGTCACTGATCGAGATACAGTGTAATTACCATCCACTGCTTCTGGTCAGAAGGATTGTGGTTCCTGACACACATGAGAACAGGCTCTGTGATTGGGAACTCCTCGAATGGCAGATCAACCCCCTTGTTACATATTTATGTATCCTTTCTACAGAGTACAGTATTCCACCACCTACTAGACACGGTTTTCGGTATTTTTGAAGCCCTGTGTGCCGACATCTGCTCTCACTACACTCTTTACTAATCTTACACAACTCACAATTAGACACAGTACTTTCTCACCTTGTACTCTCTCTACCTGATCTCTCTACCTAATCTCTCTACACGTCCCCATCCAAGGTAAGATACTCTCTCACTAGAAGACTCTCGTCACTCTGACACTTTCCCACAACTCTCGTATCCCATGGCTACCGATTTGCCTCACCTTCTAAGTACGACTCATTCTCTCTACTATGTCCAACCTTTCCCGCCGACCGTTGTCATAGTCTCCCGGAACTTATATTAGGTCTTTATTATTTGATTTCCGGTTTTATTGTCTAAAACGATTCGAGTCTCAACACTTTTAACTCTTTAAACCCTTTTCTACTCTAAAGATTGTAAGGACGTACACCACTATAACTAAGATGTAAGGACAGAGTTAAGAACCGACTTTGGTTTCTTCCGAACGTCAAAAATTACCCGAGACCCGAGGGGTCAAGACGTTTTAGGTGTGGTGTGAGATAATGGGAACGAAATGAAGTGATAGACGAATTGGGGATTTTCACCACCTTAAACGTGGATTTAAATCTTTTCCCAAAAGAGTTTTAAATTGGACTATTTTGGTTAATTTCAACTGATAAAGAAGATTACCAGGTTAGGAGGTAAGTCGGAGAAAGGTATCTGGGTTTCTGATAGTAATCTCACACGAAAGAGGAAGGACAGAAGGGGTAACGGTAGTGGGGAGCAACACAACGGAAGAGGGTCTCGACACGTGATAATTGGAGGGTGACAACAAGTCACGACCTCAACTACACCTGAAAGTGTAGAAGCATTTGAACTTACACTTGGACCCATGGGGTCGTTACTACGGTAAAGGAAATGAAAACGGACCAAATACTGGTGAGTGTATCGTTACCTATAAAAGTGATACAAGATCCGTGACACAATACTTACACCTGGTAGTGATACATTGTCTGTCCCTCGTTCTCCTAAATATACGATTACCGTCTCTGTCCGTCGTTACTTGTCTTATTCATTTAATATACGTAAACTTTTACTATAGATACTTCCCTTTTTTTATCATCTCACCTTAATCCTCAGACCGTTTCCCCTAAGGGACCACCGAGTCTGCCATTTCTTAGACAGACGTTACACCCTCTGGGTCCAAACTAGGCACCCAACCCTTCTAGGGGACCTCTTCCTTTACCGTTGGGTGAAGGTATAAGAACGGACCTCTTTCTGAACTTTCTCTAACAACACCCTTTACCGACACTACATCATCCTCGTAAGTTCATGGTCCGTTCGAGAAGACAATACCTTGTCTTGCCGAGTGTTCAGTTTCTCCGAGTTTAGTATGTCTAGCAACTTAGTTGACTTGTATATTGCGTACCTCTCATCGTTCTCCCTTCTCTCCTTTCTCGACCACATCCGACTGTGTGAATCCTACGACACACTCGTCCATCTACCGCGTAATCTACTTAGGGCCCAACACGTTACAATTATATAAGAGAGAGAGACACAGTGTGTGTGTGTGTGCATGGTCGGAAGAGTGACTCATTTCAATATCCTGGTCTAAACTTGAATTGGACATCGAGTTGTCTCTCTTCTACAGACCCCTGGTCGTTGCGTCAACGAGATAGTCTCCCTTAGCTCCGGTTGGTGAGAACGGATATCGACACCAAGTACATACTCGGACAACACGTCGGTACTCGAAAAGGATCAAGAGAACCCACCTTGTGTACACCTCAGTCCGACCCCTAGTATTATATATAGGGGTTCCCTACCGGTTAAACTCTACTCGTATCGACAGATGGACCTCTACCGTACTAGTCCTGAAAGGATAAACCAGGAAGGTAGTAAAAGAAAGATCTTCGTTGTGAGGACAAATAAGGTACGAACATTTTAGTATATAAAGTGAGTAATACAGATGGAAACTGTACAGAGTATCCTATAAATGAATGATATAAATTGTATATAAACCTCAAAATAGGTAGGGTAACAAAAAGAGTGGAAACCTTCGTCTTCACTTTTAAGATCGGTCCTCCTATGGTCCTCTCTCACTACCAACCACACGGACCATACAAAGGTCCTGCCGTCCTTCTCCACCGACTCCACCTCCGTCGTCCACTCACCTCTAATCGTCCTCCCCTCCCGTCTAAAACGACCCGGACCACCGGTAACATTCGTGAGAAAGACATTATGATCGTGTTGAGGTAGGAAGTGACTTAAGATGACACTTGAGAGAAAAAGGTAGGGGAACCCTAATGGGAAATGAGTGTGTCTCCTCCCTTTAGTGTCATTACGTCGCAGTACATCCGACCTCTCTCAAAGTTTTTCTCCAGTTGACACAGTCGACAGGGACTCTCCTGAAACTATTTGTTATCTGAGGCCCCCCTACTACTCTTACCCCATTTTCTTTTCCGGTAAACTTAATCGTTATTTCTACAGTAACCACTGGAAGTTCTCTGTCCAAAGCTACTTTGTCGGTCCCGTCTCCGACTCGCATCACAGTGTCTCCTTCGACACCCCTCCTTTACCTACATGACGAAGGAGTCCGGACCACTGGAAACACGGAGTGCGAACGACTATACTCTTTCGCGCGGGGGAGGAGACTCCTGACACCGGGTCCGACACTCGTGAAGGGTCGTCTCGGGGTGTTTGGGTCAAGGGTACATAGTCGGACGACTAATTACATAAAGGTCGTTTCAGATGGTCTAAGAAACTTTCCGGAAACTCCAACGAGTGACTTCATTTAGGAAAATGAGTGATAAAAACAAACTTATACTCTCCTCGCTTACTACTCTAATTATTAAGATGGGCTAGTAACGATCCTGAACTTTTAGGTAGTAAGACCGAGGTTTCGAATAGACGTGAGGAGGGGGAGGTAGGGAGGAGGTAGGGAGATAGTAAAGACGTAGGTTGGGAGGTAGGTAGAGAGATAGAGAGGTGGGTACGAGGGAGGGAGGGAGGAAGGTAGGAAGAGAGAGAGGTAAGTAGACAGGAGAAGAACTATCGATAGAGGACACTTTCCGTCTAAAAAAAAATAGATGTCCAAACGAAACAGGTGGACTGGGACCTAGAGTCATGGGGGGTTTGGGAAGAGAGCAGGAGGAGTGAGAGGGGTCTGTTGTACGTCTAGTCACTTAGGGAAAAATCAAGACTAGAGAGGAACGTAACTTATTTGGGTTTAAGAAAGACAGAAGTTTTTATGGTGAGGAGGGGAACGATAGGTAGACATCGATAGTAGGGTCCAGAGAATAATCGACTCTTGGTTCAGGGAACTTACGGTGTAGACGTGTTCTAACATAGACGGGAACAGAGAGGTGACTTTCACTACAGGCCTACATGGGTACAGTGGAGGACTGTGGTAATGAAGAAATATAAACAAATATATTAACAGATAAAAGAAAATACAGAATGAGTTATGAAATTCAATGGACTTTCGTTCTAACAAAGTATCAATGACGACAGGGGTCGTAGATCTGTAGGTACCGTGTCTAGTCCGTAAGTTATAAACAACTTTCTTACTTAGCCACTTACTTACTTACCCAGGACAGACACTGAAAAAAGTGTACACTGAGTCGATTGGTACAGGAGGAAAATTTTTTGGTGAGAAGATAATCAACGATCCCCTTAATAAGAGGGACCGAAAGTAGGATTGGGAGACAGTCGACAAAGCACCGAAGTAGAAATTTACTACGTTAAAGAACCCCCAGCCAACCAAGGAAAGTAAAAAAATCTAACCTCATATCAACGAAATCTTTCAGCACAATCAATGACGACATGTTGTTCCACTTAGTCGGTATACACATGTATATAGGGGAGGGAGAACTCAGGGGGAAGGTTGGGGTGGGAAGATCCAACAGTGTCTCGTCTCGACTCGAGGGATATGATAAGTCGTTCAAGAGTGATCGATAAAACGTGTACCATCACGTATATACAGTTGCGATCAGAGGGTTAAGCAGGAGGGGAGGGGAGGGAAGAGGGGTGACACAGACGTACAGACAAGAGATACAGACACAAAGGTAAGGACGGGACGTTTATCCAAGTCGACATGGTAAAAAGATCTAAGGGAAGTCCCTAGTGTCGGAACACCTCTTCCCCAAACACATTGAGTCACTTCGATACTCGGTGAGACACGGCCGAAGGATTCCAGGTGAGCTGAGGTGTGAGGTCCTACAGACCGCAATTATATGTTATCAACAAAAAGAAAAAGACTGAATGAAGTGAGACATCCTGTCTGAGGTCCAGGTCCAAGGGAAGAATCGTTACAAATAAAGTGGACCCGTTCGTGTGGACGTCGAATTTGGCATTGGAATAGACGTGGAGGGTACGACTAACGGGAAACAAGAAGTCTGACACATAGATTGACGGAAGACTAGTAGAGGTAAATTGGTAAAGTACCCCTGGAGTTCAAATGTTCCATTTTGTGACCTGAGTATTGAGGACAGAGTCACTACCATATCGATAGGTGAATAAGTACTTTCGGTCTCTATACCTTTAAAAGGATCTATCAGAGTAAATTAGTCTACCAGTAAGGAAATCTATTCAGAATGTTCTATATGGACTTTACACAGGAGACAGCAAAAACTACAATACTCACTCTACACTTCAAAACCCCCGTCTTTATCCCTCAGGACGGGAGAAAGAGGACTTTGGGGAGGTGTGTGTGTGTGTGCCTCAGTCGCTCGGGACACAGACTCGTATATGCGTGTCTCGACACTAGTCTTAGTCCTACAACGTTTATGAAGGTCCCGAAGGTCAGTGGTCGCTCCGTTTCGACAATCAGAGGGGAGACGGTCATCTCTACTCTGTAACCCCTTCCTCACGACTTTTGACCCTATCCTGAGTGTAGCCACCGAAGGGAGGGTACGGAGGGTGAGGGTAGACTCTTTGAAGAGGGAGTTTGTCTTATTTTATTTTGTCTTTTTTCACTATTTTTCCTTGATTTTTTATAAAACTAACCCCGTTAAGGTTGGTGTATAAAGTTTTAACTACCCATTGAAGGGAGAGAGATAAAGTGACACGACTCGTAGGGAGGTGTTTCCGAACAGTAAAGTCTTAACCTCCCACAACGGAAAAGAACCGTAGTAAAATTATGTTCAAGTAGTTTATAGACTGTGGGGTTCCGTGATTGGTATGACATCTACGTACTCGACCCTGTCGTCTCTCCACCACCCCTGTCTCGACCCTGTCGTCTCTCCACCACCCCTGTCTCGACCTATGTCCCTCTCCAGGGGACCGACGGACCTGAATGCCCCCCAGTGGTCCGGGAAATCACGGTGTAATGGACACTGTAAACTTGAATGAGTACCACTATGAAGAAATGGCACTATAATGAAGAGAGTAAGGTCCAGATCCTTCATCGGACCTATCCTCTACGGTGATTTAGTGATCTTCCCCCTTCGAAGTCTGTTAAAATCTTCCAAACCCGAATGACTTCCGTTTTCCTTTGTTGAGTTCCTAAAATTCGTCCTCTTACTAACCTAGTCATATCATAACCTTTAGTATATTCATCGGTTATAAATAATCACGAATAATATATCGTCTGTAACATGGTTTACGAAGTATACCCAATAGAATGAATTAAAATTTTCGTCGAGACACTTATTCATGAGAATCAAAAGAAGAGAAATGTCTATGACTTCATTTCTGGATCTCCTAGTAAACAAGTTGAAGAGTGTCTATTCTCCTCCCCTCTTCCCTACGTTGGGTCCAAGTGACCTAGGTTCAGGTAAAGTTGGTAGTGGGATTCGGGTCCTAGTATTTCTTCCTTTAGGTATTCTTCCATAGAAGTCGTATCAAACAAAAGAGGAAGCCCCTTGGAGGTGGTAGGAAGTATCAGAGCAAAAAATATTCCAGTGAACGGACACAACTTCGATGTACTGTCAGTATAGGTTTATACGGTCCGAGAGAGGACAGAAACTCGGGACCAGGGGGAGTCCCTTCACCGGTGGTACCACCCGTGAGGATCGGGAAGTTCTGAAGGTCAGTGGAGAAGGTCGGACAGGAGACTGATGAGGAGAGGTGAGGGACCGGGACATGACCCCCAATTGTGTCTATAGGTAACTAGAAGTCTGAAGAAATGAAACTATGGAATTTCAATGAACTCTTTCATTCATGACGGTGCACATAGAAGTTGAACTGTAAGACTTTATACAGTAGTATTCGAATTTATCACCGTTTCCTATATTAAAGAATGTATAACATTTATTATCCGAAAATACTTACTTAACAGTGTACTGAAAAATTTTGGATAGGTTACCTTTCGTTCACGGTATAGTAAACCGTAAGTAGTAGTCTAAGTAGTCTTGAGATTAAGATTTGTGAGATCCAGTCAGAAAGGAAGGATAATTTGTTTCTTTGTATTGTCCTTAACAATTGTTCACTTATCTTTGTCAACTGAACGAGTCAACATCCTGTCTTCTTTTCTTTTATACCGGGTCCGATACGTAAGTCTCGGACCTTCGAGGTCCCCGTTTCCTCCAGAGGTAGATCGTGTTCACGTACCTGTACCTTTTGAATTGAACATTTCATAAGACTACGTCGTGTCCGTCGTCACACATAAGAGAACAAGTAAGATACCGTCACGTACGACATTCTTAACCCACTCTAAAAATATTATTGCACAACTTAAATGACCCACTTGTACCGGTTATAAAACCAGGGATATAATATTTGTAAATTTCTTCCCGGGCACAATAATTTAAATCAAAAACTCCACCACTTTCTCGGACTAATGAATAGTGACCACCAATTTTGGTAGGAAAAAAAGGGTTCTCCATCACACATATCGTCAGTCTATTTCCCGGAACCTCAGAACAAAACAAAAAACAGCGACTCAGGACAGACTGAGAATGATGGGATACATGAGATCGGACGGTCCGAGGAGACAGGTACTCTAAAGGGTCCGTTCTTATGACCTCATCCAACGGTAAAGGAAGAGGTCCTCTAGAAGGACTGTGTCCCTAGCTTGAGCACAGAGAACGAAACTGTCGGTCTAAGAAATGGTGACTCGGTGGAAATCTCAGATTCTCTAAACTTAAATTCTGAGTGGTAAAATAGATGACACCCTTGAACTCGTCGATTAGACTCAAAACCAAAGGAACAGAGACCTTACAAGTAAGGACCCTAATATTGGTTTCAAGTTTAAGGACCTTCTTTTGGGTCGAACCTAACCCACAAGAATACCGATCTCGTGGTTCTCAACTAACGTCGTTCTTCGACAGGCGTAAAGAATAGGGTCTAGGACCCAGAGAACGTCCCGAATGTAGGAGTCCTACCCTGTACTACGACCCCTCTTCTCGACCCACTACATTACTACTTCGATCACTAGGTTGAGTCCCCCCGAACTACTTCACAGTGATCGTGGACATTCTCCGATTCACAAACAAAGGTCTAGAGAAGGGATGGACACGATTGGTCTTGTTTACGGGTTCATAAGGAAATAGTTAATAGGATCTGAGTAAAATAAATCTTAAGGGACCATCAAGTCACCAATTCTGAGACGGGAAGGTTACGTCCCCCGTACCCAGACGAGGGACCACTCCCGCAGGGTCCACCATGATTACCATTTCATAGACGAAAGGTCACGTCCTCTCGATACTCCACACCCAAACTAGGGACCCAACCTTTCTAGGGAACCTCCTCTTGTATTGTTGGGTGTGACCATAAGGACGGACCTCTTAGGATTCCTGTCTCCTCGGACCACCCGAGACCAAGTGTCCCAACGTTTCTCAACCAACCTGTGTTGACTTTGCTGAATCACATGTAAAATAAATATCTGTCAATATATGACACTCAACCTTCTCACGGTTTACTAGAGACCGGGATCGTTGAGAAGGAATCGACCGACGGGGTCACGGACGTCAAGGGTCTGACTATTCTTACCAACGAAACCAATTCCGTAATGTCCAGGTTTTCTGGAATAACCTCACGATTCTCCATTGGAGTCTGTGAGTATACAGTCGTTCTGATCGAGTAGATAGTGTAGTTGACCGAAAGTTCCTCGGTCCTCAACCTAGGGGTCGAGTAACTCACCGTCCTGTTCATGTCAAACGACCTTTACTCCCCCCTCCTTTGTGACATGAACTTTGTAATTCGTCAAGTGCCCTTCTCGGTCTGGTGTCTCCCTTTTTCTCACTCTCCGCTCTCTACTTTCCCTCCACTCCTTCCTCCTCCTTCCGTCCCTGACCTCCTTCTGTCCGAGAAGTGTGAGTGTGGACGGACTACAGAGGCCTCCCAGGGGTCCCTCGTGACTGTTCGGTCAGAGATCAGTATCCTGAAATTCTTTACTATTTGGTTCTTCTTCAAAGATGGGGATTTTTCAGAAGAGTCTAATAATTAATACGAACGACGACGACGACGATTCAACGAAGTCTGCACAGGCTGAGACACGCTGGGGTATCTGCCGTCGGGTGGTCCCAGGCGGTAGGAACCCTAAGAGGTCCGTTCTTGTGACCTCACCCAACGGTAAAGGAAGAGGTTACGTATTTTCACTTTTCACTTTCACTTCAGTGAGTCAGCACAGGCTGAGAAGTACTGGGGTACCTGACGTCGGGTGGTCCGAGGAGGTAGGTACCCTAAGAGGTCCGCTCTCATGACCTCACCCACCGGTAACGGAAGAGGTTAATACGAACGTCCGGATATTTAGAATCGGTTTTATAGTTAGTAGTAGAGGTAGTATTATAACTATTATTATCGTATAAGAAGAACTCCTGAACGAAGTTTATGATATCGGTTTATCGGTTGTTCGTGTACTTTTTTAAGAACCATAATGATTAGTAACACTAGTCAGTGATTCAGCATAGGCTAAGAAACACTGGGGTACCTGACACCGTACGGGTCGAGGAGACAGGTACCCTAAAGGGTCCGTTCTTATGATTTCACTCAACAGTAAAGGAAGAGGTCCCCTAGAAGGGTTGGGTCCCTAGTTTGGGTATAGAGGTCGAACTGTCCGTCTAAGAAATGGTAATATGGTAGAAACTTCGGGGTTCATAATATCAAACACGAAATATACACCACCCATCAAGTGTCTTAGGAGGGTTGGGGTGCTCGGACACAACAGGAACATCTATAACAAGATCTCTACTTTTTCGACTGTAAATCTTATTCAATTCTTTGGACCGAGTCTCGTGTCGGTTGTTTCGACACCGTGACTTAAGAGTAACCTTAAGAACGAAACTGAGGTCATATCTTGGGAATTGGTGATTCCCAATACAGAACTTCTCCCACTGCAAGGTTTCGTCCCTAACGGGTTGAAAAGACCCACTTCCCGACCTCTCCTTTATAGAGACTGAAACACTCGGTACACCACAACTCGGATACCACAGACAAGGTTAATGAGTCGAGATACGTACTTTCGTCGGTATCTACTATACATTTGTTCATCCATAATATATTTGTTATTTTGACATATCGTCCTACCTAACAAGATTTCTCTGAACTCTCTGAAGGGACCACCAGGTCACCAATTCTGAGAACTAAGGTGACGTTGCCCCGTGACCAAACTAGGGATCAATCCCTTGATTCTAGGACGTACGGTGTCGGTTTTTTAGTTTAGTTTATTTCTTTGAAGTTTTTCCATTCCCGAAGGGACCATCGAGTCCCTTTTCCATTTTTATCATATGTCAGTTTTACTGGGAAGTTTATTGTCATCAACGAATATTCCTCCCATTGATGGACTACCAGTTGTGGCTTTAGTCTAACTAATATAAGAAACGTTGGCTTCTACCTCTTCGAGATATGTCAGTTGTTTTTGTTCTGGTCCTCGACTGACACCGAGTCTAGTACTTGTGGAATAATGGTTTAAGTCTGAGTTTAACTTCTTTCATCCCTTTTGGCGATCTGGTAAGTCCATACTGGATTTAGTTTAGGGAATACTAATATGTCACCTTCACTCTTTATCTAAATTCCCGGATCTAGACTATCTATCTCACGGACTACTTGATACCTTACTCCAAGCACTGTAACATGTCCTCTGTCCCTAGTTCTGGTAGGGGTACCTTTTCTTTACGTTTTTTCGTTTTACCGACAGACCCCTCCGGAATGTTTATCGACACTTTTCTTCTCTCCGCTTTTCGTTTCCTCTTTTCCTTTCTATATTCGTAGACTTACGTCTCAAGGTTTCTTATCGTTCTTCTCTATTCTTTCGGAAGAAGTCGCTAGTTACGTTTCTTTATCTCCTTTTGTTGTCTTACCCTTTCTGATCTCTAGAGAAGTTCTTTTAATCTCTATGGTTCCCTTGTAAAGTACGTTTCTACCCGAACTATTTCCTGTCTTTACCAGACCTGGATTGTCTTCGTCTTCTATAATTCTTCTTCACAGTTCTTATGTGTCTTCTTGACATGTTTTTTCTAGAAGTGCTGGGTCTATTAGTACTACCACACTAGTGAGTAGATCTCGGTCTGTAGGACCTTGCACTTCAGTTCACCCGGAACCTTTCGCAACAATGTTCGATCACCTCCACTACCTTAAGGTTAACTCGATAAAGTTTCGGACTTTCTACTACGACAGTTTCACAACGTGAGTTCTACGGTCGTTTAAACCTTTTGAGTCGTCACCGGTGTCCTGACCTTTTTGAGTCAAAAGTAAGGTTAGGGTTTCTTTCCGTTACGGTTTCTTACGAGTTTGATGGCGTGTTAACGTGAGTAGAGTGTACGATCATTTCATTACGAGTTTTAAGAGGTTCGGTCCGAAATCGTTATTCACTTGGCACTTGAAGGACTACAAGTTCGACCAAAATCTTTTCCGTCTCCTTGGTCTCTAGTTTAACGGTTGTAGGCGACCTAGTACTTTTTTCGTTCTCTCAAGGTCTTTTTGTAGATAAAGACGAAATAACTGATACGGTTTCGGAAACTGACACACCTAGTGTTATTTGACACCTTTTAAGACTTTCTCTACCCTTATGGACTGGTGGACTGGACGGAGAACTCTTTAGACATACGTCCAGTCCTTCGTCGTCAATCTTGACCTGTACCTTGTTGTCTGACCAAGGTCTATCCTTTTCCTCATGCAGTTCCGACATATAACAGTGGGAATAAATTGAAGATACGTCTCATGTAGTAGTCTTTGCGACCTGACCTTCTTTGTGTTCCACCGTAGTTCTAACGGCCCTCTTTATAGTTAGTGGAGTCTATACGTCTACTGTGGTAGGAATACCGTCTTTCACTTCTCCTTGATTCTTCGGAGAACTACTTTCACTTTCACCTCTCACTTTTTCACTCGAATTTCGAGTTGTAAGTCTTTTACTTCTAGTACCGTAGGCCAGGGTAGTGAAGTACCCTTTATCTACCCCTTTGTCACCTTTGTCACAGTCTGAAATAAAAAACCCCCGAGGTTTTAGTGACGTCTACCACTGACGTCGGTACTTTAATTTTCTGCGAATGAGGAACCTTCTTTTCACTACTGGTTGGATCTATCATATAAGTTTTCGTCTCTGTAATGAAACGGTTGATTCCAGGCAGATCAGTTCCGATACCAAAAAGGACACCAGTACATACCTACACTCTCAACCTGACACTTCTTCCGACTCACGGCTTCTTAACTACGAAAACTTGACACCACAACCTCTTCTGAGNTCTCAGGGAACCTGACGTTCCTCTAGGTTGGTCAGGTAAGACTTCCTCTAGTCGGGACCCTAAAGAAACCTCCCTTACTACGATTTCGACTTTGAGGTAATGAAACCGATGGAGTACGTTTCTCAACTGAGTAACCTTTTCTGAGACTACGACCCTCCCTAACCCCCGTCCTCCTCTTCCCCTGCTGTCTCCTACTCTACCGACCTACCGTAGTGACTGAGCTACCTGCACTCAGACTCACTTGAGGCCCTCAACCACTACCTGTCCCTCCGGCCCGCACGACGCTAAGTACCCCACCGTTTCTCAGCCTGTGCTGACTCGCTGATTTGACTTGACTCGACTTGACTTGACTTGATGGAAATTGTTATGCAAATATCGACCCGGCTAACTTAGTGTTGTCGTCTCTTACTTACAAAAACAAAGAGAAACGTAAAGTCACACTAGGGAGACAGGAAAACTACCACCTCTGGTTCAGATCAAACTTTACCTCCTTCTCTTTATCTCCTGTATTTCCTAAGAGGATGGTGCGGAAGGAAAAAACACACTCCGTTAACACCAATTCAAGGTAACTCTTTTTTTCCGTACACACCACGGGCAGGTATCCTTCGAAAAGGGGTTTACTAAATTGAGTACGAAACCCTTCCCTGGTTTCGTAGAATACCTGAATTTCAGAGGACTTGTAAGAACTCTTTTACGAACGGACTCTTGCGTAAACATCGTGAATCTTTCTCGACCTTGTTTTCTCCAAACAACGACTTTTTAATCTAATTTACCGGGACCTTCGACGGCTGACTGGTCTATGACATCCCTATGTTCAACAACTCGACGCCTATACCAAAGAAACCTCCGTATATGGTACTTAGGGTACTCTAGATTTCCTCCTTTTATTAAAAGAAATCTAAGTGATATTTTTGAGTTGGACCCAACCAAAGTCCCGTCGGTTCTGATCGGATGTCCCCTTTATACTTATAAACTTTCTGGACCCTTTCAGGAATTCTTTCCAGGAAGTTCGTGGTTTATAGAGGGTCGATCTCTAATCCTCGAGTGATTAAGTCTAAATAAAGAACACTAATATAGACACGAAAGGTTCTGACAACAGAAGTCGATATCCACAGAAACCTCTCTACTTACCCCCTACGTCTGGACACACTACCAGTTCCTGGTCCCGGTGTTAAACGACGGACCAGGGTAGGTCCGAGACGGAAAAGAATTGGTATTGAACCCTTATGAGACGGGAGATTCGGATTTACAGAAGTAGACATTTTACTTTCATTATCATTACGGATGAAGAATTTTCAGATCATTCCTATCATAACATATTTATTTTGTAAAACCAATCACCGATAGTGTGTCATTTACAAGTTACTTGGAATGGAGAATACATACTGTCCGGCAATAATGTTGAAGCAATCGGGAGTACTCATCTCGTGTAAATTATCGAGGGGTCCTTATAACGTATCCGTCCTCCCTCTCCCTTCCCCTCTCTCCCCCTCCCTCTCTCCCTCCCTGGAATGAACGAGGCACTCCTTTTATGTCCCTATCACACATGTACCCAGTCCGTTCTCTTCGTTCAAATCCGCACTCTACTTGGACCTGAGGATAGGACTAAAACGATGAACGTCAAGAACCCTATGACCCTTAAATAAATCAAGGGACCCAAGATAAAGGTAACCTTTTTGTTTTTGTTTTTGTTTTTGGGTCTTTTATTAGGACGGTCGAAAGATTTCGTGATCGACCTTATCCGTCCCTCTCTTATTTACTTATGTACTATTTATTGTCGATGGAATACACAGGGGTTGTGTAGTCTCGAGGAGAATGATTAGCACCCTTCCACGACCCATAGTCCACCCTTGAGTCGTAGGGGTCCCTTCTCAAGTCGTGGCACACCTTCCACCAGGAATCTTTCCCTCTATCTTCGGTTAGTTCCTGTTGGGAGTGAAGTGTTAAAATAACAGTAATAGTTTCATAAAATCAAAGTGCCGTCGAAAGAAAAGACAAAATTTAATATAGGACCTGCATACACCCTACTACCGAAAATTACGAAACCTAAGTCGAAAGACGTCTACCGTGTGTTTAGACTACTTCCTCACTTGTGTCGACCACAGACTCCGAACCTCCACTTCCGGGAGTAAGTGAGTCACTCCTGTACCACCCACCCTTCTCCCTGACTACCCCTATTCACGTTCCCACACTCACACGTTCCTCCCTCCCCAAAACTCCAATCTACATTTATAGGTGGTACTGAACATGGTATTTCTCTTTTGTCGACTCCTCAGTACAACATTTTATACCTTTGATTTTTCGACAGAACAAACTTAAGTTCTGGTACAACAAACAGAGTAAACTTTACTTTTATTGAAGAATAAAGTTTCTTGTGACATAAAAAAGGTTCAATCATTATGTAATTGTCGAGTTTTAGTTTTACTATATTTTCCATGTGTCCGTCTTCAGGTGAAGTGTGAACAGGGAAGGGTAGGTAGGACAGGAGAGAGTGAAGGATGAAAAACATGATGAAAACCACACAACTGAATAAATAGAAAGGTTATAAAGAAAAACGTCTACGACTGTCTATTCCTGTCTTGTATGACAAGGGTGGGAGGAGTAATATAATGTGTTTTTACGTCGGGTGTAACATAACTCGAAACGTGTAACGAAAGAGACGAATTGGTCTGTCGGACTTGTGGAGACATGTAACCATGTCTTTTCCGCGAGCAAAACAAAAAAAAGTGTCGACGTATCCTAATTAAAACATTTATACAGTACAAAATAAACCCAGGGTAGGTTTGGGACAGTGTTATTTATCAGAACATGTGAAAGTGAATGATACTCACGTCTACATTGACAACCTTTTTTCGGACCTACACCCTAACGGTCTAGGTTCCCGGTGACTTGGGTATTAAATCCGTCTATAGTGGTCTAAGAGGACGTGTCGGGACGTAGTAAAGGGGGAAGTACCATTTCCTTACGATAAAAATAGACACAAAGAGTATAATTAAACATTGGGTAAATCGATACTTATAAAGAAAAAGATGCTTTACAGAAAATACACGAAACGAACGAAAAAGTAACCTACTCTAACCACGTAGGTCCCACCATACCGTATCTGGTGGACCAAAAGGTAACCCAAGAAGGATCAGAAGAAACAAAGACCCTCACGGAATCCTTAAATAGTAGATAAGTCCTCTTACCTAGACGTTAAAAAAAGGTCAAATAGTAAAACAGTAAATGGAACGAATACCGTATAAACGATACAATTACCCAAATTTTTATGTATACATTAAATAGAAGAAATTAAAATACTGAACCTAAAAGTCAGTACATTCCCTGAACGGAGGAAGTCCCAATCGTTCCTTAAGTGAATATAATGGAAAACGTTAAACATGGACGATATTAATTTCCAAATAGAAATACATATTACACTCCATGTCTAGATTAAAATAGAAAAGAAATACACCTGTTAGTCAACAAGACAATTTCTGGGTAGAAATAACTATATTTACAATAGAAATAGTATATGATATAATGGCTTACACAAACATGACTTTTAAAAACTTTAAAAGAAGATTAGGTGTCCAGAAAGATAAATATGTGGTCTGTACATCAATAATTCTAAGACACCATACAAAATTATAGACCATTTTACTTAGAAGGTATAAGGAAAAAAAGAAAATCAAAAAGATCGATAAATTTATAAAAAGGTGTACTTGAAATACCACAATAAAATTCACCTATTACGGTATAAATCTTCAATTACAACCCTGTTGACTGTAGAAGAGTAATAACTCAGAAAGATAGGTACTATAGATTCTAATACAGAAATATATGTAACTTCAAAATCCCCTCCTTTTGAAGGGGAGATTGTACATCCAAGAAGTCTCCCCCGGGACGTTTAATCTTATTGTTTGCTTATTACTCTCTTTTGTTAAATAATGGTTTACGACTCGATTAGTGTCCTCTTTGAAGTCACTACTTATTCAGGTTCCCCACCAATCTTGACCCCGAATACATCGTAGAATCGTTTTACTTCAGTGAGTCAGCACAGACTGAGAAAAGCTGGGGTACCTGACATCGGATGGTCCGAGGAGGTAGGTACCCTAAAAAGGTCCGTTCTTATGACCTCACTCAACGGTAAAGTTCTTGTTATTTAAACGATTCTTCACTGTTTCGTTTCCTCTTCCCCGAATCCGAAGATTCCCTACCATTTGACCCATCCACTTTGATTAACTTCTATTCCTGATCAGTCATTCCAAACAATGCATCTAAAGAGACCCGACTATTCTACGACTTCGACTTTGAGATTATGAAACCGGTGGACTACGCTTATTGACTGAGTAACCTTTTCTGGAACTACGACCCCTTTTGACTTCCTTCCTCTTCCCCTACTGTCTCCTACTCTACCAACCTACCGTTGTGGCTGAGCTGCCTGTACTCAAACTTGTGCGAAACTCTCAACTACCACCTGTCCCTTCGGACCGTACGACGTCAGGTACCCCAGTGTTTCTCTGTACTGACTCGTTGATTTGATTGACTGACTAATTTTTAATTAGAGAGGAAGAATTATCTCCTTCCTTCTCGTTCTTTCAAACGTACACAAACGAAGAAAAGTTACGGAAATCGAGTTTTATTAAGAATACAATCTCAACGTATAAACCCCCGTCATACGAAATTTACGAAAGTTTCAGAATAACAATCCAGAAGTCCTCCCGAAATTTCAAAAAGTGTAGTTCAACGTGTAATTTTTTAAAAAAAGGATTCATAAAATGAAAATTCTACGATACCATTTATACCAGAAGAGAAGGTAGAATAGAAGTCTGATTAACAGAATTTAATCCTTCGTGGTACTCTGTTTGATATATAATGTTAATTTATTAAACATTCCAGTTAGTTCCTTTCACACTAGCAGTGAGTCAGTACAGGCTGAGAAACACTAGAGTACCTGATATTCGGGTGGTCCGAGGAGACAGGTGCCTTAAGAAGTCCGTTCTTATGACCTCACCCAACGGTAAGGGAAGAGGTCCCCTAGAAAGACTGGGTCCCTAGTTTGGGTCCAGAGGACGTGACGTCCCTCTAAGAAGTAACAGACTCGCTGGTCCCTTCGGGGAGTCAGTTCCTTTCGGTGTTATATTATATTAGTCTTCGTCAAATTGTTAAACATGTCTGCGAACAGTCATGGTACTTCATTGACATTGTGTACTACCGATATATCGAAGATTTTGGACTTTGTGTGTGTGTGTGTGTGTGTGTGTGTGTGTGGTCAACAATAACGTTTATGTTACGGTTTCGTGTTATCCTCTATTTTCACCTTTCCCAAAACAAGAGGATTGAACAGTAACGGAAGATTACCCTCCGGAATCATAGATTTCACCGACGGAGAAAACGACTCCAAATCTACACTCGGATCCTCAACTCTCCCTACAACCTAACCCACCCTTATGTGACGAGGCCATTCTTTGTCTTCTCTAAATCTACAGCCCCCTTTCTGATCCATACACTTTCGGATCTCGATCGACCCGACCTTTAACCTCCCCCTTCTTGACTCTTCCTTGGCAGGGCCATCCTACTTTTCAAACCCCATCTTCTTTACACGACATACCCCTACAAACTTTAGGATATAACTCTCGACCCAACACCAATGGGAAGGTTGTCAGGACTCTTCACCGATAGTAGTGACTCTTCAGATAAGACAGACCTGATGAAAAAAGGGGAACGGGAGGTCTTTGTTTGTTTTGTTAGGTATTTGTGAGAAAAGTCTTAATCGGAAGGACACTTTTCTAATAGAGAGGGACAACGTAGAGAATAACACTGTCTTCTCACATTGTCAGTCTGGACAAACACATTACTCAAAACACTACTTGTTCGGACACCTCGTCAAAGAGAGTAAGGATCGACAGGTACGATTACTCGGTCTCAGACCGACGGAAGACCTACTTCTCGTCCCGGAAGGCCCCGAGCACACGGAAACGACACCGAGGCGGGTCCACGTAGTGGCACACCTCCCTTCCGATGAAGAATAGCCATTCAATGACCGAGTGTCCGGTGGTGCAAAATAGAAAAAGGACCCTTTATGGACTTGATTTTAATGAAATAAATGGTAAAAAAAGAAATAATGTAGTAGAGAGTGAGGTTTCGAGGTGAGCTTACATCTAGAATGGGTGAGACAATTGACGACATAAGGGTCACAAGTCTTGTCACCGTGAACTATCCGGAAATTATAAACAACTTGTTTGTTTGTTTTATATCAAGTCGTAGATATAAAGAAAACAAAAGAATTTCGACGTCAAACATAGACGAAGTAACCGACTTTATGCGCAAGACATATTTACTCGAATAGGAGGGACGTTACTAATTTTTTAACATATTGTAATTCGAATGTTTGCCTCTTCCGTTACCGTGGGGTGAGGTCATGAGAACGGACCTTTTAGGGTACCTCCCTCCTCGCACCATCCGACGTCAGGTGCCCCAGCGGTTCTCAGTCTGTGCTGACTCGCTGAAGTGAAAGTGAAAAGTGAAAGTACGTAACCTCTTCCTTTACCGTTGGGTGAGGTCACAAGAACGGACCTCTTAGGGTCCCTACCCCCTCGGACCACCCGACGGCAAATACCCCAGCGTGTCTCAGTCTGTGTTGACTTCTCTGAATCGTCGTCGTCGTCGTCGTCGTTTGAATGTTTTACTGGAAGTTAAAGGAAAAGATTAGAATGACAAAGATATAGTTTACTAAAATTCACAAGGGTGTTTAGTAATAATATGTTTTATTTTAGTTGTGAAGCTAGAGTTCAAAATTTTAAATTGTTGAATCTTTTTCTTTCACTTTAGTGTTATCCTTCTTTACTGACCCCAACTGAACATGAACGTTCAAAAAAGTGAACGATCACCTATGAGATGAAAAGGAGAAATACTGTACTTCTAATGTTAAAGGTCATTATATAAAAACACTATAAGGTCACTATATAAAATCAGGTCAATATTATTTTATATTGATACCCTTACGTGGACTGTAGACGTTTCATCACCTACCCTTTATCGAGTTTCGTCTTTGTTATAAACCAATTTCTAGCTTCGTTTTATGTTGTTTTAAAATGAATTTTAAACAGTTTAAGTTTTTGTAGAGAGTGGTTTCCTTATAATTGATTATAAGTGACTAATTTTTGACTTTCTACTTTTAATACATCCGTAAATCGAGTTATAAGATCTCTTTTTTCTCATTTGTTTATTGTTTTTCTTCCTTCTTTACTTTTATTTACATTTTTAATTTCTCAATCTTTCGTTCGTGAACATGCGATTCCATTTTTCAATCACTCAAACTGATACAGTTTTAATTTCTAAAGACAATTTATTTTCCGTTGTATCTTTTCAACTCTACGTATTATATAACTTTCTTCCATAAACTTCATAAATATTGGCTGTTCATTACTTAACTCTTTTGTTGCTTAAGGCCTTTTACCTCTTTTTGTTATTGTAGTTGGTGGTGTTTACTTTATGGCACCTTTCTTTACTCACTTCTGAGGATCATCATTTTTCTTCTTAGCTATTATTCGTATTGTCTACCAGTTGGAGTGATTAATAATATCTTTGAACTACTGTTATTACTCTTATGTAATTGAAGGTATTTTATCATTTAATAATCTTTTAGTCCAACAACCCGGCATGGGACGTCCGAACGTTCGGAATGTCAACGGGTTGAAATACTGGTATCTTTCTTGGGTCTCTACCGCTGTCTCTGTAGGTTGTCAAATAACCTGTCCCCTTAGAAGGTACAGGACTCGTTTTCCCAGGACTTAACTTTAGGGTGACACTGGTCGTCTGTCGTTCGTCTTTTACTGTCGGTAGAAACTATGTACCCCTCCTCCTCCGAGGGAAATATCTACCTTAACTGTAGTCTAATCGAGTAGTCAATGGTCCCTTTGGTCACCGACCCCGTCCCCCGTTCGTCTTTCCGTCACTGATTAATTCGGGATATTGGTTCTCATAACCTATCCGTTCACTTACTTCGTCCCAGACGACCTCGTCCTCTACACGTCTCTCGTTCTCTTGTCGGTAGAACTGACCAGACTGGAATGTGTCCATAATGGTTCACAATCGTCCCTATACACCCCTTATTGTTTGAGGAACGTGATGTCCACCTCTCGTTATCTACGAGAGGTAGATAAACCTCTACCTCTTTACCGGACAGACGTGTGACGTTAATCATTAGGAAGACCCATATTGAGTCCCGATACCGTACTTTAAAAACAGGACATCCCTTTTAACAAAAGTTTAGAGGATGGTTCCACCTTAACCGTTTTTAGAAATGTACCCCCTGAAGGGACCACTAGATCACAATTGTTAGACAGACGGTTACACCCCCTGTGTCCAAGCTAGGGACCCTCCTAGGGTGTATGGCGTCCCACCGATTCGGACACACGGTGGTGATGACTCGGACACGAGATCTCGGGCACGAAGGTGTCGCTCTCTTCGGTGACGTCACCCTTCGAGCTCGCAGTGTTGATCTCTCATCGGGGGGTGAACGACGTTGATCTCTCAGCGGGGGGAACGACGTTGATCTCTTTCGGACACGTGTCGTTGTTTCTGTGTCGCGTGAGTTTTGTGTATAACATATTGCGTGCGCATTACATATTACGTATATGTAATGTTATGTTGTAACAGTTCATTAATCGGAGGTCAATTTTATTTATTTGAATTTAAATTTTTTCTAAAATTTCAGAAATGTACCCTAAACATAACTATGGAAATATCTGGGAACATGGTAAGGTCTCCCATCCCCAACCATTAAACAAAGTCGAGGAAAGTGGGAGGAACAGGGAGATATCTCGGAACTCTTTTGAGTGTGTCTAGGAATTCCCCTGAACAATCTCACATATATAACTTCTCTACATTTATCATCGCTCACAAGTAGAGATCCTCGTGTCTATCCACTTCCTACCACGTACATACGGCACTCATGATGTATCGTCAATCTTCTCTACTTAATCTACTCGTGACAACGTCCGACTTTTTACCAGGAGACTCCTACCGGTACAAGATTAGGGGTCTTAGACACGTTTACCCTAGTTCATTACAATTACCTCCCTCTCATCGGACGTAATAGGTCCACCCGGTCACGTTATTGTCCTCAGGAATAGTCTCCCTCCGTCACCCGAGTGTCAGTCCTCATCCTCTACACTATTCCTTCGTTCTCTAACCTCTCTTCGTTCCTTCCTCAGGACTTGGATAAATCGGAGATCTCTGACTTTTTCAGTTCCTTTGTTCTAAGAAGAGAGTCTTGGAAACCCTTTTTTTGGGTTGGGACCGTTGGGGAACTAAAATCTGGTCCCTCAAATCCACCATCGACTACAATTGAAACTTGAGGACTAGAGGTCCTGTCATTTTACTACTAAAACAACAAAATTCGGTGACGACGACGACGACGACGACGACGACGGTTCAGCGAAGTCAGTACAGACTGAGACGCTGAGGTATCTGCCGTCGGGTGTTCCGAGGGGACAGGGACCCTAAGAGGTCCGTTCTTGTGACCTCACCCAACGGTAAAGGAAGAGGTAATTCGGTGACTCAAACTTTATTAAACAATACCGTCGTTATTCTTTAATTATCTTTGTACGTTATAGTTATTAAGGTTTTAATGTCCGATTTTATTTAAAATTTTCTGTAATGTAAAAAGATCTTTTCTATGACTAGACTCTTGACCTTCTTCAGATAAATCTCCTTTCCTTACTCTCATACCCAATGTCATTTCATCTTTTATTTATTTTCTTGACTTTATCTCTCAAGTCATGTCTTGTTAACATTTTCACTCAGTATATCTTCCTTCATACTAATTGAGTATAGAGACGTGGACTCTAAGGGACATTGTGAAGAGGATAATTTAATTTTTTTTTCTCTTTCTTTCTTTCTTTACCTGTTATCTTAACCGTACCTTTTATGTCTCCACGAAGATGCTTTTCTATGACTTATTCGTTTAGGAACCGTAGACACTGGTCCTTCCTTTCCTCTTTTTGTGTTATTGTAGTAAATCACACCCTTGATCTAAAATTGGTGTCTACTATATCTCGTATGAATTTTTAATTTACCCTAAGGGACCATCGGGTCTACCATTTCTTAGGCGGATGTTGCATCCTCTGCGGTCAAACTAAGGACCCAACCTTTCGAAGAGACCTCTTCCCTATCCGATGGGTGAGGTCATAAGAACCCGAAGGAATCACCGAGGTGACCATTTCTTAAAGGGACCTTACACTCTCTGGACCCAACCCTTCTAGGGGACCCCTGGTCGATGGGTGAGGTCATAAGACCGGACCTTGTAAGGTACCTGACATATGTCGGACGTTTTCAACCTATGTTGACTCGTTGAAAGTGAAATATCTTTAATTTATGAGAAATGTTGTGATTCATTTCTTTAACTTATAAAACTATTTTAGTTATCAGAAAAAGTCCTTAAAATTTAGTGGTTTTAACTGAGTCCCTTACCGAAATTTTTTTTGGAGTGGTTTAGTCAATCCACCTTTTGGCTTCTCCTTAAATTTTATAAAGGAATTGAGATTAGGAGGATTTCGGTCTAGACCTATAAAACTTTCCGTTTAAGGTATTTATAGAAGACCTTTTTCTACTAAAGATATGATAAATTAGACAAGGTCTTGTAGTCTTTACTACCTTTGGAAGACAAGACGGGGACTATCATTCGGGACAATCCTACTCGTCACACTATTTGTCCTTAGGATAAATCCTCAGTCTCCTGGACAAAAGGTCCGTACGAACAAGGTGAACATGTGACTCATGAGAGGTCGTCAAATGGACCATGGGGGACGAAATCTCCGAGTGGACAGTTAGTCCACGAACTGTCTACTGACTACAGTCGAAACGGGAAAATAGGGGTCGGACAGAGTCTAAAAGTGACAATCCAACGACGACGGAGAGGAGGGGGTGGACGTCCGAGGTAGGATCAGGTTCCGGACTTGAGTAGGACTGTCTCATCTGGGTCAAGGGAAGGGGGGTGGAGAAGTTAGGTTCTGTGTAAAGTAGAAATACTACAAGTATCTAAGACCTAGTTCTCCTCCTCCGTTCCGACTGGCACTTGTAGTTGTACCAAGGGATTGTGAACTTCGAAGGGGTGGGGTGGGGCCCCGTAAGTACGGTAAGAGACTTATCGAGGTCCTAAGACGAAAACAAAAACGGTTGGACTTCAAGATCGGGTTCCAGAGGGTTGGATGACTGACACCTGTGGACCTTCTAATATCTATCACCAACACTCTTTCAATCTTCAAGAAAAGATAAGGTCGATAACAAACACCTAACTAATAGAGCACGTGCATACACGGTAATGAAAAGGTTTTCTTGGATATAATTACAACCAAGTTGGTTCTCTATCTTTGGTGTGTCATTACATTTCGTTCCCTACAAATAATGTTTCTCAATAATTTGATACTATCTTCTCATTGACGTTTCTACATTTTTCTCGAAATTTCCCGTAGTATTCTGACTCTTTCTCCTGGGTACCTTCCTGTTGAACCTTCTTCCCCAAGTCCGGAACGACCTCTTCCACACAAGCATAGGGTGACCTACAGTCTCTTCCACCGATAGACGGTCCTAGTCTCGACCGGGTATAAGTAACCTGTTCGTCCTTCGTTAAAGGTCAATCTCGGACCCTCTTGTCCGTTCCCGTACCCGAACACTCCCTTATCCCCGTCCACGTACGACACTTACCTTCCAAATACAGGGGGAGGAGGGTAGGTACACAACTTCGGGTTTCCACTACCATAAACCTCCACTCCGGAAACCCCCAAATCCAGATTCCCACCTCCGGGGGTTACCCTGATCGTAGGAACTTCTCCTTCTCTCAATCAAGAAAAAGGGAGAAAGAGACGGTCTACTACCCTGTAAATTCTCCTTCATGAAGTAATTCTTGTGTTGGTACACCCGTGGGACTAGAGTCTGAACATCAGAGTTCTCGATTCTCTTTATTTACGAACACTAAATCCCGTGGGTCAGACACATAAGACAATGTCGTCGACCTTGCCTGATTCTGTTACATAAAATCACTAAGGATCACCCAAAAATAGTAATACACAAAGAGTCAACGAAGGGTCTTCTACGTCCACCACTCTTAGGCGGACGGTTACGTCCTCTACACCCTCTAAGAGGGACTGAGTTCTAAGTTTGGAACCCATTTAGGAACCAAAGTTAGGAACCTAGTCCAAGTACGGAACCCAGTCCCTCTAGGGGACCTCCTGTTGTACCGATGGGTAAGGTCATAAGAACGGACCTTTTAAGGCACCTGTCTCCTCAGACCACCCGATGTCAGGTCTCCCAGTGTTTGTCAGTCTATGTTGACGCACTGACTCGCGACTAACTGACTGACTAAAGAGTTAATTACCTATGTTTCTTCTGTTGTTGATTGTACCCCTCTCCCCTCAGGGGATCTATGAAACACCAACTCGTACTTAGGAAGAGGAACTGTTCCACTCTTAGACAACGAGGTCGTTCGACGGTTTGTACTTAGGGTCACTACAGGTGGACCACTGAACCGAGATTTTATCGTAGGAAGGACGGGTCGACAGTCCAAAGTCATTTAGAGTACGACAAGTGAGATCACACTTAGTAAACGTATTTAATACTCTCGGAGAACTCACGGAACATGTAGCGAAGAACTGGAGACTCAGGATCCTACGTTAGTCGGAGACATTTATGGATCGGTAAGGAGTTTGAGAAACAGGTAAGTCGAGTTTCACCGACAAACCTGAAAACGGGGAGAGTGTTCTATCCTGTCAACCGAACTTACTTACTCACTTACTTACAAGTTGGTAGAGGACGTGTCAAGAAAAAATATAAATAAATCGATGTCACCCAGAATCACCACCGTGAACCTTAGAAACTAGAAGGACCTCCGACTCCACTCCCTAAAAATCAACACAATACGTTCTAGAAAAAAATCGACCCCTAACACGTTAGATCAAGGGACTGGTCCCTAACTTGGGTCCAGGGGGACGGAACCCTTGTACCTCAGAATCGGTGACCTGGTGGTCCCTTCAGGGAAGGCGTGTCAAGACTTCTTGAGTATGATTTACATACACCTTCGTGTCACCGTCATATTTCGTAATACCAATAATAACGATCATTATCGCATTGAAAATTTATTTCAAAAGAAACTAAAGTCATCTAAAGTAAACGTTTGCTCACCCTACCTATATCTATATATATAGATATAGGTGTATGTACTCGTCTGTCATTTCTTAGGGGGGTGTTACGTTTGAACCCAAGCTAGGGACCCAGTCTTTTATGGGACCTCTTCCTCTACCGTTGGGTGAGGTCATAAGAACGGACCTCTTGGGGTGCCAGTCTCCTCGGACCACCCGATGTCAGCAACCCCAGCGTTTCTTAACCTGTGCTGACTTACTGATTCGTGTGTGAGTGTGTGTGTGTAAGATGAAAATATTGGTTGAGTGAACATTGATTCGTTGAGTTTTAAAGACACTTCAGACGGAATTTGTATTCTAAGACAGTATTCTGCGAAGAGGAAATGTGTGGACACAGATTTGTAACGTCGGTGCCATGGCACGTCAAAGTTTATGGAGCGGTGGACCAGACCTTCTATTGGTAGGGTGTAACGTAGACTCTTGAGACTGGACTTACTGTAAAGGTCCATTATCCACTCTCATCCCCTCTCCTCTCTTCCTCTTTCTTAATTTTCGTTTTCACTCAAAGTAAAGTTTACTTTATTCGTCCAGTCGACTCTCTCCTGATCAACCGGGACGAGTGAAACGTCCAACTTCAAAATGGAATTTGAGTTGAAAAGTCATTGTCTTTTTTTCTTCTTTGAACACTTTGGCCATTACTAATACACTATGAATGTAAACCAATTTTGTGTCCTGTCATATTGAGTCATGTTGAAAACCGACTGTGTTTACTCCTCAATACGAATTCACGTGTTTTCCAAAGGGTACTCGGTGAACAAAAACCAAAATTATTCCGAGGTGGAGCAATTTGCTTAACGGTCATTTAAAAAAACGATCAAATTACGATCTTTTGTTTACCCTTGGAACTCCAAAAAGGGGAGTTCTACGGACAAAGATTTTAGTTCTAATACTGTCGGTAAACCCCCTACCCTCATACCTCCTCTCTCTTCTGTAGTTTTTTTACAACCCTCCCCACCTCAGTGTCTTTGAGTACCATTCCTTTCTATAAAAATAACCACACACTATACATATCGATTCGTTGGACTGTCCGACTACATCACTAAGTCCATATGTTTAGGACTCTTCAATAGTGTCATTCGGAGAAGGACCATATATGACTCGGGGCTTCTACCTGTCTCCCTGACCGACGACCGTCTCGAGACAGATCACTAACTAGACTCTTAAACACAGGTAACAAGGAAAGTAGTTCGGAGGAACTTAACACCTCCTTTGTACTATGAACTTAAAAATTATAAAAATTACGAGTGATTCTCCATATCTAAGACTTCCTAATAAAAGGTTAACCCTAAAGTCAACGATTACAAGGAAAGAGATTGGTGTTGGAATGTCCAGCAGAGAGGGTGACAGGTTTAGATGAGTCGAACAAAGGATTGGTTGGTATCGGGTTGTGACCTGAGATACCAGTTACCTGAGGAAGGAAACTGGCAGGACTCGGGCACCTAGTGGGAGGTAGTGGGATATGTAGAGGTAGTTAGATACTTCGGGTCGATATTCTCCTGGTTAGACACACTTTAGGACCGAGTTGTTTATGGGTCCGTGTTGTTGTAGCAATAAGGTACAACAGGTAGTGAAGAGACGACGTCCTCAGAGAAGGTACACGGGGAGTACAATCGATAAACTCCTCGGAGACAGAAGTTTGAAGGAAGAAGGGTGAGGTGACTATTAGTTTAGTGGACAAATTAAAAAGAAAAAAAATGATTCTACTAGGTTCGGTTGTACACACTCAAAGTAGTCAATTTGAACAGAAGTTAAGTTTACTAGATAGGAATGTAGTAAAAGAATCA
This sequence comes from Capra ibex, assembly GCA_006410555.1. Lineage (NCBI taxonomy): Eukaryota > Metazoa > Chordata > Mammalia > Artiodactyla > Bovidae > Capra > Capra ibex. Next base: position 58,251,167 of record SJYO01026388.1, on the reverse strand, counting down.
AGAATAAAAGTCTAAGTTTCTCCTCTCTCAGAGAACTCAGGACCTAATCGTCAAGGGTTTGAACCGACATACAATCTGAGTTAATCCTTTATAATGTACAAAACTACGGGTCCGTGAGGGTCTGGTCAATTTAGTCTTCAAGACCTCCACCCTAGGTACGTGACTAACAAAAATTCCGAGGGTTCACTGAGGTATTGCGTAGGGTCGAATTCTTGGAGTCGAAACAAACCAGAGTCTAGTTGCAACTTCCCACAAAACGTGGGTAGTAATAAGGGGAGGGGAAAGGTATAGAAAAGAGAAGAAGGTGGAGAAAACGAAGAACGTAAGATGGAAAGTTTTAAATATCCAGAGAGTTTAACTCGTTTATAAAGGGAAATGGAACGATAGAAGAGATCGTTAGTACGGAGAACAGATGAAGACAAACGACAGTTTACACACCTTCTGAGAGATATGGTAGACAAATATGAAGGAGGGAGTAAAACGATCATTAGACTCAAGATTGACGATGACGATTCAGTGAAGTCAGTAAAGGCTAAGACACACTAGGGTATCTGTCGTCGGGTGGTCCGAGGGGGCAGGGACCCTAAGAGGTCCGTTCTTGTGACCTCACCCAACGGTAAAGGAAGAGGTCACGTACTTTCACTTTTCACTTTCACTTCAGTGAGTTAGCTCAGGATGAGAATCGCTGGGGTACCTGACGTCGGATAGTCCGAGGAGGTAGGTACCCTAAAAGGTCCGTTCTCATGACCTCACCCCACGGTAACGGAAGAGGCTTAGACTCAAGATTCAAGAGATGTATTTGTGAAGAGACTTCAATTTATACTTGGATTAAAAGAAGGAGGTTAAATTCTCTCTGAACTCTGACAACTGGTAGAGAAGGAACTTCACGAACTAAGATTTCACACACCTGCACTTTCAACGGGTCAACACAGGTTGAGAAACACTGGGGAACCTGGCCATCTTTCTCTAAGTCTAAGACATTGAGACACGCACTAGAACTCGTTCAGTAAAGGGGAGACTTGAGTTTTACTCCCCCTCCGTACAGCTAATCTGTTACGGTTTCCAAGGATTATAAGTCACCGAAAACACAAACTTCGACGGTTTCTCCGTCTTATCGTACCTCCAACACTCTTTGAACCCGGACTATCAGACAGAGTCCCTTCCCTCCCTCGTGTCCTACCCAGAAACCCTACAACCAATATATACAAAAAACTGGACATACATACATACATACATACCTTAAGAGATCTGGTCTTATCACTTCACCCATCGGTCAAGAGAAGAGGTCCCCTAGAAGGGTTTGGTCTCTAACTTGGGTCCAGAGGGTGTAACGTCCGTCCAAGAAATGATACTCGGTATTTTGTTACGGAATAGGTAGAAGAAATAGGTAGTCGGAATATCAGAAAAAAGACAGAGAAGATAAGTAGTGAAAAGGAATAAGGGATTTTGTTTGTAAAATATACAAGTAGATTTCATAAATCTGATCAGGGACCGTATACTAGTCACGATCTGGTTAAAATCGATAAAACTTTCTGTAGTCATATTCTTCTCTCTCAAAAACCATAGGATGAAACAACAAAAATAAGGTTTTTTAAGTGTAGTGGGCTCGTACTATGTTGTAGTCTTGAGTTTCCGGACGAAGACCCAGGACTTCAATTACGAACTCCGGGTGTTTCACTCGGAGGTTTTCCCTATGTCCTACGACACTCCTTCCTAGATCCTAATCTTTTGTCTTCCCCCAAGGTCATCCCCCGTCCCATCCATTCTCTCCCCCCGGGTAGACTCCTCGACCGTGAGAGAAAACTGACGTTCCTCATGCACATACACACAAAGACGGTTGTGATTTACTTGTCGAAAGATCTATCACCATAGTACTAGTGTTACCTCTTCAATATAAGAACCTATGTGTTTAGATTTTGACGACTGGAGAGTGTGCTCACTCTGAAGATAGGGGCTATCAAATGATCCGTAGTTTGGAACCTATAGGTCTATGGACGAGTCGTATTGCATAGAGAAGGGGAATCTCAGGGAGACAGCTTTCGAACCATTACGGTAGCCTTTGTGGAAAGAAGATTAGTGATTCTTTACTCGAGAAGTCAGTAAAGGTTGAGGAGTGAGAATTTAAGTCGAGATTCCGTATGATTCACTAGAATTGTATCCGACAAACTTACAGATTAGTAGTAAAGGAATAAACATTTAAGATCTATTAAAATTGATGGAGTATTCCCGACAACTTTCTTATCACCATGATGATCATACTGATAATGATCTTCATCATAACCATTATCATTATCACCGATTGTAAATAACTAGAGAATCTTAAAAAAGTATAAATTAGGAGTGTTGTTGAGATACTTTGTCCCGAAATACAAAATGGAAATCCAGTGTCTTATTCTTTTACTCCTACGAGTAAAGTCGTCGTGTATATGATTTTAACCTTGCTATGTCTCTTTTGATCGTACCGGGGATACGTTTAAGTACTTCCTGAGGTATAAAAACATACTGAGTCCCTTGAGGTTGATCCCGAGACATTGGTGGATCTCCCCACCCCACCTCTCCCTCGACCTTTCCTCCAAGTTCTCCCTCCCCTGTATGTATATGGATATCGACTAAGTACAATTACAAACCGTCTTTGTTTATAATATTTCGTTAATAGGAATTTAATTTTTATTTATTTGAGTTTTTCTTTTTACTCCGGAGGTCTCGAGTAGGTAGATAAGTCCTTTACAGATGACTCACGGTTCAGACATGGTCTATGAAAAGATTCTCCAACTCTAGGAGGTGACACATTCTGTCCCAGGAACTAGAATACATTAAATGTAGGATTGACCCCTATTGGTTCAGTCGTTTATTTTATTAATATCTGACACTTCTCAGGACTCTTCATTTGTTATCTCAGAACACACTCTTTCAGTATCCACCCAACCTGATGAAACCCAACTAAAATTTTCCGTATATAAATTTTACCTATTAGTTGTTCCGGATGACGTATCGCGTCTTTTGAGCCGAGTGATAATACATTGTTCGATTTATGTTTTCCTTAAACCTTTTCTTATCTGTGCACATACACACATTGACTTAATCAAACGGCATGTGGACTTGGATCCCGAAGGGTCCACAGAGTCACCCATTTCTTAGGCGGACATTACGTCTTCTACGTCCTCTACACCCAAACTAGGGACCCAACCCTTCTAGGGGACCTCCTCCTTTGCTGTTGGGTGAGGTCATACGAATGGACCTCTTAGGGTACCTGCCTCCTCGGACCGCCCGATGTTAGGTTCCCAACATCTCAGCCTGTGCTGACTTCGCTGAATCGTACATGGACTTTCATCGCCGTGCAACCATTAATTGTTATGAGGTTATATTTTATTTCGGTTTTTTTCTGGATTACTCAATTTCTTTCTTTTTTAAGGAAATGTCTTTTTTTTTCCGTAGAGATTGATCCACTATAAATTCGACTCTCCAAGTCCCACTCTTTCCTAAGTTGGTTCTTTCTTACCTTCCCTCTCACGCCTCCGAAGTCTTGTTCGTCCTCGACCCTGCCCTCACCTCCTCAACTCCCCTCACTCCACCTTTCTCCGGCGTCTACCTTTTACGAGACGTTTTACCGTTCCTCAAGCCTCGAATAAGGTACGTTACCCTTCTGACCTACCTTACTCTTGTCACGTTTGTGTTTAGACTTAATTTTAAAGTTTGTAGTGAGATCGAATCACACTACATTCCGACTACTCCCACGTTCTCCATTTGGACCCTCTGGTCAACCCGTCGATGACTTTCTCAGTCCCGTCCTCTACTACCCCAACCCGACCTCCTCGTCCACCCCACGTGTGGTCACTTCTCTACTTCCCCGACAAAAAACTCTGTCTCGGAAACACTGAACGAGTACCTACACCTCCTTTCACTCCTTTTCCCTCTTAAATTTCTCCAAAGATCCCTGAAGGAAGTACCAGACCACCAATCCTGAAACGGAAGGTTACGTCCTCACCCCGGCCCTCAAGCTAGGGACGAACCTCTGGATTCTAGCGTACATAGGACACCGGTATTTTGGTTTTGTATTTTAATTCGACATAAAATTGTTATTTCTCAAATTATTATCAGGTATATTTTTTATAGAAATTTTTGTCCAAAGATCGAATTCGGAGACCCACTTACGGTCCCGGTCCTTGACCCGACCCAACTAACGTCATCTTCGTCCAAAACTCTTTTTCTTTACCCTGTACTTTAGTTCTCAAGGTCAAACTAACATTTTTTTTTTTTTTTCCACTCGTGCGTCGGTTTGGTTCTACAGTCAATCTGTCAACTGATGGGTTTACACCTAATCTCTAATTTTTTTATCCCTAATAGACGTATATGTACCACAAATCCCAGTAACCGTACCTCCTCTTTTTTCTCTTCGGGAGTCCAGACTTACGGGGTTGTCGCTAGTAAATATTCAGTCGGTTCCTCTTCTTAAGTCTCTAAGCTGTTCTCTGAGAACGGGGTCAAGTGGGTCAATCTTTCCTCGACTCGACACTACTGACTACGTCCTAAACACTTCACAGGACATCTCAGACCGAGGATTTTACGGGGGAGGGACATTGGTCTTAATGACGTTGGAGAAGAAGGTGGAGTTTTGAGGATCAGACAGGAAGTTCCGGTTGAAATTACCCGAGTAAAGATGAAGGGGTCTGATAAAGGTCGGTGAGGATTTATAAACAGTTGATTTTCTGTGACGTGTTGACTGTTTGAAGATTCATGAACATACCGTCAAAATCCGTTGTCGTTAGAGTGTTGTTATTGTAAGTGAGCAAGTTGTTTATAGCCCGTAAACGACGGACAGTCCGGGAGGAGTCCCGAAGGGACCACCGAGTCTCCCATTTCGTAGACGGAGGTTACGCCCTCTGGACCCAAGCTAGGGTCCCAGTCCTTCTGCGGGGACCTCTTCCTTTACCGTTGGGTGAGGTCATGAGAACGGCCCTTTTAGGGTAACTGTCTCTACGGACCACCCGATGTCAGGTACCCTTAGCGTCTCAGCCTGTGCTGACTCACTGAAGTGAAAGAAAAGAGTCCGGGAGGAGTTGAGGACTCCTCTGAGGTCTTTCGTGTATCCACTTCCGGGACGAAAGGACCTCGACTACAGCACCTCTCCCGATCGCGGTAAGATCAGTCGAGTACCCGGGTAGGTACCCAGTACCGGTAAGGTTGGAAGAGTTTGTAAGAAGGAGGGATGGGAGAAAGGAGCAGAGGGGGTACAGTTAGGAGGTAAAGGTATCTTCGGTAAGTCAGATTTTAAATCGTAGTCAATGTATGGGTGGACCCTCGTGACTACACAGATTTACAGTGGACGGGTGGAGGTGAGGGAGGACGTCTCTGTGTGTGGAAGGTTGTCTCTAGGACGGGGTCAGTCTTTCGGTGTACCTTTCGAGACGTCTCTGCTAGTCTCGAGGTGCACAGTCGACTGACGCGAGTCAGCACTAATCAGCACAGGCTGAGAAACGTTAGGGTATCTCATATCGGGCGGTTCGAAGGGACAGGTACCTTAAAAGGTCTGTTATGACCTCACCCAACAGTAAAGGATGAGGTCCCCTAGAAGGGCCGGGTCCCTAACTTCGATTCAGAGGACACAGAGGCCGTATCCGTCCGTCTAAGAAATGGTGACTCGATGGACCCTTCGGATCTCACTTTAGCTCTCCATGTCTCGGTTTCCCTTAAATCCCTCTTCACCCGTCACATCCCTTTTAATATCCCCTTTCCCCTCTGTCGACTCCCCTATTTAGTCTCTAGTGTTTTGTTGAAGTCTGACGGGTCTCCCTAACGATTTGGGTCTCTCGGATAATTATTCGGAAACACCAGTGGACCCGAGGTACGGATCGAGGAATGGAGCTCAGTTGTGGGTCTCCGGAATTATCGGTGGGACCCCGAAAAGAGTCGACTGGCTCGAGTCTCCTTCCGTAAACGTTCCTTCCAGTTAAGAAGTAGGGGTCGTTCACGTCCGATATAATCCCTTCAATTGGATAAATGCGGTTTCGGAAGAGTTGACTCAAAGTTATCTAATCAGATTATGAGAGACTACCCTAATACGTGTATTAAGACAGTATGTGAGTGGATGTCTCTTGTTTGTTTATTGCAGGTAGTCGTGTTGACTGTGTTAGTATATCTGAACTAAAGTATACTAATACCAAAGTATACACACCACAATCAACGAGTGAACACAGGTTGAGAAACGCTGGGGTACCTGACATCGGACGGTCTGAGGAGACAGGTACCCTAAAGGGTCCGTTCTTATGACCTCACCCAACGGTAAGGGAAGGGGTCCCCCCCTAGAAGGGTTGGGTCCCTCGTTTGAGTCCGAAGGACGTAACGTCCGCCTATTAAATGGTAGACCCGGTGGTCCCTATATACACCTCCTCGTAGATATAATTCGTGGTCACCCCGTGACCAATTAACGGGACATAAGGTCGTCTACCTCGACATCGGACCTCCCAATGTTACACGACGTCACCGACTACGGGTGGGGAGTCTTTTTAGTTATAACTCTTCTCTACACCCCTTTCTCTTAATTATTATTATTGTATTATTATGATTGTAATCAATAATAAGATACTAATATGTGCGTAGACTTAGTCACAGACTAGGTGTCGTCCCGTGAGTTTATTCCTTACTTATGTACTCTGCATTAGGGCACTGACCTGACATCGAACCTGTAGTCGAAACAAAAAGAGAGAGTAAGGAAACTTATAGATGTATATGTGTGGGAAACCTGTGGGTGAAGGGTAATTTTGCAGTACCTTTTTAAGGCACTTTGAACTGACATCCCAGTTTGCCTACAGTTTCCCTCCACAGCCCTCTCCGTACACTACTTTTATTGGGTCGACTCCAAGGGTGGATAGAGGGTACGGACCTGAGGTGAGATCCGTCACAAGGAACTTCAGACAAAGGAGGGATCGGGGGTGGTAAACGTAGTCATAGTCGACCCAACAAATAGTTTTTAAGACTAAGGGTCCGGTGTGGGGTTTCTTAGAATTAGTTATCAACATCCGACCCCGTGGAGGACATCAGGGAAGTGTGTTACTTCGAGTTCTTAGAGAGAAGACTCCCTTCCTCTCGACTGTTCGAGAATAAGGGTTAGGACTCTGTGTCTCTCGTGCTTTTTGAGACTTGTGACTTTTCAAAAGTATTGAATGAAACCACCGTTTTAGACCGGGTACTTCACGGTACTTCGATACACACTAAGAATAATTAACGTGTATTACACTCATGCGTATACATTACGCTTATGAGTGTGTCGGGTGATTCCTTTATAATTACACAAACCAATCTTCCACGACAGGATTGGGGTGACTTCTATAATACCTTATATAATACACACACGATTTGACGGAAAAACTTCAGGCTTGTGAAGGACTTAAGTATTTGTGTACACCAGAACTCCCTAAGTCTGCTTTCCGTGGACACGACACAAGAGTGTCGGACTGGTATCCACCTCGAATTTCGTCAATTTAAACCCAAATTGTTACTATTCTTTCGGATGATTTCTCTACTGACCTAACCCTCGACTCTCTGAAGTGGAAAGACATAGAGATAAGAAAGAGGACTTTTACTTCCTCCTCTACTGTATATTTCGGAAAACCGAGATTTTAAGACCAAAAGTGAGGAACGAAAAGACCTCTTTACAACTCCGTAATTACTGTGTTTCTCATCTAGCACCACAGAACAATAAAAGTGATTCTTTTTTAAATTTCCATTTCTGGAAAGTGATAGAAGCCTTAAAAGTCCGTCTAAGAACTGACTGTAAAGGGAGGTACCACACTTTCCCGGAAATGGGGTTGAAATGTCTATAGAACTATGTAATAACGTGACTCGTCGTGACGACCCTTTGATGATCTTGTCTCTTCACTAGTACTTGAGGTCTCTCACGATACTTTGTGACTTCTTCTTTCATAATACACAATCAATGTCTCCTCCTCTGTTCTCTATGTTTAGACTCTTTCAGAGGTAATGGTCGACGAAAGTCTCGAATCTCGAAAGGTCCACCACGATCACCAGTTCTTGGACGGACGGTTATATCCTCTGTATTCTCTGTGCCCAAACTAAGGACCTAGTCCTTCTAAGGGACCTCCTTCCGTACCGTTGGGTGAGATCATAAGAACGATCATCTTAGGGTGTTTATCTCCTTGGATCACCCGATGTCAGGTACCCCACCGGTTCTCAGTCTGTGCTGACTTCACGGAATCGTGTACCCGTACGTGAGTCTCGAAGTAAGTAGGTTCCCCGTCGTTCGACGGAGAGTCTCTTAGGATCACTAGGGAATCGGACACACTACCCCCTACGAGATACGTCATTGACTACAAATTTGCGAGTAGGATTCTGAGACACTTTAGGGTTTCGTTCTATAACACTTCAATTTTGTTTTGTGTTTCGTTCTGTTGTTCGAGACTCAAACAAGATGGTCTTCGTTACACAATACCCAACTTTACGTAGGGGGATTTTATGGTTCCAACTCCCAGAAGGGTCCACTGGGTCACCATTTCTTAGACGAACTGTTCGTCCTCTGCATCCAAACTAGGGACCCAACCCTGTTAGGGGACCTTATCCGTTACCGTTGGATGAGGTCATAAGAACGGACCTCTTAGGGTACCTGTCTCCTCGGACCACCCGAAGTCAGGTGGTCCAGCGTTTTCTCAGCCTGTGTTGAACCGTAGATTTATCGTCACCGTATTATTTACCATTCCAAACGAACGGGTTAAAGTAATTTTAAGTCTCCAACTTCAGGATTGAGGGGGTCATTTATTCCTGACACGTGAATAAACCTTTGTCCCAGAAGTGTCTCTGTTAGTTTCACTCCAGAAATTCCCTACCGAGGTACTGACTTACTGATCATTAGATTATTCTGGGCACAAGAGATTCTTTCCCCTGAAACATGATTGTGTGTTCCTCTTGTGACACTCTCGTTCTTCTACCGGTAGATATTTGATTCCTTTCAGGAACGTTTTTTGTATGTTACAAATCAGGATACCGTCTCCCTCCGTAGACACTCGAGACTACACTTATAAACCTGTGGCTAGAGTGAGGACCGAAGTAAACACGGGACACAGACACACGCACGTACGTGATTCAACGAAGTCAACACAAGTCGTCCACCCAAGAAATGGTGATCACGGTAGACCTTTCTGGACAAATACGAGGTAAGAAACAAGAAGTAAACAAAGTAAAAAGATTAAAACAGAAAAAAAAAAAAAAAACTTATGTTAACGAAAGGTAACGACACAATCAAAGATGACAACGTCAGGATCTACATATAAATAGACGACGGACTTTAAGAAAAAATCCAAATGTTTACTATGAACAACCATTCATTGTAGAACGGATCGTGTAAGTACCTGTCAACTATATTTTACTAATTTACCACTTCAGGTCGAGGGGATATTGATAACACATTCCTTGACACTCTCTACTATTCCAAAACAAAGTGTCCTGTGTTCTGAAGACTTGAGACCCTTTCTTAAGAAGCCCGTTATACGGTGACCTTTCACCCCGAACTCAGTGGGGTTTCACTCCTAACAGAAGTTGAGAAGTGCTGTGTCTCGTTTCTCCTACCCCCTATGGTAAAGGTCTACTTCCCGACACCGTCCTTAAAACACTTCACACAGTTCTTAATTTCGTCTTTCTTACTGACAAGTGACACGTAAACGACACACGATCTGTTACAATACATTGTCTGATAAACTAGAAATGTTACCGTTTACAATGATAAACTAGAAATGTTACGTTTCTCCCTCAGGGTCGAGGGACGAATTTTGACTTTTTATACATCGAGTCTTTCCATTTCGCAAAACAGTTTCTCGTCTACCAAATTTTTCAACTCGACTTTTAACTTTATCTCTTTGGACTGAGAAGTGTTTATAAGGGTAGGGAGGTTTAACGGAGGAATTTTAAGTATATAACAAACCGAGAATACTAGTTTAGTCCTAGTGGTTATTGATGTCTGTACATCGACCATTTTTTTTTAGAATGGAAAACCTTGTAAATCTTTACAATCTACTTTTCTGAGTTTTCCTAGACATAAACCGTACTTTCGTATGCCGACCTTTTGTACACCTGGTGTCTTCTCCTGAACTTTTTTACAAACCTTAATATCGTTACTTTTATCCCATTAAGGTTGTTACCAAAAATGAGTTGAAAATCACTCTTTTCCAACCTTTAATTATAGTCTCGGTGAGATAACTGACATCTACAATATAATAGGAACCTTTCACCCACCACCGTCTTTAATCACCGACAAGAGGTCTTAGGAAAGAGAGGAAACAAAAAAATTTGACCCATGAACCAATGGGTCAATCTCCAAATTAAATAAAGTGTCGGAAGGAACGTCTGTCCACACCGGTACTTGAACCAAGACCGGTCACCTTATACTCACTCCACGACACACGGTACCGAGTGACACGGAAGTCTTCCATCTCCACGGGAGGACACGGGACCTAAGGAAGGAGACCGACCTTTCGTCCACACTACCACCGACTACTTAGTCGGCAACATCTGGAAGTCTACCTTTGGTCAGCAACTTCTATTTTCACAGTTTCTTTTTTCTCGGAGTTCTAACACCCCGGTGGAGTGGTCGGACTTAACGTTTGGACGGGAAAGCATAAGTTCTATGTATTTACCAGGTACATAATTTTCGGTGACAATAAATCTTAGAGTAACAATGACGTCGGTTTGGTCATAAGGTCAATTATTCGATATAAGATTGATTATTGATTTATCCTGTGGAGCAAGGGTATAGAAGACTTACGTTTACATACACTGTCAGAGAGACATCTTAATAGATGAGACAAAGTCTCAAGGAAAACACTGGGTCAACGATGGTTGTCCCTCTCTAGAAATTTATGGTCCCCGAGAAACAAAGGAACCAAGGACTTGAGTACAGTCCTTTTTAGATGGTTCTCCTAGGACCAAAGAGTACAAGGGAATCCTCGTAGACTTGACCCAGACCTTTCAGACCGAATAAAGAAAGTTCACATCGTGTGCTCGTCAACACTTTCACTTCCATAACACTCCCACTAAACTATAAATAATCACTAAAACAAATTCGGGTTTGTCAGGTTTTTCACTCACCTTTAAAGACGGTTCTAGACTGGATATTTCGGGAAACTCTCGATCCGTCCCCCATCCTAGTCCCCAAAGAGTCTGAACGGACTCCAAAGATCTCTATCATGTAACCATCGAAGGCCTTCTCTACCCCCTTCCCCCACAATCTTGTTCTTAAGGGGATATCAGAAGAAAAGATTTTATCCCAAATCTCTTCTACACCCTCCTCATGGGGATTTGGTGACTCTTCAGAGTCAACATTTTGGTCACTGAATAACTACTCGTGTACCCCAGTCGACGTTAAAGATATTAGGTAAAGTTACTTCTCCTTTTCACTTTCATGTAAATGGGTTAAAGACGCCGTTAAGACTATCCGTCAACGTGAGACACTTTGACGATTCTTTCACTAATCTCTCAAATTTCATCTCAATCAAAGTCCGTCCTAGTCCTTAGCGTACATCATTCTAAGAAGTTCAGAAACAGAAGTGTAGTCCATACAATCTCACCTTGTGTTCCCCGGTCGGACTACATTACCTACGAGCTCAACCCCACCCACCCTAAATTCTCCTCCCCTCTGATGAATTATATAGTCGATCACGATATTTTTTCCCGGACTAATAACCGTTCTTTTTTTCAGGGTTTTATCTCTATAATCTTAATACATAAAATAAACAAAACGTATTCCATTCTTACTTTTCACTCTTCTTCTCCTTTTAGTGTCCCGAGTAATTTAATTTTTTTTTTTTTCTTTTCTAGTTATTCCTTATAACCCTCCCTTAATACAACATTCCTCTCTATCTTCATATGTAAGGTCCCTAAAGGGACCGACAGGTCACCAATTCTGAGACACGAAGGCGCCGTCCACCGTACACAAGTTAAGGACCAGTCCCTTGAATTCTAGAGTGTACGGTCCCCACACCAGTCTAAAGAAGGGTGATAAGAGAAACGGATTATATTCTTCAGACAACTAGTTTAACTCTTCCGTGTTCCGGGATACCAATTAATAAGTTTATTACAATAGTGTCAGTTCCGATACCAAAAAGGTCATCAGTACATACCTACACTCTCAACCTGACACTTCTTTCGACTCGCGTCTTCTTGACTACGAAAACTTGACACCACAACCTCTTCTGAGAACTCTCAGGCAACCTGACGTTCCTCTAGGTTGGTCAGATAGGATTTCCTCTATTCAGGACCCACAAGTGACCTTCCTAACTACGACTTCGACTTTGAGGTTATGAAACCGGTGGACTACTCTTCTCGACTGAGTAAACTCTTCTGGGACTACGACCCTTTCTAACTCCCGTCCTCCTCTTCCCCTACGGTCTCCCACTCTACCAACCCTACCGTAGTTCCTTAGTTACCTGTACCCAAACCCATCTGAGACCGTCAACCACTACCTACTCCTCCGGACCGTGCGACGCGAAGTACCCCAGTGTTTCTCAGCCTGTTTTGACTCACTGACTTGACTTGACTTACAATAGGTCAGTATAGAGGTTTAGGACCCGTCTAGGCCCCCTTTTTTTGATTTGTCCATACTACCAGAGACAGAATTTTTCTTTTAGGATCCGTCTATTGACACTGGATGTAACTCCTTTTGATGTTACGATGTTCGAAAATAAAAGTTGTAAGAACGAAACAAAGTGGGGGTTTCTTTAAAGACAACGAGACCTGAACATGACTCAATTTCGACTTTAAGTCCTTGTGCACCCAATTATTAAAAGAGATCATTATCTTTTCGTTCAATACGTTCTTCTTCGGATAAAATTATCGTTCACTGATAACCGTAGAATTCTTTTGGAGATGTATAGAAAGAATAATAAATCAACCGTCCTACAATGACCATCTTTTTACCTACAAAAACAAATCAATGATTCAGGATAGACTGAGAAGACACTTGAGTACCTGACATCGGGCGGTGTGAGGAGTCGGGTACCCTAAAGAGTTCGTTCTTATGACCTCACCCAACGGTAAAGGACGGAGTTCTTTTTACCTATGAGACCTTGTTTAGTCACGTTCGGTAAGGGTGTCCACCAAAGTTCGGTTTTCAGGGTAGAAGTGAATGTTGTTTTCTTTTTGTGACAATAAGAGACTTGCAAAGGTAGAGGCTGACGACTTTCAAGAGACAAATAACCGTACTCCACTACGACTATACTCAATGGAAAGTTTGACTCCAATTATGTATCAGAACGGTCGATCGAAAAAAAAAAAAAAAAGATTGACTTGTTCCGGAAGAGTACAGAGTCCGGATTATGATTCCTTTATGGGTTCCGGTCTTATTAAACTTTATTCCTCTTTCAACTACGGAGGGGACTCAAACACTGACTTTCATTACTTTGGTTATAGACTTTGTGTTTGAGACTGTGACGTTAGGGTTTGACCTTTGTTTATATCCCTGAAACTTACCTCCCATTGAGTCGGTCCAGAATTGTTTTTATCACAAACTTTGTCTACCGTTCTTTCTAATTTTTATAGGCTGTGTTTACCCTAATTAATTCTTACCGTCCCCGGTCGACTCATACCTTACACAACCACCTGCACCTGAATCGGAGTCAAATATCTCGATTCGTTCAGGTCACAAAGTCTCTTAGACACCTAGAGTTACGTATGCCTGTGGAGTGGTCCCTATAAACATTTACACTTGAATTGTCTAACAGAGAATAAATTGAAGTAATACCGAAACGATTCTTTTTTTTTTCCGAAGAGATTCTTCTTTTATCTTCATCTATTTTATCCTAACGGCATATCAACTTATACTAAGTCATCGAAAACTTATGTATCTATCCGTAGTGAAACACTAGAATATATGAAAATTTTATTTTTACGGGACTAATGATAGATTTTCAACAACGACAAGAAAACGTAGAATTTTTTTTTACAAAAGTTGGATACCTGGGTTCTGTGTACATAATACCTCTTTCTTCCAGGAGTTTTAAATTCCCTAACATTTTATTATCTCATTCTAAACGGTCTTCGTAAAAAAAAAAAAAAAACTGTGACAACTGAACGTAAGACACTTAGTGTGTGTGACTGGGTCCAGTTCTCATCCGTAATTCATCTATGGTCACACCATGGTCTATGGTCAATCCTGTTTTTTCCTCTTTATTAGATAATAAAGTCTAGGTTTGACAAGTTGACTTGTAAGATTATAGTAAAAGAAATTATAACATTGAATAACTTTAAGATTCATTAAGGGAACTAATCCTTTAGAAGGAACTCACGGTACGCTAGACTGACATTATCTTAGTTATACCCTATGTCCAACGGTCTCAACGGAACATACTTGAAGACCAAATGAAAAACATTTTACCAAAACAAAAACCACTCTTTTAGTCCATTACAAATACCTTCATGTAACTTTGATATTTGTAATATGTTTACTTTACATGGTAAAATATTTTTAATAATAGGAAACTAGTATCTTAGTACTGAACCAATAAGACTCTTGATCAACCGAAAAGACAAAATAGTTTTTTGTCTCCTTTTTAGTTGGTATTGTTTAATAAAATAAGAGTGACTGAATGTTTCAGTCATTCCAGTTCACTAGTTTTCGATCGGATCGTTAATAGACAGAAAAAAAGGAAAAGGACTTTCCGTTCTAAAACACGTTTCAGTAGACAACTGTCAAAGGGTAGGAACGACGAGTTATGTTGACGATTAACCAATTCTCGGAACTAGGAACTTTTATTCGGAAAGATCGTTTTTCTAGTATTTCAAACCGATATTTTATTTGTAGAAAAAAAGTAGATCTATTATTTTTCCTTGTAAGTATAAAAATGTAAATAAACTTGTCTTTTTATAGATTTACGAAATTCTGTTCACAAATTTTCTGGTTCTCTCTTACCTTAATTTATAAATCTGACATAGACTATCTAATTCCTAATTCAATTAAACATTTTCTCGGGTAATGTAATTTTTTTTTAAGTTTTATTCACTGGCGTATTATATTTGTACGTTAAGGATCCTCTTTTTATTCACTAATTATTTGGATATTTAATTTTTCAGTTACTTGATATTAACATAGTTCAATTTTTCTAACTATTGTACGTTACGATTATTTATAACCCCTTTATACGTATGAGTATATAATGACCAACCCTCATATTTATTGACTTTAGAAAAACCTTTCTTAGATACTTGGTGTTATTAAGATTTATGATCTCATTTTTTCCTACTAACAGATAGAAATAAGTGAATGAGTACTCTGTTTATAAAGAACTTATGGATGGGATATGATCCCTGCGTCTTTACTTGTTCCATCCTTATGTAGAGAGAACACCTCAAGTAACAAATAACCCTCTTTTAGTCTTTTATCCGTATTATTTATTCGTTTAAAGTATCCTATATTCTTTCACTATGCTTGCTACCTTTCTTTTTTTGTCGTCTCATTCCTTTTATATATTATGACTCTACCCACACCCCCGACGTCAAAATACAACCCTCAGACACATCCAGACGTGACTCTTTCCATTTAAACTCGTTTTTGAACATCCTTCACTCCCTCACCGATAAACCTATATCTCGCCTTCTTTTAAGGTCCGTATCCTTTGTCTATCTTATTTATATTTATTGATATTTATCTTTTCATTTATTTCTTCACCCAACTTATATTTTTCGACATGAGTATTTTTGTCTCCGATTTACCACAATGGTTCCCGTCCCTCCAACCCCACATTCGTTCTATGACGAATTCTCATGTTCGAACGTCATCTATGTACTCAGGACCTCTGACTTCCATGTCGTGTCATTAATATTTTTTAACAAACAATAAGAAATCATCGATTCGGTACAGGCTGAGAAACGTTGAAGGACCTGACATCGGGAGGTCCGAGGAGACAGGTACCCTAAAGGGTCCGTCCTTATGACCTCACCCAACGGGAAAGGAGGAGGTCCCCTAGAAGGACTGGATCCCTAACTTGGGTTCAGAGGACGTAACCGTCCGTCTAAGAAATGGTGACTCGGTGGTCTCTTCGGACTATGATTAATAAGGGTGGAGGTTTTCTTTACTATTAATGTATTACACTATCGTCACGATCGAGCACAGTTAGTATGACGTTATATATTTACTTAGTCTAGTCCAGTCCCTTGGTCTAGGGTGTACGTCGTTGATTCTGGGTCTTGTCAGTTTGTTTATTTGTTTATACATATAAAATTTTTTTTCTGAGAATCTTCTTTTGTATCCGTCCTGTGGGGTACTGTATTTAGTATCGGTATAAAAAAAAATCTAAATAGAGACTTTAGTTTCCTTTATTTTCGTTTTTATTCGTTCACCCTAGAACAAAAACTAGTTAGTGAGTTAACACAGATTGAGAAACGTTGGGGTATCTGACGTCGTACGGTCCGAAAGGACAGGAAATGGTAGAGGGTCTCGAACGAGTTTGAGTACAAGTAACTCAACCACTACGGGAGGTTGGTAGAACAGGAGACAACAGGGGAAGAGGAAAACGGAGGACAGAAAGGGTCGTGGTCCCAGAAAAGGTTACTCAGACGAGAAGTGTACTCCAAACATGTCGTTCCTTTGGTAGGTGTTTTACTTTTCTGTTGAATGACTTACCCTCTTTTATAAACGATGACTATACTGTCTATTCCCTAATTATAGATTAATGTATTTGTCAAATAATCGTTTTTTCGTTTGTTAGGATAATTTTCACCCGTCTTCTAGACTTGTCTGTAAAAAGGTTTCTGTATGTCTACCGGTTCTCCGTATACTTTTCTACGAGTTGGAGTAATTAGTAGTCTCTTTACGTTTAATTCTGGTGTCACTCGATGGTGGAGTGTGGACAGTCTTATCGGTAACAGTTTCTCTAATGTTTATTGTTTACAACCCCCTGATGGACCACCAGGTCACCACTTCTTAAGCGGAACGTTACACTCTCTACTCCCAAGGTAGGGACCTGGTGGTACACGACCTTCCTTTCTAGGACGTGTTACGTCGCCTCAAAGACACACTACGTTGTTTCTGTACTACGTCGGTTCATTTTATGACAAAATTTGTTTGGTTTCGTTTACAATCGTTCCTACACGTCTTTTCCCTTGAGGTCACGTGACAACAACCCTTACATTTAACCACGTCGGTGACACCTTTCGGTATACCGGCAAAGAGTTTTTTGATTTGTATCTTGATGGTACGCAACACGATTCAGTGAAATCAGCAAAGTCTGAGAAAAGTTGGGATACCTGACATCGGTTGGTACCCTAAGAGGTCCGTTCTTATGACTTCACCCAGTGCCACGGGCGGAGGTCCCCTAAAAGGACTGCGTCCCTAACTTTAGAGTAGAGAATGTAGAGGACGTAACCGTCCACCCAAGAAATGGTGATCGGGGTACACGTTTCGGACTCTTGATGGTATAATGGGTTGTTAAGGTGAGGACCCATGTATGGACTGTTTTTGGTTTTCGATCGAACTTTTCTTCGTACGTGGGGTTAAAAACGTCGTTACAATGAATATTAAGGTTCTATGCCTTCGTTAGATTCACAGGTAGTTATCTATTTACTTATTTCTTCTATACCATACATATATGTTACCTTATGATGACTAGATATTTTTTATTACTTTAAAACGGTAAACGTTGTTGTACCTACCTGAATCTCTAATAAGATTCACTTTATTCGCTCTGTCTCTTTCTATTTATAACATACTATAGTGTATATAACCTTAGATTTTTCATGTTGGTTGATCACTTATATTGTTTTTCCTTTGTCTGAGTGTCTATGCCTCTTGTTTAATCACCAATGGTCACCCCTCTTCCTCCTCCCCTCTCTGTGACTGTTATATTCCTTCCCCTAATTCTGTATGATAATACATCTTTTATTCATTCGATGTTCCTATACGACATGTTGTACCCCTCACATCAGTTATAAAATATTATTGACATGTTCCTCATACCAGAAGGGTCCACCGGGTCACCATTTCTTAGACGGACGGTTTGTCCTCTGCACCCAAACTAGGGACCCAAGCCCTCTAGGAGACCTCTTCCTTTACCGTTAAGTGAGGTCATAAGAACGGACCCTTTAGGGTACCTGTCCTCGCGCCGTCTGACATCAGGTACCCCGACGTTCTCTCAACCTGTACTGAATCGTTGATTTGTTGTTGTTGTTAATGTCCCTCACATCGGAAATTTTTAATACTGAGTAATACAACGTATAGCCATTAAATATATTATTATATCATGTAGTTGATATGGAGTCATTTTTTTCTTGACTCGGATTTTTGGATACTTTCTTCTTACCTACTTCTAATGAATATCATTGATACATAGTGATTACGGAGACTGAGAATGTTTCCTTATCGTTTCTAGGAAGTTAAACACGAAAAGACGACAAAATTAAACTGTTCTCTCTTCTCGTGACAAACCGTCAACCCTCTGGATTTGACTCGACAAAAAAATAAAATCATATCAGTGTAGACACGAAACAAAAGGATTAGACATTTCACCCGAATATTGACGGAACCGATAAAGAGACAAAAAAAAAAAAAAGAATATTACTGTTTGTTTTGTTGTCTACTTATTTAAATTACTATCCTTTTACTAATATTGTAATTAAAACACGGTACACGAGTCAGTGAGACTGGGAAACACTGGAGTACCTGACATATCGGGCGGTCCGAGAAGAGAGATACCCTAAAGGGTCCGTTCCTATGACCTCACCCAACGGTAAAGGAAGAGGTCCTCTAGAAAGACTGGGTCTACCTTGGGCACAAAGGACACCGAGAACGGAACGTCCACCTAAGAAATGGATGATTCGGTAGTCCCTTCGAACTTTTTTAATACAATATTTTATTATATAGTTACCTTAAGGGACCATTAGGTCACCAATTCATGGGGTACGAAGGTCACGACCCCCGTACCCAACCTAGAGACTAACCCCAGATTCTAGGACGTTTGGTGTGTCATACGGGTTTATTTTATTTTATTTTTATTTTTTGTCCCAAATTTTTTATCAGATAGATCGTACTAGGATTGACCTCCCAAACACCACCGTTACACACGAATATTCGTATCTTTTTTTACGGTCTTCTAATAAAGGGTTTTACAAATCTCCCTATTAAACCCCCTCTACTAGGTATAACCATTAAATTAAACGAAGAACTACAATATTTTAGAAAAGGTTTTACAGGTTTCATTTGTACTTAAGGGATGTAGTAACCTTTCTTTGTAACTAAAAATTTGATGTGTCACACCAGACTCTCCGACGGAAACGTAGGGCGTACCTCAGTGGAGTGAAGATGACAAAGGGTAGGGATCGATTTATTTAGTCTTTGAGTCAAACTGTTGTTGTCTGCGCTTGTCGTGTACGTCATTCCTTAATGTCAGTACTTGTTATGATTCGGTACTCTCCGGACAGTACCCTAAAATTAACAAAAGAGAATTATGAATCCCCGGAAACTCTATAGTAATATAACACAGTCCCAAATTATTCCTTTTATTTACTTCTTTTCGACGGAGTTGTAACGGACCTTCCGATACCCTTCAACGACATTTAAGGAGAGTCAAAACAACCTTTGGATGGTAACGAGAATTTTTTTGTAACAAACTTTCTTTAACGGACATTCATCCACTGTCTTCACCAAACGAAACTACCCTTAGACCGTGAGTCGGAGACAGGTATTCTCCTTCCCCTCCTTCCGTACTCTTCAAAACGACATCCACTGTCCCAGACAGAAATTTGGTTAAAGACCTCTCCTACACCGGAACTTGTAGTTCTTGTATCTTCAAAGACCCTTTCCGACTAACCATGGGATTTATATCCGCCTGAGTTCAACTTGTACCTTTACTTGAACTCCCTCACAGACGTACACCTGTTCGAACTGAAAGAAATACTTTCACGGAAGATCGAGAGAGGGTATAAATTTGAAACGTTTTTCTTTGATGATGTAAAGAGGAAGGCAGGAAAGTTTCAATCTCTACATATACCTTCACATAAAAGGTTTTATATTAGGAGAAAAAAAATTTTTTTTTTAATTTCGATTCTATACGTTTCACAAAGTACTTCACAACCGGTTTCAGGTCTTTCATCATGTCTTGACTTTACTCCCAATTTTTCTTTACGAAGTTTCCCTTGTAGACGACTTCACCCTTGCTCCTAAGTCACCAAGGGTCCCGTGGTCCACAGTGCAGATCAAACGTCGTCAACAATCACTGGGGAACCCACCGTCCTTCCTTCTCCTCACTGGCACTGTAAGTGGCTTCCTGGGCGACAGGGTGACCGTTGTGTCTCCAAGTTAAGAATCTACCGACCTGGTGACTGAACACACGAAGTTCTTCCCCTAAAGGTGTAAGTTTTTATCATGCTGAAGTCAATCCGAACAAACGGAAAAACCCTTCAAACAATATAAATCTTCGAAAGAGGAGGGACGGGGGTAGCACCGAAAATTTGAGGTAGACGTCGTACCGTGGTCAGAAGTCTTAAGACTACCGGACTAAATGGGGGTCTCGAGACAAACCTTAGTTTTACATAAGACTTTTGTATCCTTTCTCGACGACATAACTGTTGTGTATAAAAGTAGTTTTACGACTTTCGCCACTTTAATATTCCCCGAGAAAAAAAAAAAAAGGAAGGAGTCCGCAGAGACATGAAAACTTTAAAAGATCTAACACCAAAAGTGGATCCTCTAGAGTCTCTAGACCCGTCGCCAAAGAGTCTCACCAAGAGGGAGTGGGTCGACCCGAGACCAATGTGGTAGGACCCTCGGGACTTCTGAACCAGACCTCGGTCGTTCGGAGTCCTTAGAGGTACATTGTACCTTATAGTCAATGTGTCGTACGTTTTTATCTTAGTCCTTTTTTTAAGATAATACTCGTCAAAAAGAATGTTTCATTTTTATTTGAATGAAAATAATTTTTTTTTTGTTTGGAAATTTTGCGACTTCAGGTATTCCTTTCCGACCAAAAGTTTCTACGTGAAACATACCTCCGAGTTCACTACCGAGTGAATATCAAATCGCCCTGAATGAACCAGACAAGACCAATAGGTGATGCCACTTTCAATCTCTCTAACATATAACGACACCTAAGTTAAGACCTAAGTCCTTCCGAGCACTAGTCAGGTTAGGTTAAAGATAAAATGAAGGATAGGTAGGACGTTTCCTGAAAGACACGTTGACATTACAGGAAACCGAGAGTCATCGGGGTCTCCCTTCAACTACCCTGATTGGGTCCTGTGCCCTCCTTCAAGAAAAAACGGTATTGTATTTCCTAAGTATTTCCTACTAAGAAACGAAAGTAAATTTTTCACCTTCTAGAGTCTCAAGGTAAGTGGAAGACACGTGAGAAAACTCGTCACTTCGGTTTAAGTGTTCAACCACCAATCTCAAAAGGTAATTTACAAAATTTTACAGAGGAAATGGACTCGTGGTACGTACCCTCACACGATTCAGTGAAGTCAGCACAGAGTGAGAAACGTTGGGGTACCTGACATCGGGAGGTCCGAGGAGACAGGTGCCCCAAGAGGTCCGTTCTTATGACCTCACCGAACGGTACGAGAGGAGGTCCCCTAGAAGGACTGGGTCCCTAACTCGGGTGTAGAGAATACAGGCGTAACCGTCCACTCAAGGACCCTTCGGGGTGGACTCTTGGTAAGTAAACTTTACTGGTTAAGGAGGACAAAACCCCGGTTGAGGGGTCGGGGTTCAAAGACGTCTTACAAAATCTTGTTCAGAAGACCAAGAAAAGGGGGTTTAGTGGTCAGTAACCGTCTTATTCGTCCTTGTAAGGGTCTCCCGTCGAAAAGACCCATTTCGAGGAGACACCTACCTGGTGAAACCCTTGGTAACCATGGTGACATTGTGTACTCGGACGGGTAGAGACTTCCCCCGAACCCGGTAGAGTCCTAAGGTTCCTCGATCAAAGGAGAGTGGAGTACCTTTGAAGGGAAAGTAGATACGATAGTGAGGGTTCCACGTAAGGTTCTCCAACTGGTCAACTACTCGAAGACCCTTACTCTCTTTCCCCTAAATCCAAGTAAAACTACTTTGGAACTTTCAAGAGACGACCGAGCTTCCCGACAGTGACTTTGGGGGTGTCACGTCCCCTTGACCGTCCACTCAAATTTCTTACCCAACCCTACGACCCCCGAAGAGATGTGTCTCGACGAAGATCTCTGCCACTAGACGTGAGTCTTGACAGTGTCATCGTGTGACCCTGGTATTTAAGGACTCTACTAAAAGAGAAACTTCTACCCTAGGTTAGAGTGGACAGGGGACAAAAACAAAAAGTTGGGTCATTGATAAGACTCGGTCTGTAAAAAAAAAAAAAGTCTCACGACGGATTTTATAGTCTTTTTAGGGACCGTACGAACTTCACTAGTAACCGATAAAGATCACTCACCTTTCGTTCACGCCAACTTCTCCTCTCAGAACCCCTGTTTCGGGTATTGAACCCTCGACCACCTCTTTGAGGAACACCTGTCTGGTCAAGCCCGTGTGAGTCCTACCTGTCATACTGTGTCTCGGTTTCAAACCACCTTTCTCCTCTCCGTCTCAGGGACTCGTCCGAGAGGACCTCAATGGTAATACGGTTGAACCGTTCTGTGCACCGAGAAGGTCCTGAGTCAAAGGATAAAACGTTTGACTCCCTTACTTTACGAAACCTAATTTACGAAAGAGGGATTCCGACCAGGGGAAGGTAGAAGGGTGAAGTCGTTCTACTTAAAGTCTCTTCGGACATTAAGTTGTATTTCGAAGATTTCTCCGTTCAGTCCTCCAGAACCTTTCCCTTAGGACTGACGTCGGCTACTTACTGTTCATCTTTCTTTTCCGTTTCACCTCCTGACATAGACACTCTTCGTCATCTCTCCCGTCCACTCAGGGTTAAGACGAGACGGTACATGACCGATACGGTTGACATCGACACTGTCGCGGAGACACTTACAAGGAGTTGACATTTTGTACCTTAAACCGATTCAGATACCCCAACGTGACCTCTTCCGTTACCGTGGGATGAGATCATGAGAACGGACCTTTTAGGGTACCCGCCTCCTCGGACCTTCCGACGTCAGGTACCCCAGTGACTCCCAACCTGTGCTGACTCGCTGAAGTGAAAGTGAAAAGTGAAAGTGCGTAACCTCTTCCTTTACCGTTGGGTGAGGTCACAAGAACGGACCTCTTAGGGTCCCTGCCCCCTCGGACCACCCGACGGTAGAGACCCCAGCGTGTCTTAGCCTGTGTTGACTGCGCTGAATCGTCGTCCCGGACGAAATGATTGTGACACGTCGAGTACTCCGAGTGGACTCCAGTATTAATGCTTCTAGAACCGAGTCACGGACCGTGGACCGACTCTTTGCAACTGATGACAAAACTTCGTGCACTCCTCCCTGAGTGTCCACTTCCTTCTTCTCCTCGTACACTCTCTGAAAACTCCTACGACACAAAATCCTTTTAGGGGTGACCTTCATCCCCGGGTTCCTTCGTTCGTCAGACGTGAGTAATTATAGTCTTTATCTAGGGAATCCGGTCGTCGGACATGAGTTATTATGTCCGACTAAGATCAAATTATATGTAAAAGAAGAACCTACAAAGGTGACGAAAAATAAAAGTTTCTATGACTTAATTTATATATAGAACTACTATACCAAAACGAGGGAGGTGAGGGGGATTTAAAAAGTCAGTTCCGGTCACAAGGGAAACAGAGTGGACGGTCGACTTTTAACATCGAACGGTAGACCAAGACGTTCTTACTTCCGTAAACGATGATATCGACTACTGGAAGTTGTGTGGGACTTTCCCCAAGTTCCGACTCTAATCCTTACTCCGAGAGACACGAGACCCTTTTTACCCCTCTCGAAGTCTATCAATCTATAAAAGTCCTCTTCTAAAGTACTC
This sequence comes from Capra ibex, assembly GCA_006410555.1. Taxonomy (NCBI): domain Eukaryota; kingdom Metazoa; phylum Chordata; class Mammalia; order Artiodactyla; family Bovidae; genus Capra; species Capra ibex. Next base: position 58,227,283 of record SJYO01026388.1, on the reverse strand, counting down.
AGGTTAAAGAGAGGGGAGTATAGATCTTTTCGTGTTTCAGTAATTACCACTGTAATTACTGTCAGTAATTAGACGAGAAACACTGATCGTCGTTGGAATACGAGTTTACACACGAACTGACGTGTATGGGTGAAACGGTTTACATATATGACTGGAGAGGGATGGAGAAGCCTTGTCCAGGAGTCTTGATAGACTCTCCGACAGAGGGTCCGAGATGAGGAGTAAACCGGGGGTTATTTTGGACTTCATGTAAAAAAAAAAAGGACAACTGTGTGAGGTCGGGATCGGGACGGGATCGGGACGGGTTTCGTTCCAACATCTGAACAAATCAAGATTTTCAGTTATGATATTGTGTATCATTAAACCAGATCTTCCAACTTCCCTTCATCTTACAAGGTGGCGGGGGGTTTATGCGGTGAAACTGTATTCTTAAGAAAACTGTACTTTCGTAAATTTAGGGACTGTAGAGAATAGACGGATTTTCGTCTCGGAGAGTTTTCTTGAACTGGCAGCTTACCCATGTCATATACATATCGACTCAGGGAAACGACAGGTGGACTTTGATAGTGTTGTAACAATTAACCGATATGAGGTTATGTTTTATTTTACATTTTTTTTTTTTTTTTTTTNTTTTTTTTTTTTTCTTTCTTTCTTTCTTGAGTTAACAGTATTTAAGGGAGGGGCCCCCGTTTAGAGTAAAAAAGAAGACATCACCTCTTCTGGTATGGTGTGGGTCTGTTTGTAGAGTGTTCATATAGAGGAAAAAAAAAAAAAACTGTACCTGGTAAAAATTTCAGAAATAACTTAAACAATATTATAACGAAGACAATAAGACTACAAAACCGGTGATCCGCACACTCTAGAATCGAGTGGTTGGTCCTTAGCTTGGACGTGGGACACGTATCCTTCCGTTTCAAAATTGGTGATCTGACGGTCCCTTCAGGGAGAGTAGATAAGAAAATTCCCAAGTAAACGTTTTTCAGTAAACGAAAAAATATTCACGGGAAAGAGGGGAAGGGCAAAGGGTCAATTGTGTATATCCGGGGTTCAAGGTTGTTGGGGAAACTCAATGAGTAGGGACTCATTGAAGGTACACACCCACGCTACGGGTACAATTATTTGACCAAACAAATAGAGAACAATTGGACGGAAAACAGTCAGGCGAAATATTACGGGGTCGACCTCTTGGATTCTACTCACTTTCCTTTTTAAAAAAAGAGAGGGTCGTTCCGAGTCTGGGTAGATTTACTTCGGTTGTGGTTCTTCTCTTTCTTTTACCGGAAACAAGATAACTGATATCTTCCTTCAGTCTTTTATTCTTGATGGTGTAGGGGGGATACGACCGTGAACGAACGTCGTTTTACGTCTGGAGAATCTCGTCTCCTTCTTTGACTCGATCTTGTGGTAATTGTATTCAGAAATAAATCTTATGGTCCACAGCCTGAGAGAAAGATTACACCTCTTCCTGTTACCTGACAAACACCCCAGAATCGTCCGTCCACATCCGTTTTCAGGTCGATTGACGTGTTGACCAACCGTTTCTACCGAGAGACTTCCTCCTCCTTAACAGGAACACCTACTCTTTGATAAACCATTAATCCTAAAATAGTTCTCCCTACTTCTCCTTTGCGACGTTTTTTATTCCTGCCCTCCGGTAACACCTAGGACGGGTCGGGAAATCGTAAGAAGTGTCCAGGGAGGACCCGTAGGTATCCATCCTGCAGATCGTCTGGACACACACACATATGATTCAGCGAAGTCAACACAGACTAAGAAAAACTGGCATATCTCCCATCGGGCAGTCCGAAGAGACGGGTACCCTAAGAGACGGGTACCTTAAGAGGTCCGTTCTTATGACCTCACCCAACGGTAAAGGAGGAGGTCCCCAAGAAGGACCAGGTCCCTGACTTTGACATAGAGAACGTAACGTCCGTCTAAGAAATATCGAACTCGGTGGATCCCTTTGGGGATCGTCCGGACCCGTCCATTAAATTGTAAAAGTTTCTCCGAAATAATGGAAGGTAGACCCCCCGAGTCCACTCCCACCCTTACCTCTCGAATTTCATAAAACCTTACAAACATAGAGAGAACCCGAGAATAGATAGGAGTCTCCTCTGTTATCGTGGTAAGTGTTGAGTTTCCTGTCCGTAGTACCTGTCGTCGAACGGCTGTGAATTACGAGTCCGGGACTTGGTCCCCGATGAAGACTCCCGGACCGGGTGCCTCGAGGACGCCGTTTGGGGACCCCTCGGATTCAATGACTGCACCACCATACTCATACAGTAAACGATTGAGACAATGAAGTATTTCGTGGATTTCGCAAAGTAATATTTCTCCAAAATGTGCGTCATGGATCAAAAACACAAGTGATGGTGACACATTCCATTGTTAAAAATTGGTAAGGAAAATACCTACTTTTCTGAGGGGGTATCTTCCAAAACCACCGAATGGGTTATAGTGAGCCGGCCAATTATTCTTCTGTCCTCTGACTCGAAGAATTAAGAGTCAGAGGCCAATAAAGACCCTCTGGTGTACCACCTTCTTAAACGTCGATTCTAGTGGAGACTGGGGTCACTCGAGAGGAAAGTGCCACCACGAAAACAACGGTTCCAACCGACTGGAGGGGTTTCGTCCGACCCTTTTAGGTCATTGGACTCGGGTGGTCAGTCAAACGTCCACGGGTGGTTTCGGTAGATGATGAGGAAGGGAAAATAGAAACAGGGTCCTTTCACATTTGGAACTTCAAAAGGGGGACGACTAATGTTTCATTTAAAGACCAACCGGAGACACCAAATTAGGACCGACCGGAGACACCAAATTAGGACCAAGAAGGAGATAGTCTTCCCTTTACGTCGTTCTTTTTAGAGGTCACCCAGAGTCTGTCATATGTTTAAATAAGTAATACACGATTTCAAGGACTCCGGTCCCTGTAGTAGTAGCAGTAGTAAGAGTGGTAGTTATCCACGATCTTAATGTTCCTTCTATCCTAAGAGAGACAGAAGTCCCTTGAGGTACCTTTCCCTCGTCTGTCCGAATATTTGTCCAATAGAGATGGGACGGGAGACACTACCGAACCCTACTTTTGTTCCAAGTTCTACGACACCCTCATGTCTTCTCTTCTATGACGGTAGAGGTGTCCCCTCACTAGTTTTCTTTATGGGACTTATATCTGGGGAGTACTCTAGTTCTGGTGTAAAACACACTGACACACCCCTCTTCCTGAAGTCTTCCTCCGATTAATGTACATCTGTTTAGGATGAATTATAAAATCTTAATACGAACTCCGATGTCAAGAGACCGATCCTAACTGGTCTTCTCAATTCGTTACCTTATTCTTAAAGTCATCGTTAAAACTGAAACACAGGGAAATATTAGTTCTATGACAGTTTGTGTTAAATGACTCACGGGTGATACACAGTCTGTAAGACTCGTACTCCCATTAAAACCACTTGTTTTGTCTCTTTAGTCCGAATATAAGATCACCACAGATAAATTGTTCGAAAAGTCTACTGTACAAAGGGTACTCGTTACTAAGGGTTTGAGACGAGTAATCTTACTGACCCCCTGGAAAATTTTTTAAGGTTTCGAACGGATTGGATCTGGTTTACGTCCATTAAGAGTACATGTTCCTCCCAACTATTGGTAACGGGACCTTTAAGACTACATGAAGGGATCCCTCCGTATGGTGGGGAAGGGGTGGAGAGTGGTTGAAAGACTTCCAGTAAATATTTTAAGTCTCTACTCTTTTGTGTCTGAGTTTCCGAGTCTCACCGTAAAAGTTCCATTTCCCGTGTAAGTCTCTCAGGGTCCCGGTCTGAACTTGGACCCAGAAGTCTAAAATTCAGATCGTACAAAGAGTCATCTAACTTTCTTACTTTTTTTTTTTGCGTCAGTTATAACAATGACTTCGGGTGGTTCCAGGGTCCCCGGGGGGTGTCCCCTTACTGCACTAACAGAAGTTCGGAAGACTAGTGAGTAACTTCTGAAGTCGTGGGCCTGATCAGAAATAGGATTTTTGGTATTTATTTGGTCTCCGGGTAAGTTGTCTCTCCTGTAAGATGTCCGAGAAAGGATGTCGGACGAGTGACCCCATGTAAAGAGGACACGAGATGGAGCCGGCACGTGGGGTAACGGTACGGGATCTGTGGTGGAGACAACGATCAAGTATCCTCTTGAAGAGGTTCCTCTGTTAGTGTAGGAAAATCGTCCATCTGATCTGAAGGTAGGACGGTCGTCAAACGACAGAGTAGTCGGAACTCGACCTGGGTTATATGTGTGAGAGAGAGAAGAAAGTTACGGAAGAAGAAAGTGAAAGGAAGCACGGGTGGAATCTTAAGAACCCGGCAGCAAAGGTAGTAACACTCCGTTTCTAAACATTGAGGTTCTGTTGAAGAAGTGAGAAAAGGGAACTTGTGAACAAAAGTGCGGACAACGACAGTTACAGACTAGGGGAGAAGGGTGTGAAAAACCAGACTCAGGATTAATAGGAGTCGAATTACAAAAATTCTCCAGGAGGGACTGGGGAGTCGGATTTGCTCCCTGGGAGGGGTAACAATGTAGTAAGGAAGGGTTAAGAATACCATTCAAGATACAGATATATATAGACACACTACGAATCAAAGTACAGACAGAGGGGTGGTCCGTTCCCGTGTCCGAGAGGCAAAACTAATAATAACATAACGGTCAATAACTGTTTGGAAGACCGTGAATTGTCTATAAAATTTTCAAGTACTCATTTGGTTTCTCATTTACTTTCTTGCACACTTGACTGATTGTCGAGGTTTCAGTGTCTCCCGATAAATCACCGTCTTAGTATCGAATAGATAGACCAATACTAAACTGGAAACTCTATTAAAAGTTAGTATTAATTTAAAACGTCGATTTGAGAGGTCCACGGGTAAACGTACTCGGGACGACGGGTCCTGAGGTGACCTCCGTCTCAAACGGTTCCTTACTTAGATTACAGAGTTAGTGACTTCTAGTATAGAAAATATTCTGTTGTAGTTTTTTCAGTAGGTGCACAGTACCCCAATACTTGGGGTACCCAGTAGCACGTAATACCCCCGTCCCGAGTCACAGCGACACGACCGACCAAGATGACCGGTGGGACTCTCTCCCGGGGAGGTCGAGAGGGCACACACACACAATCAACGAGTCAGAACAGGCTGAGAAACACTGGGGTACCTGACTTTGGGTGGTCCGAGGGACACCCTAAGAGGTCCACTTTTATACCCTCACCCAACGGTAAGGGAAGAGGTCCCTTAGAAGGACTGGATCCCTAGCTTGGGGTCCAGAGGATATAAGATCCACCTAAGAAATGGTAGACTTGGTCGTCCCTTCGGGGGTCGATGGGGGATCTATCCAGGTTTCCCTAGAACGAATAATGCGTTAAAGAACCTAGTTTAAAATTCAGAAAGATTTGTATTTAAATTTTGAAAGAAGTGGATTAACTTTTATTAATCCTAAGTCTGGTTACAAACAGATGTGATTTCCTAGAAAATTTAAGACTTGTACGAGTTGAAGAGGAATTTTTCCAGTGGAAGACCATCCCGAAGAGGTCCAAAGTCTGTGTACTCGATAATATTCTTGATAAAAAAAGGGTAGCGTCTAATAAGGTCTAGGGAGTCATTGGAATTTGAAAGCAACAAAGAAAATTATGTACAAATCTACGACTGACTACTCTCTTGATCTCTGGACCCCTCATCTTAGTCTGTTGACGACGGAATTAACCAATTAAATAATTCGTGTTTGTCCTCCGACCGACACGATTATCAAAATACCTCTCATTCTATATACTGTACCTTTCAAACTCCGGTACCGGTGAGTTCCACTTGATCCCTTATTCCCGTGGGAGACAAGAGACGGACCAGACGGGTAGTCTCTGTCCCGTACCGCACATGATGACTATGAGCAGTCGGTAGATCTACCTTGTGCACCGACCCACTCGAAGACATTGGTGACAAAAGTGTATCGGATACATTTGAACCGAAGGTTGGAGTTTGACTACAACTACGAAGGTGAAATTGGGATCCCTATAGTAATTCTTATCAATCTCGTCTTCAACCCACGGGTATGATAATTTTTTTTTTTTTTTGAGGTGTACAACTAAGAATATAAACCGGTCTTAATTGATGAATGGAGGCAATAACTTGAGAGACTCTCCGCTCTAACCAGTGAATCTACTGACTACAATACACAAATAAATGATATTCTTGGTGATCGAGAGCGCTCCATCACTCGGACCACAAAGTGTTTGGGTATTTTTTATCTAAACAACTCATCACATACCCACGGAAACAGAGAACCCTAGACTAAGGTGTACGACCGGATCGTATGTTGGGTCTTGGGATTTGTGAGAATTGATTGACAGTTCGGGATCCCTTCACAATCTTCACTCGGACGGTCTGTCGTGTCATTGGTTCCCAGAAGAGACTCCTACCTACGTTGACTCAGCGGTGGAGTGTGTACGAGGACAAATAGTAGACGGTTGGGAGAGGCACGAAAGGGTAGATTTATCTCATAGAAAACTATTATGGTTCCTCAAAACAACTCTTCCTCACTCAGTAAGTTTTAAGAAAGAATCTTCTAGAGAAAAGGAAACTATTCCTTAGGTTTCTTCAGACCACCCCTTTCGTCATCGGAACAGAGCCGACAACCAGAAATGACTTGGCACTTAAGGGGACCTGACCCCGGATCACGATTTTTGGGAGTGAGAAATGTATTTATTTGTTTGTTTATGTTAGAAAACCGACCATGGATCATTTTTGAGTATGTCCGTTTAGTCCTAATCGTATAGAGGACCTTTGAGGGTCGAAAGTTTGAAGTTCTTCTATCAGCATCCCATAGACTGGGTTAATTACGTGGGTGTATTTTAGGGGTGAATTGGATTGTTTATTGTTTGTTTCCCAGAAAACGAAAAGAGGTCTGGGAAACTGACTCCAAATCACCAATTCTGATTCTAATCACTACTTTTTATAATGATTCGACTTCTGAGAAAAAGAACCCTCCTTTTACAGTACTACTTAGTTTTACAGGATCTATTAAATAAATTTGTTTTGTTTGTTCCGACTTTTACAGGAAAACCGTAGCTAAACGGTGAGAGACGAGAACACAAATAACTTTCCTACTCCCCTTTTTTCCTGCCTGTATACTAAAATCAAAATAAACCCAGTCAAACCTGTCTTTGACTTATCGTAAAGACGAAAGTTTATTACGGTTTGGTCCAATCCAGGGGTCCATAGAACCAGGGTTCCAATTTTAGTACTTCACTTTTTAGGGGTCTTCTATCTTAAATAAAAATCTCCGTATGTAAAGTATAATCTCAAACCTTTGAGAATAGATTACACTGACTCCATCTCTAATTCTAGAAACTTCAGGAAAACAAAAAGAAGTTTTCGTGGATTATGTCACCAAAAGTTGGTCCCCACTAAAACAAAAGGGATCTGTCAGACCTCTGTAAAAGACAAAAGTACCTTACTCGAACCTCCAACCACCCCTCGTCCAAGAGAGATCACACCTCTCTTGTTCACGACGATTTTAGGATGTCACGAGTCCCGTCGGGAAGTGTTATTTCATCACAGATCAGATTTACAGTCACCTCATGGTTCCAAGTCTTTGAGAGTGTACTACCCACGGGAATCGGTCGGTTCCTTCAACGATGCAGTACCGACGACACAGTGGTCCCTCTACAACTTATTATTACCAATAATAAATGATTTACAAGGGACACAAAATCTGTGAAGTCCTTGTAATGGAAAAATTAATCATCTGAAATAAAAAATCTGGTTAAAATCCAAATTTCCTTGTAACTCGTCTTTAATGTCTCTCAAGGGTATACGAGAGAGTGGACTGGGGAGTATCGGGGACAATCCTTGTAGAACGACATGACACCACAGAAACAATGTTAAATCGGACTGTCCGAGAAGACAGGTACCCTAAGAGGTCCGTTCTTAGGCCCTCATCCAACGGTAGGAGAGGAGGTATCCTAGAAGTACTAGGTCCCTGACTTGAGCGTAGAGAACGTAGAGGACGTGACCGTCCGTTCAAGAAATGGACCCTTCGGGAACGATGTTAAATGCTTGGTTATAACTATCTCATAATAATTGATTTTAGGTGTCGAATGTAACTCCAAGTGAGAAACACAAGATATTATACACCCAAAACTGTTTGTATTATTGCACATAGGTGATGATACCATAACAGAAAGATAGTACTAGGTTCTTCGTCCTCCTGTTTTCTCGTTGGCAGATTTTTGATACCTTGAGTTTCGATCTCTCTCGGTCACAACAACTACTACAAAGGTCGGACTAAGACACGGAGGTCCGAGAGCACTACACTGTACTAAATTACATACGAATAATTTACCCGAAGGGACCACCGAGTCTACCATTTCTTAAGACGGAGGATACGACCTCTGGACCCAAGCTAGGGACCCAACCCTTTAAGGGGACCTCTTCCCTTACCGTTAGGTGAGGTCGTAAGAACGGACCTCTTAAGGTACCTTTCTCTTCGGACCACCCGATATCAGGTGTCCTAGAGTTTTTCAACTTTTACTGACTCTTTGATTGTACACACACACACACACACACACACACACACATAGACATAGATATATATAGATATCTTAACTTTTCACAGAGTAAACTTTTGGGAAAAGGTCCCAGTGGTAACTAGTGACTCGGAAATACCACAACTAAAGTGAGTAAATTAACACTCATATCATCAGACAAATGTTTTCAGTTCGGGACAATCCTATACATTGTCCGTCAATCCTCACGAGTCGTAAATGTTATGTACCTAGTAATATACTTAAGTGATTCTTATGTCTACTGAAATGTAACTTGGTTCATAGAGATGTCCAATCTTAAACAGATCCTGTCCCAGTCTAATTTAGGTAGCGTATATGGTTTTCTTACTACTCGTGAAATCGTCCTCGTTGTGTAATAGTTCATCTTCCTAAAAATTTTGTAGTGGCTTGTGTCGTGTCAGGAAAAGGGTTATTCAGATGAAAGATTGATTCCTATAGTAAGTAAGTGTAATTTATTCTTTAACTTCCCTTACGACCCTTATATGTACCATTCCACCATATAGTTTCGTACCCACGTATGATTAAGTCAGTACAGACTGAGAAACACTGGGATACCTGGAATCAGACGGTCCGGGAAGACAAGTACCCTAAGAGGTCCGGTCTTATGACCTCACCCAACGGTAAAGGAGGAGGTCACCTAGAAGGACTAGGTCCCTAGTTTGGTCTGATAACACTCAGAGGACGTAACAGTCCTTCCAAGAAATGGTGATCACGGTAGACCCCTCGGGGGTTTAAAACGGGTAAAAAAAGAAGAGAAAAGGGAGACGAATACGTAGTTGTGTTTACAACAAGTGGATTCTGAGTCGAGACTAAGGAGGTATGTACGTACAATTCGGTATAGTTTCCCACCAGTATTTCAATCTCCTATAATTATTCAGAAAGTAGTTCTTCATGTAAAAAAACCTACGTTCCCACTAGACTGACGTTTCAGACAGTAGGAAACTAGTAGTACCAACTAAGGTGACCAGACCGACCGATCCGTCTTCAGGGGAAGGAGGGACAGGTGAGGTGAACGGAGGGAGGGATTTGACACACGAGGAAGGCAGTTCTCATACTCTCATCAACACGAGGGGACGACGTTGAAGGTTTGTTCGAGAGTTCCTCATGTAAAAAGTTCATATGACTATCTGTTTTGACGACAACCTATGTCAGGTTAATCTAAAGTCTCAAACTAATTCTCTCGTAATTGTTACTACCGCCTAGAACATCCAACTGTTTTATTCTTCGGAACACGAACGACCTGATTAAGCAATTCCGACGGGAGCCCCGACGGGGTCTTCTTTGAGAGTTATCCTTCACTTAAAGTTACTCTTCTTACCGGTGGTTTCTTCTCGAATTCCCCGACCTCTCTCCGTTAAACCGAGGTCTTAAGACAACAAAGGGATTGTATGAAGGAAGGACAGGNTTTTTTTTTTTTTTTTTTTTTTCTCACGTCGAAATCGGTAGGTAGGAGTGAACCTAAGTAACGGATTTAGACGAATGAAAAGACAAACTGAACTACCCTCCTCTCTAAAAACCACTTCTTGTCGGATCACTCTCTAACACCGACTACCTTCAGGGTCTCCCTGAATGACATGTCTAACTATGGACCAGACCCATTTAGTCGACGTTGGTCGACTGACAGTACACCGGTTTACCCCGTAAAGTCTAGGAAAGGGAAGTACAGTTAAGTTAGTGGAAAACGGACCACAGACACTTTTTCCTGGTGAGATTAGACCTCCAATATGACCCGAGTTCCCACGACTCCACTTCTGTCGCACGTCCCACTACGTCCCAAGTACTACCGTAGATATTACGCGTGCTGACTGTCGTTTTTACATCTTTGTTACTCTTGTGTCACTCTCTGTGTGAGGGGTAAAAGGGTGGGAAGGTTCGGAACGGTGGGAGCCTCCCAGTCCCTTCCGAAGAATCACCCGTCACTTGTAACTTACGGGTATTCCTTGTGAAAAACTCTTCTTTTTGTTGACTCGAAATAAATCTCCTTTTATTTTATCCTTGTCTGTTAACGGACAACGATTTTTCTTATTCTAATAGCCCCACCTACTATTAGGTAGGGTTACTTTCGTTGTTCCTTAGGAGTTTACTAAGGAAGTGTCGACAACGTTCCGATCGACATCGGTGTAATATAAACTTCGGTCCTCAAAATTTCCACCATCTACGGTTCCTTCTCCGTTCCCTGGATTTTTTGGATAGTTCCATCTATCATAGGGTTCCTTTTGTATCACATCCACAACATTTTAATTATAAATTTTTCATGTACACCGACACGATCCAAAATAAAATTATCCACCTTTAAGGTATCCGAACACAAAGATATTTGCGTTATCTGAAACCTTCAACTTCCGTACTTCGTCCTCTCCTCCTTTCTTTCCCTGGGGTCTGTTACCTCCCTACTCCCCAGGGACCACGACCCGAAGGGGTTTCGAGAGGAGTCGGAAGGAGAGGACAGAGGAAGGGTATGCCGTCGACTTGTCGGCGTCTTAGAGAAAGAGTGTGAGAAAACGTTGACTCCCACCGGTAACCCGGGTAAAGACTACTTCTTCCTCTTCCGTGACTGTTAAAACCCTTTCTATAAAACGAAAGACGAATCTTCCTATTCTTGAAAGGAAACTGTTGGTCTGGACGTACTCTTCGACTTAACTCCTGTTTTAAAATGTTGGTACTTCGTTTTGGTGTTTCTGTTGTGGAACTCAAACCGACTCATCTTTCTACATAACGAACCCTTGTATTGTCAATAACTCTGTAAATCACTTGGGACCTTGATGGATGGAGGTCTGAAGAATATTTGTTATGGTAACTGTAGTACCCATAAAGACATATACGGGAATTAAGGATATCTTCCTAATTCTTTCTATGGACCATCATCTTTGTTTTAAAAGAGTGGAGTCGGGACGGGGATTGTGTATGGAAGAGAAAATGGTGAACTTAATTCCATCTATCTACTTTCAATCTCCCTTCTATGGATTCATATACAATTACAACATAGCTTCCTCTTATTATAAAGAAAGATTAAACATTTACGTGTCTGTAATAATTTCTTCTCCTCTTAACTCCTTTTAAAACTTAACATTCTCTTTTTGTTAGCGACTCCTTTCAATAGAGTAGACGTGGATACTACAGAACTCATTAACGTCAGATCAAATTCTCCACCCTCAACTTAATAGTAAAGAAAACTCTGGGTGAACGCGACATTCTCATCCTCCCTTTACCCTTCCAGTTAGAACCCCAGGATGGAAAACGGGACAGAAAAAAAGACTTCCCTCTGGGTTCGTGACCGTAACATACATAGGGAAGAAAGAAAGGATAGTTGGAGAGAGATGAGACTGAAGGAGGAAAAGGTAACTCAAAAGTAGACTGTTCCCGAATATCCTCGAAGGGACGGACGGGGAGTGACCCCAAAGGAGAGACGGGAACTAGACGACCGGAGCCACACATAGAGGACGAGAGAAAGGGCCAAAATGAGTGTACAAGAAAGGGCAGGGAATAAAAATGGGAAGTGTAAAACAAACACAAAAGAGAGGAGAAAGGAGGGGGTCTTAAGCGGACGGTTACGTCCTCTGTATTCTCTACACCCAAGTTAGGGGTCCAACCCTTCTCGGGGACCTCATCCTTTACTGTAGGGTGAGGTGATAGGAACGAACCTCTTAGGGTACCTGTCTCCTCGGACCGTCCGATATCAGGTATCCCAACGTTTCTCAACCTGTGCTAGCTTCACTAAATCGTTCGTGAAGTGGGAATACGAAAGGAGCAAGGGTGAAGGAACTTCCTTTCACTCTTCGTTATTTAACTTTACTGTGGAAACCTTCTGTGAGTACTAAATGGTTCGTCTAGTGACTCGACTTTACCTACAAGGTTTATGTCGTTACTTTACTACTTTAAACATGTAATAGACTAAAAGTATTTGACTGTACTAAGTTGGGAGAAAATAAAATTTGGGACAAACCGATACTTTTCTCTCAGAAAACAAAGAAATCCATCTATATAAGGATTCATAAAATAAGAAAAGCAACGTTACCACTTACCTTAACAAAGGAATTAAAGAAAAAGATGAAAGAGTAATAAGCACATATCCTTACGTTCCCTAAAGACACACAACTAAAATATAGGACGTTGAAATGATATAAGTAACTAATCGAGATCATTAAAAGACCACCTCAGAAATCCCAAAAGGTACATCTCCTAGTACAGTAGACGTTTGTCACTCTCAAAATGAAGAAGAAAAGGTTAAACCTAAGGAAAATAAAGAAAAAGACGAGACTAACGACACCGGTTTTGAAGGTCTTGATACAACTTATCATCGCCACTTTCACCTGTGGGAACAGAACAAGGACTGAAATCCCCTTTACGAAAGTTAAAAAGTGGTAACTCCTATTACAAACGACACCCAAACAGTATATATCGAAAATAATACAACTCCATACAAGGAAGATAAGGACGAAAGACCTCTCAAAAATAGTATTTACCTACAACTTAAAACAGTTTCCGGAAGAGACGTAGATAACTCTATTAGTATACCAAAAATAAAAAGTTAAACAATTACACCACTTAATGTAACTAATGGTGAAGTGTGGTCAGTCTTACCGACGCTAGGTTTTTAGACGTTCGTTATTTACGACCTCTCCCACACCTCTTTTCCCTTGGGAGGATGTAACGATCTTAAAACAA